>CM022946.1:45305688-45730359 GCA_012931725.1 Litsea cubeba | reverse complement strand
AGTTCACAATTGCTTCTAGCAGTCACTGGGATGCCCATTCTGGGCTTACCATACCTGCGATCAGAACAATTGTACCCTCTATGGCATTTTGCCTTCCTCATATTGTTGGGTCATCTACCTCGAGCAATTTGAAAAGACGAAACCATAGAACTTCCCATTATGATCATTATATTCTTGTGATTACTAATGGATGTGGTCTTGTTTCAGAAATTTTCGAAAAAAACTAACAATGGCAGCTTCACTAAACCATACTTTCGACGAAAGCAAGCACCAACTCATGCTTCAACAGAAGCAAACCACGCGCACCTACAAGCGCCCCATCAGCTGCCGAAGTGTCAACTCCCTCGGCAACTCTGTGAACTCCGGGTCGACTCGACTCCCCGGACTATCGTCTTCGGACGCTGGGACCATTCCCCTTCCTGAGGAACAAGCTGCTCCCTCCAAGAAGCAGAAACTCGCCTCTCACTGTGTCACTACCGTGACACCAAAGGCGAGCACAAGAAGGCCTGAAGCCCGTGGCAGCCCCATGAAGCCTCAACCTGCAAACAACCAGGTCTACCCCAAGACTTGGTCCCCAAGACCTTCACCAAAACAAAGAAGGTCCCAGGCATCCACTAAGCCAGCATTCCTGGCCCCACTCAAGGAGAACCAGTTCTACCCTCTTGCTTACATGAAGGAGGAGAGACCCATCTCCAACCTGACTCTCAAGTCATCCCAGCATGAGCCGGCTTGTTCCTACAAGCCCAAAATCAAGTCATGCATCACAAGGCCTCCACAAGCATCTGCTAAGGCCTACAAATCTGCAGTTCGACCCTTCATATCTACAGGGGCCGAACTTCAAAAATTCAAAGCTTCGCTGCAACAGGCGAAGGATAGGGTTCGCATCCTGTCCTTGCCCAGCTACAAAGAAGACAGACTCGGCTGCTGCGCCCGAGGGAGCACATCCTTCATTGTCAAAGCCCAGTCAGAGCTGACCGAAGCTCAAATTGCTCGTCGTATACGCCGCCGCGCGTCGTACCGACAAAAGAGACTACAGAAGCAAAGGACCCAGCCTCCCACACTTCAAGTCTCTCCCAAATGGGTCGAAAAAGAAAGACCCAACCAAGTTGCTGCCGTCCATATGGTTGGAAAAACCAGAAGGCGCCAAAAATCAGCAACAAAAATCCATGTCCGACGTCCAATGACCCGCAGCGTCTCAAGGACAAGAAGACATTCGGAAGAATCCCCTGCTCCTTCAAGCAAAGGACAGCAGAGTGATCCTTCCTCAAGCTCCTCTTCAAAAAGAATGAGCCCCAGCTCAGTCACCAGGACAGTTTCTTCGTTCGAATCACGAAGGATGAATGTCTTGGCTACAAATTCTGAGCCACCACCCGCAATCCACCTCCAGAAGATGCGATCACCCGCATCCAGCAGTTGGAACAGGGCCAGCAGAGGATTGAAACTCTGATGGAAAACCTTCTCCTCGCCTTCCAAAATCAGGCGAACAATGAACCTCCTCCGAATCATCAAGACGACGAGGTAAATAGAGAAGAAAATGAGTCACGCGCCCTTACCAAAAAGGACGTAGACGGTATCCTCGCCAAAGCAAAAGAAGAGGATATACTCAAGGAGCATGGGATCAAGCCACCATATCCCTTATGGATGGACTCGGTCCCGTTCCCCACCAAATTCAAGCATCCTACTCTCCAAACATATACGGGGAAAGGATCAGCCAGACAGCACGTCATCCACTTCAAGATCCTGACGGGAGCTATCGCGGATCAAGATGCACTCAAGATCCGCCTCTTTGCAAGTACCCTAAAAGGTACGGCCTTCGATTGGTACTCCACTCTGCCGGAGGACTCAATCCAAAACTGGGCCATGCTAGAGACACGCTTCCTGACTCACTTCAAAGGTGAGGATCACCCCGCTACTATGGCTCAGCTGTGCAGCCTAAAACAGGGGGAGAATGAATCAACATATGACTTCATTCACAAGTGGAAAGCAATGGCATACAAATGCTCTGATGTATTGCCACAAGCGTCGCTAGTCGACATCTGCCGAAACAACATGAGAGCCAGAATCCGCTCCATGATCATCGGCAACAAATCAAAAAACCTGGGAGAACTCCTAGAAGCTTCCATGGAAGCTGAAACGGTGATTAAAGACCTCAACAGTCAGAAATCATCAAGAAAAGAGCCAACCGCCATTGCAACCTCTAAACCAAAGAAGAAAGAGGTCCTCAATGTGCAGACCAAGCCAGCTCCTCAGCCACCAAAGAAAGCTGAAAACAAAGCTGTTGGTAAGAGACCTGAACTCTCTGATGCCTTCAAAGAACGAGTAGAGAAGAAATACCGTTTGATGAAGATGTTGATGAAATCTTCGGGGCTCTTGTGGCAAATGGCAAGCTCACCTTGCCTGAACCAAAAAGACCGGGTGATGTTGGCAAAACCAACGATCCTCGGTACTGTCCATACCACCAGATGATCTCGCATCCTCTCAACCAATGCTTCGTTGTGAGAGAGAAAATAAATGAGATGTGGAAAAACGGAGTCATCACCTTTGACAAAAACTATGGGTCTGCCTCCGTCAACATGGTGACATGTGGACAAACATCAAGATCACCGAAGAAGAAGATCACTACTTCCTTCAAGGTGATAAACTCAATCGAAGCGTCCGAGGAACTGGTTCCTTACCCGACACCAGACGGACAACCGATATGGGTACATCCCGATCTCCTGGAAGATGAAAATTGGGAGGTCGTGAAAACAAAGCCTACAGCTCAACAGCGAAGGCAGGCTAGGAAACATCTCCTCAAGCTCAAACGGCAAGAGAAGACCCAGCCAAAACTAGAGGTCAAAGAAAAGGCAGAGGCTTCCTCTACCGCTTCACTGGAGGTAACAAAAACATCCCTTCCAGAGACTTCAAAGGGGGTAAGGAAATTCACTCTCAGTGATTTCATGCCACCTCAATTCAGAGAAGCCATGCAGGAGACATCATACTCTTGCAATTCGGTAGTTGGATTCTCCATTGATGGATACGAGTCCAGCGACACCGATGATGGATTTGAATCCAACTACACAGATGAGTGGGAGGAGTCCCTTGAAACAGGAGAATATCTCTCCGATGAAGAATGGGTTCCTGAGTCTCATCTTATGCCAGTAATCTGGTATAACCCCCTACAGCCACAAGGATCCTGGTCTGATGATGAAGAAGACCAAGAGGCTGTACAAGAAAATGCTGCTGACCCAGCACCTCTCATCACTCCAGTGGAAATCAACAATATTGAGCCACAAAGAGATGATGAAGAAGAAGATCCGGCTCCCATGCCTGATCTTGAAGAATATGCAAGGATCTTGCAGCGACTCGCTCTAGAACAAGAGCAAGAACGCGTCAACGAGCCTCCTCGCAATCCAGAGCCTGAAGTCCCTGAAGACCACCAGGTACATCCTCCCTTAACTCCTGAAAATGGAAAAAATTGCTGGATAGACGATCCTCTCACATCCGAGGATGGGTCTGACTCCGATCAGGCAACGTCTCCTGTCAGAGCTTCCTGTAATGTGATAATTCGGGATTATAGCTCTTCCGAAGCATCGTCTGATGAGAGCACTTACACTCCGGCGACGCCTAGCAATATATCTTCTGGAGCCACCTCGTCTCACGTGACTTTCACTGAGATGACACCCTCTCAGGTTTCTTCTCCTGAGACTGTGACTTCGAAGTTCACACCCTTCCTGACTGAAGAATTCCCAGCCATTGATGCTTGGGACGATGAATTAGTCAACGAAGAAGAAAGATTGCTGGATGCTGTTCAGGACTTGTTCCCGGAAAATGCTCCATGCAACACAATCACTGAGGATGGTAACTCTGCTGCTGATGCATCCTCAGCAAATGAAAAACGACAGCCTCTTGATCCTGAAGACAATCTTCCAAACGAAGACCCTTCTCAAGAAGCTCTCGAAGTTGGTAGAGGCACCCGCTCTGGCCGGGACTACCACAAAAATTACAACCAATCTTCCTTTACATATGTAAATCCTTCGGGAAAAGATGTTGTAAGCGCCCCTAGTGGCAACAATGATGAACATGCAGGCCCTAAGGAGGCTTTCAAGTATGACTTGATTGAACATTTCAAGCACATACCTGCACGTCTGCACATCCTAGATTTGTTGCGAATGTCTCCGCACACTCGTGATAATCTCATCTCAGAATTACAAAAACTGAATGAGGATGTCGACAAACATGCCCCGCAAGTCCTCCAAATTGAAATGGATTACCGGGTCAAAAACTCAGAAGCCTCCTCAAAGGGAGAAAAGAAGAAAACTGAGGGATCATGCATTAAATGCCTCTCGGTTAAAAAAGCAGCCAGTGCAACCATCGCCTTCACAAAGGACTGACCTCCTACTTGGCGAAACCAGGCATAACCGACCCCTGTACTTCACAGGGTATATCAAGGAAATGCCTATGCATAGAGTTCAGATCGACCCAGGTTCTGCACTCAACCTTATCTCCACATCGGCTCTTGAAGAGTTGGGCATCCCACCCAGCAAACTGAGCCACACATCTGTATCTATCTTTGGATACGATGGGAGTACTCAAAGGCCCATCGGCAAAATCAGGTTCAAATTGCAGATCGGTGATCTTATCTCTGAGGTCACAGTGTATGCAATAAAGACCCCTTCATGCTACAACATCCTTCTCGGACGCCCTTGGATCCATGAGAATGGTGTTGTCCCTTCAACTCTACATCAATGCATCAAGTTTGTTGGCGACGACGGCATGATACATCGAGTCTTTGCGAATAGAAAACCCTTCAAAGGTAAAGAAATCCACTTCGCAGACTCACAAATGTATGAAGGTGAAAAAGAAGAAGAGGAGAAGCATACAGCATCCTTTGCCGAAAATCTCCAGAAAGATAAAGGCAAAGCTCCTCAACAATCACCGGAAGAAAACAAACCATCCGGTAAATCTGAAGAGAGCATGCAAACTCCCTTCATCATCTCCCTCAAGTCTTCAAAGCCTTTGGTCATCACAACTAAAGTGAAGAAGGCAAAACAAAAGCCTGGGGGCAAATTTGTTGTCTCTTTCGTGTCTATCATGCAAGACACGGACTCGGATTCAGAGCCAGAAGACGACACATCGTCAAGCCAAGCTAATACTCAGCAAGTTCAGCCTGCTCTTACTCCAATGGAGACAACTTCTGACATAGAAGATCCTACGTCAGCTTCCTTCGTTGTTCCAGCAACTTCAGCAAAGGAAAAGCCGATCTTCTTCCATAGATCAGGATGCTTCTTCATCAAACTCCATGCTTGAACCTTTCCAAAATAAAGGTACGCCTCAACTATCCTTATACAGTTCTGTGGCACAAGCTATTATGAAGAAAATGGGCTATGACGCTCAAAACCCAGTCGGTTTGGGAGAAGGACGCGGTATTCTCACACCATTGGGGCCCGTCTTGACCAAAAGCCAGCTGGAAGATTGGAGACTCTACGGCTATGTAGAAAAGTCTTCACACGGGTTAGGGTATGATCCTGACACTCCCTTGAGACAGTTGACACAAAGGCTTAAAAGTCAATATACTGACCAAGCCTCAACATCTCAAATCCATGAAGACATCGATCTCCCTGGATATTTCTTTGATGAGTCACCTGACAAAGATCCAGGAAGCTCATCCAATTGGCACGATTTCTCCGAAAATGAAGAGGAGTTGTCCGATGGCACAGACGTGTGGACTTCTGACTCAGAAGAACCCTCATCTCCAAAAGAAGTAGCCTACTTCGACTCGGTTTCAACAGGCGATTGGGATCATCTCATAGCAAGCCTTGGGAAAATTACCGATCAAGAAGACCCGTGGAAAGGAACAAAACCTTGGTCTGGAAATGCCCTTGAAACCCCAGAAGGTTTCGTTGAGCTGGAAGCCTCCGAAAATATTGTGGAGGAACCACCTTCGAACCTTCCAACAGAAGATCCTGTTCAAAAGATAGACTTGGGAACACCAGATAACCCACGTCCTGTATTCATAAGCAAGAATATAAAGGATGATGAGTTACCCGAGTAAAAAAAAAAAAAAAAAAAAAAAAAAAAAAAAAACTGTGGAGATGCAACATTTCAGTTGATATCCACAACCCAAATTTCAAAGGTTCGAAAAAACCTAAAAAACCATGGAGACGCAACATTTCAGTTGATATCCATAACCCAAAGGTTCGAGAAAACCACAAATTTCAAAAATCGTGGGGAAACGACATCAAGTCAGTACCCGCAAAACCAAAATTTTTGAAAAGCAAGGATGCGACATTCCATCGATACTTGCACCCAAATCCGCGAGGATGCGACATTCCATCGATACTCGCAACCGAATGAGCAAGGATGCGACATTCCATCGATACTTGCAAGAACATTCAGCAGGGAGGCGACTTTTAGTCGATACTTGCATTTTTTGAAAACCAAACCGGCTATAAATGCCATCAAAACAGGCTATAAATGCCACAAACCGGCTATCAATGCCACCAAAACAAAACCGGCTATCAATGCCACAAAAAAAAAAAAACTTGGATTTCAAAAACGGCTATCAATGCCACCAAAACAAACCGGCTATCAATGCCACCAAAATTGGCTATAGATGCCACAAACAAAAAAAAAACTCGGCTATCAATGCCACAAGAAAAGCTGGCTCTCATGCCAAAATTGGCTTCCATGCCACAAACAAAAACCTGGCTTTCATGCCAAAACAATCATTTGACAAAAGATTTTCACAAAATGACAACCTTTTGATCAAATCCCATTTAGCAATTACTTTTATCACAAAAAGATTCAAGTGAGCGTAGGGATAACAAAAAAAAATCAATCCCATTTAGCAATTACTTTTATCACAAAAAGATTCAAGTGAGCGTAGGGATAACAAAAAAAAATCAATCCCATTTAGCAATTACTTTTATTACAAAAAGATTAAAGTGAGCGTAGGGATAACAAAAAAAAGTGTTCATAAGCACTACATAACAAAAAAAGAAAAGAGTACCAAAAAAAATATACATGTGGTACCAAAAAAAAAAAGTGTTCATAAGCACTACATAACAAAAAAAGAAAAGAGTACCAAAAAAAAAAATACAAGTGGTACCAAAAAAAAAAAGAAAGAAGGATGGTTTCTGTATACAGGAGCTCAATCAAAAATGGTCTCCAGCCAAGAGTTCAGCTCCCCAAGCAGACTTTTAGCCTCAGCTGTCAAGGATTCCAAGGCACGCTTCTTCAGGAACTTGCCATGAGATGCTGGAGTGGGCTGTACCCCTTCTCTCACACCAGGAAGCTTACCTCGAGCAGCTTGCCATTGTTCATCCTCATCAGACTTCCTTTTGAGAACCAGTTCGGCATCTGCAACCTGGTGAATCAGGGCACTCTCCCTGTCGCGAGCTTCTATTATGGCAGTCCACTTGGCAGCGACTTGTGCCTGCAGATGCTCAAGACGTTTCCTGGCCTCATCGACCTCCCTATCAAGGATGTTAAGGTCATGTGTCAGCCCGATGATGGTTAGCTCTTCTCTATTCCTCTTTCGGACTGCCACCTTCCTGCTTTCTGTAGCCTCATCCAGGTCAGACTTAGCCTTATCAGCAGGGTCCAGGAACATCTCCTTGAAGAACTGGTCATCAGCCAAACTCACGGTCTCAAACCACTTGTCACCCCAGTGCAATGATCCTATCAACGATCGCCCTGGCACCTGTGACATCCAGACCAGCCTCTTCAGCATCACTGAGAATCTCCTGCACATGCTGGATCATGCCAAATCCGACTTCCAAGTGCCCAGAAAAGAGAGTCTCAATCCAAGAGCTCACAACTCGCACCACCACCTTCTTCGCAAAAAGAAGAGATGGCCCAGCTGAGGATTCGCCCAACTCCGTTGGTCGGCTACTCATGTCATCATCTGTTGAAAGAGTAACAAAAGAACTCTTTCCAGCTGAAGCTGCTCCTGCTCGGGAAGGAATCTCAGCGCGAGGAATCTCCTCAATATTGTCAGAGCTGGTCCCAGGAATCTCTACCTCTGGATCAACCTCTGGCATCTCTTGCTCTGGAAGCAACGGATCCTCCTCTGCCACTTCAAAACCTGCAAAGGAAACACAAAAAGGTATGAATATGACCCTGTTTGAAAATCATTATCAGAGTTATAACTACAAAATACCTTCTTCGACGACTGGCGGAACACTTTCTTCCTCCATGAACTCATCGAAAGCATCATCAACATTTGCGTCCATCGATGGTTCAAAGTCATCAGAACCCTGCGGCAAGTCAGCTGGCAACAAAAAATGTGTTAGCAAGCCAAGTGACAAACAAAAAAAGAGAGAACAAAAGAAGTTGTACCAATTAGAGATTCTGGATTTACTCCAGAGCCCGTCAGGTTCTTCTTCAGGTGCCTCGACAGGATCCATCACCACCTCATTGGTTGGGACCTCCGGCATCACCAAGTCTTCCTCTGCTAAAAAAAAAGCAGAAACAAGAAGCAAATCATAACATGGAAAAATCCCATGAAAAGAAATGGAAAGAGAAAAAGGAAGAATCATACCTTCACCGACGGTCTCTTCTTCTCGGCTTCTCTTCTCCGGAGGCTCGTCAGCATCCACTGGCACATCCTCATTGATAGTAAGAGGAACTTCCAAGTTAGGAGAGCCCTCATGCTGCCCCTTGCTACTATGATGACTCCTCCTCCTCTTACTTCTGCGGGCTCGCTTCTTAGAAGAACCTACCCCGCTGTCAGAGTCAGGTTTCCCACTTGACTCATCACTGGATGGTCTGCTCTTGCCAGTAGACTCCACGGAAGCTTGCCTCTGTGCCGCTTGCATCCAAGCACCAAGTTCGGCTTCCTCCTGTTCTAGCTGCTCCAAAGCCTCGTCAGGTATTTCTCGAACAGCTTCAGAACCGATGACGCCCTGGTCACCGAGAAAGCCTATCTTGTGCTTCTCTCCAGAAAGGAAGGACCAAACTTCCTCTCGCCGGATGCCATCCGACTTTCCAAGGCCCTTTCCAGATGCCAGCTTCACATCAAGCTCCTTCCTGGAAAGTCCCCGATATGCCGAAAAGCTCTCCGCGAACCACTTCGCAAAGCCGGCAGTCCGGGAAGTCAGCAACACAGGATAAGAAATCATGGCTGTAGTGTCTTCAGCACTATAGAAAGCCCATGCATTTCTCCCGTCCTGTAAGCCTCCAAAGCGCTTCACCATGCTTGAAGGCGCTCCAACAACGCCTTGAGAAAAGCCAAGCTGCAAAGCAAAGCGAGAGGGTACATACGGCTGGATGTCGACGAAAAGATGTCTGCGGTACACCATCGTGCCGACACGTATGCTGAAAAGCCACTCTCTCTCTGCATTTGTCAAGGAATAATGCCTTCCCGACCCCGCCCTGGTAGAGTCTCGGGAGGCACCAAAATCAAAAGCCTTCTTCCGCAACTCCGGAGAAAGCTTTACTGAAGATTGCCCCATCTCGACGTCCCTGAACCGTCGGATCCTCATGCGGGCAAACAAAAGTGATTCGGACACGGCTTTGCCCTTAGCCAGTCGAATCATCAGAGGACCATCATCCTGTGCAACACCCAGCCGATGGAAGCCAGGACAGTGGTATACATACCACGAATAAAAGATATGGGCTGAAAATACCCTATTCATGGGAAGCCCAAGCCGAACTAGAAAAGCAGCAGCCTGCAGTTCGGTACACAGGTAGGAGTAAAGAGCTGGCACCAAAGCAAGCTGCTCTCCAAACGCCATCTGACAAGCCGGAAAAATACAATGCGGCCTGATGTGCGTTCCATCTCCTCCAGCAAAAACAGCCTCACCAAGCCAATAAGTGAGGTAAACAGCGAGATCTCTCCGCAGTGCAATGTCAGGACATATGGCGTTTGTGCTTGCACAGAAATCTCTCAACTCTTCTTGCATGGCCAAGATCTTCTTTGAACTTGGATCCTGAGCTCCAGCTTCCTGGGTCATGCTATCAGAAGGCTCCCTACTATCAAAGAAGTTGGGGAATGAAGAGCAAAAACTCTTCCAACTGCTGGATCTAACTTTCGAACCCCCCTTCTCCTTCAAAAAATCATAGAAGGCGACGAGCTGAAAGTATAAAAGCCTGAACTCCTCAGACTGCCCCTCGAGGACGCTGTCAATCGGCATAAACTCCTCATAGAGTTTGCCGAGGATGGGCAATCCGGTAATAGCGCTCAGCTCCTTCAAAGAAAAACCAATCTCACCATTCGTCACAACGAAGGTATTGGTTTGAGGGAGGAACGACTCCAGCATAGCCATGAAGGCCTCGTCGGAAAAGATCACGGTCTCCCTAAAAGCTCGGACCGCATCAAAAATCCCGGCTTCCTTCAAAACGGCGCCACCAATCAGCAGGACGCGATCAGTCCACGACTTCCACTCGGAGTCAGCATTGAAGCGGCCACGAAGTCGGAAAGGCTTGATCCAATTGCTGCCGTCACCACTGAAAATACCAAGGCCCACCGGTCTCAAATCGACCGACGGATAATCAGAGCCCTGGTAGCCGCTGGATGGCATCAACAGGTCCATGTCAACAGGCGACCTCTCCGTATATCCAGGAGAACCGCCAACAAAAACCCCGGTCTTGATTACATTTGTCCTTCTCACCCAGCTTGGAGGATCTTCCCTCTTGGGGCACGTGGGGGCAAGGCTCAGAATCGAGACGGTGCGATCAAACATCGACCGGGTAGTAACAGTCTTCTTCTCACCATCTGCTGTGAAGAAAAACTGAAAAGATCTCCTCTGGTATGTAATGTCGTCAGGGACCGCATCACCAAAGAAGAAGGTAGGCTTGGGCAGAATGCTCTGATCTTCCATCACCCATGGACGACTGCTTACCATGATCTTATAGAATTCCTCTCCCTTGAGAGTGATCAGTCGCTGCCTCATCTCATCTCTGTTGAGGGAGTCGCACTCTTCCAGATTTCTCTCAACATACTGGACCTTCTCGAAAGCCTGCTGAACGGCCGGATTAGAGGATCTAGAAGATCGACGAGGTACGCTTGTAGCAGGCTCTTTACCCTTGTTCGCTCTGGAGGAACCACCTGAAAAGGATGGAAAAGAAAAAGATCAAACATCAAAATGACAGAATCTCGCTAAAAAAAATCTGGCGAAATTTTGACATGATGACGGGGCAATTCCGAAGAAAAGGAACTATCCCGAAAGAAATAGAAAGCTTGAAGATGGGCTCAACATCGCTGCGAGCTCCGAAACTCCAAACTTTCGAAACCTAAAAGTCTCCGCAAAATCAGGAAGGGCTCAACATCACTGCGAGCTCCAAGTTCCCAAATTTGCAAAAACTTTCAGGTATGCAATCACATCATGCTACAAATTTAATTTACAAATTAAAGGCATGCATGAACATCTAGATTTGCGAAAAAAATGCATTATCATGATGAGCAAAAAAAAAAAAGAAAAGAAACTTTCTCTAAAAAAAAGAGGGGAAAGAAAAAAAAAAAAAAAGAGAAAGAAAAGAAACTCTCTCAAAAAAAAAGGGGAGGGAAAGAAAAAAAAAAAAAAAAGAAAAAAAAAAAAGAGGAAGAGGGGCTGGCCCACAGGCCGTGGCCCACAGGCCACGTGGCCGTACGGCCAGATCCGTACGGATCTGTCCGTACGGCCCACACAATAAAAAAAAAACATGAAAAAAAAAAGAAAGCAAAAAAAAAAACACGTGTAAAAAAAAAAAAAAAAGGGGGAAAACACGTGGAAAAGAAAAAAAGAAAAGAAGAAAAGAAAAGGAAAGAAACAAAAAAGAGAAAGAACTTTTTTTCCTACAATGAAGTTTTCTTGAAAAAAAGGAGAACTTACTTGAAGCCATTGATGGAGAAGAAGAAGAAAACTCTTGAAGATCTTGAAGAAGAAAAGCTCTTGGTCTTGAAGCCCTCTTGAGATTATTGCAAAAGAAAGTAGTAAGAGCAAGAGATCCAACCTTCTCCTTGCTTTTATAGAGGAGAGCAAACCAAAGAAGGAAAGAAGAAAGAGGTAAGTGTTACTAATTAGTAACCTTACCAAAAGAAAGAAATTAGAAAGATTCTTTCCCAAAAGAAAGATATCTTGAGGGATTCTCTCCCAAAAGAAATCAATGAGAGATTTTCTCCCAAAAATCAATCTATGACGGATTCTTTCCCAAAAGAAAGATATCTTGAGATATCCTATCCCAAAAATAAAGGGATCATGAGAGATTCTCTCCAAGTAAAGATATTCTTAGATATTCTCTATCCAAATGAGATATTTTTGGATATTCTTTGCAAAAATGACACCATATGAGATCTAAGCCATTTCAAAAGTTTAAGGTCCCATGGGTTAGCCCATATGAGCCAGGTTTGACCACCTAGGCACAAAAAAAAAAAAAAAAAAAAAAGAAGAAAATTTTGGGCTTTTAGTCAAAGAGAAATCCCTCTTACCAAGAGCATACAAAAATGGTTCCATGCCTCTTTTGAGTTGATTGGACCATACAAAAGAAAATTCCAAGCCCCATGAGCTTCCAAAAATCAAACCATCAAACCTCATCTACCAAATTGAGCCAAATTCTTGAAATTGACATTCCATCAAACCAAATCCTGGTCCCCTAACTTGCCACATACAGCCTGTTAGGTCACAAGATCAAAACCAAAATTGATCCCCCAACATTCCACATACAGCTTGTTGGGTCACACGATCAAAACCAAACCCGACCCCCTAACCTGCCATATATAGCCTGTTAGGTCACAAGGTCAAAACCCAAATCCACATCCCTGATGTCATCTTCAAAACTTTGCCTCGAGATGGTACGTGATCCCTTTCACTATCATAAAATTTCCCTGGAAGCTCAAAAGGCTACAAATACCAAAAGAAAGATTGCTCAAAGACTCTTGGTCAAGTCACAGGCTCTCCTTCAAAAATCTCTTCGAGGCACATCGACTACAAAAGTTAAGCAACTCGCCGCTGTACCTCGAGGGGGCATTTGTTGACACCAAAAATGTCACTTTGCCTTTTCAAGATCCAAAGAGCTACATGAAGTCGCAACCTGCCATAAATAGGCAATGCTGCTTCCAAAAATAAAATCTTGTCAGAATCAAACAAAAACTGCAAGATTCTTCCAGACAGCCAAAAGAGGAGTACACAAGAAGTTTCAAGCCATTTCAAGATCATTTGGCCTAACTTCGCTTCTCCGACAGCCAAATCAAGCCTCTCGGCGGTAAAGCTCTCCGGGACCATGATTTCCAAGACAGAACCTATGGATCATCTTAAAATGACTCCAATAGGTTCCCTGTCAAATTTCAAGTCAATCGGACATCGGTTGACCGCACATCAAACCGCGACATCTTCATCGCGACAAAAAGCAAGTCTGCAGGTGATAGGACCCCAAACGGCTTCGAAACTCAAACAAAAGCCTGTGGTTGGTCTTATTTATTGCTCAGGAGGCTTCACACCAAATTTCAGGTCATTCCGACATCGTTTGACCCAGTTTCAGCTTTTGACAGAAAATCGGCAGCTCTGCGCGACAAAGTCTTCGGCTTTCTCAGGAAATTGGAAACTTTGCAAAATAAAATGCAAGGATTCTCATCAGGTTTCTTACAAAGAAATCAGGCCAATAAATGGTCAAAATGTCAAGGAAAAGTACAGAAGAAAAAAGAATCAGAAAAAAGCAAAAACGGACGCAAAACGGGACCAGAAAGGGGGAAAACCCCCCCAGGGTCGCAGACCCCTGCGACCCTGGCCCAAGGTCGCAGGCCCCTGCGACCCTGGGCCAGGGTCGCCGGCGACCATGGACCCCGGGGTCGCCGGGAAAGCCCCGGAAACCCCGGTTTTCGCCGTTTTTTCGCGATTCGAAGAGCCCAGCCTCTGGTACTTTCCAAAATTCATGCTTTTGAGACACCAAGTCCTCTGACATCCGTCCAAAACACGGGTAAATCATCAAGAGTATCGAAGACAGTATTGATCGCCACCCGGTCAACCAAAAAAAAAGTGTGCTTTCCACCCGACCGATCGAGAAATCGACAAGACAGATGGCACCGACCCGCTGTTGGCAACAAACACCTGAAATTACATGATCATCTGATGTCGATCTACATGAAGATCCATCGATGATCATCAACAGAAGAATCTCAAAAGACGTGGCACGGCCCGCGACTCTTCAGCTGCTCGGCGACCACTTAATGCGATTAATTGACTAGCTTTATTACAGTCATTAATCCATTTCTTTGGACGGCCCAATCAGAAGCAAGCATTTGGGAGTTACAAGTCAAGAGATTCATGGCATTTAACCCATGAAACTCCTCCCATCATGGCGATTAAAGGCGATTAAATGCCCTCAATCTCCTCCGGCCAATCAGAAGCCAAGAAAAAGGAGTTACAAAATAAACAATTCAATTTTGTAACTCCTCCCATTATGCGGCTTAATGACATTAAAAGCCCATAAACTCTCCTAAATGGCTACCAAGAGCCTATAAATAGGAGAGCACTCCAAAGGAATCCAGATCGGAAAAACACACAACAAACATCAGACAGCAGTCAGAAATCCAGAGAAAAGAAAAAGAGAGAAAACTCTGCGGAAGTTCTACACCGGCCACCGCAACAAGGTGACAAAAGTCCCTTGGGGGGTACCCCCCCCAAGGTCCTTGCCTTCTCCTCCTGCCTCCAATGGCTTAGATGTGGCTTTTCAGCCCGTCTACTCGGTTTTTTATTGGACATAGGACCTTCCTTTGGTCTTTGTCTTCTAAAAACCCGAGGTTATAGCCAAGCCAAGTGAATCAAATAGCATCCTCTGTTCTCATCTGCATGGATGATGGCGAAGCCCACATATGGCTTGCGACCGTCAATCTAAACGAGTCCCCCACAATCTCCTGAGAAGTTAGATCCTCCTTTTCTTGCTTTTCATTGTAGTTTGTATTTTTTCAAAAGAGACAAAAATCACAATTCTTGTCTTTCATTGTTGATAAGGATTGTAAAATCGGCTATAAACGCCAAAAATCGGCTATAAACGCCAAAATCGGCTATAAATGCCAAAAAAATCGCCTTTCACGGCAAATCAAGAAAATGTCTCTTTTCTTAAATATATGTGCAATGGAAAACTTGAAAGAAGTTGATTTCCTTTTTACTTGCGAAGGTTGATCTCCGGATCACCACTTGCAATTCCAAGTAAAATAGAAAATCTGGCACACCCACAAAAAAAGAAATGTTGATGCACGCCCTTGCCCCCCGGTTACGAAAGGGTCGGACCCGACGGACTCCCACGTCCGCCGACCTCGGTAGAACCAAGCAGGAGCGCGGTCCATCAAGGCTTCTATACTTTCAGCTCGTCGCCTTCTATGATTTTTTGAAGGAGAAGGGGGGTTTGAAAGTTAGATCCAGCAGCTGGAAGAGTTTTAGCTCTTCATTCCCCAACTTTTTTGATAGTAGGGAGTCTTCTGATAGCGTGACCCAGGAAGCCGGAGCTCAGGATCCAAGTTCAAAGAAGATCTTGGCCATGCAAGAAGAGTTGAGAGATTTCTGTGCAAGTACAAATGCCATATGTCCTGACATTGCACTGCGGAGAGATCTCGCTGTTTACCTCACTTATTGGCTTGGTGAGGCTGTTTTTGCTGGAGGAGATGGAACGCACATCAGGCCGCATTGTATTTTTCCGGCTTGTCAGATGGCGTTTGGAGAGCAGCTTGCTTTGGTGCCAGCTCTTTACTCCTACCTGTGTACCGAACTGCAGGCTGCTGCTTTTTTGGTTCGGCTTGGGCTTCCCATGAATAGGGTATTTTCAGCCCATATCTTTTATTCGTGGTATGTATACCACTGTCCTGGCTTCCACCGGCTGGGTGCTGCTCAGGATGATGATCCTCTGATGATTCGACTGGCTAAGGGCAAAGCCGTGTTCGAATCACTTTTGTTTGCCCGCATGAGGATCCGACGGTTCAGGGACGTCGAGATGGGGCAGTCTTCAGTGAAGCTTTCTCCGGAGTTGCGGAAGAAGGCTTTTGATTTTGGTGCCTCCCGAGACTCTACCAGGGCGGGGTCGGGAAGGCATTATTCCTTGACAAATGCAGAGAGAGAGTGGCTTTTCAGCATACGTGTCGGCACGATGGTGTACCGTAGACATCTTTTCGTCGACATCCAGCCGTATGTACCCTCTTGCTTTGCTTTGCAGCTGGGCTTTTCTCAAGGCGTTGTTGGAGCGCCTTCAAGCATGGTGAAGCGCTTTGGAGGCTTACAGGACGGGAGAAATGCATGGGCTTTCTATAGTGCTGAAGACACTACAGCCATGATTTCTTATCCTGTTTTGCTGACTTCCCGGACTGCCGATTTTGCGAACTGGTTCGCGGAGAGCCTTTCGGCATATCGGGGGCTTTCCAAGAAGGAGCTTGATGTGAAGCTGGCATCTGGAAAGGGCCTTGGAAAGTCGGATGGCGTCCGGCGAGAGGAAGTTTGGGCCTTCCTTTCTGGAGAGAAGCACAAGATAGGCTTTCTCGGTGACCAGGGCGTCATTGGTTCTGAAGCTGTTCGAGAAATACCTGATGAGGCTTTGGAGCAGCTAGAACAGGAGGAAGCCGAACTTGGCGCTTGGATGCAAGCGGCACAGAGGCAAGCTTCCGTGGAGTCTACTGGCAAGAGCAGACCATCCAGTGAGGAGTCAAGTGGGAAACCTGACTCTGACAGCGGGGCAGGTTCCTTTAAGAAGCGAGCCTGCAGAGGTAAGAGGAGGAGGAGTCATCATCGCAGCAAGGGGCAGTATGAGGACTCTCCTAACTTGGAAGTTCCTCTTACTATCAATGAGGATGTGCCAGTGGATGCTGACGAGCCTCCAGAGAAGAGAAGCCGAGAAGAAGAGACCGTCGGTGAAGGTATGATTCTTCCTTTTTCTCTTTCCATTTCTTTTCATGGGATTTTTTCCATGTTATGATTTGCTTCTTGTTTTTGCTTTTCTTCTTCTTTTTTTTAGCAGAGGAAGACTTGGTGATGCCTGAGGTCCCAACCGATGACGTGGTGATGGATCCTGTTGAGGCACCCGAAGAAGAACCGAGGGACTCTGGAGTAAATCCAGAATCTCCAATTGGTACGACTTCTTTTGCTCCTTTTTTTTTTGTTTGTGACTCGGTTTGCTAACACATTTTTTTTTTGTCAGCTGACTTGCCACAGGGTTCTGATGACTTTGAACCATCGATGGACGCAAATGTTGATGATGCTTCCGATGAGTTCATGGAGGAAGAAAGTGTTCCGCCAGTCGTCGAAGAAGGTATTTTGTAATTATAACCCTGATATTGATTTTCAAACAGGGTCATATTCATACCTTTTTGTGTTTCTTTTGCAGGTTTTGAAGTGGCAGAGGAGGATCCGTCGCTTCCAGAGCAAGAGATGCCAGAGGTAGAGATTCCTGGGACCAGCTCTGACAATATTGAGGAGATTCCTCGCGCTGAGATTCCTTCCCGAGCAGGAGCAGCTTCAACTGGAAAGAGTTCTTTTGCTACTCTTCCAACAGATGATGATATGAGTAGCCGACCAACGGAGTTGGGCGAATCCTCAGCTGGGCCATCTCTTCTTTTTGCGAAGAAGGTGGTGATGCGAGTTCTGAGCTCTTGGATTGAGACTCTCTTTTCTGGACACTTGGAAGCCGGATTTGGCATGATCCAGCATGTGCAGGAGATTCTCAGTGATGCTGAAGAGGCTGGTCTGGATGTCACAGGTGCCAGGGCGATCGTTGATAGGATCATTGCACTGGGTGACAAGTGGTTTGAGACCGTGAGTTTGGCTGATGACCAGTTCTTCAAGGAGATGTTCCTGGACCCTGCTGATAAGGCTAAGTCTGACCTGGATGAGGCTACAGAAAGCAAGAAGCAGGCAGTCCGAAAGATGAACTTAGAAGAGATAGCCATCATCAGGCTGACACATGACCTTAACATCCTTGACAGGGAGGTCGATGAGGCCAGGAAACGTCTTGAGCATTTGCAGGCACAAGTCGCTGCCAAGTGGACTGCCATAATAGAGGCTCGCGACAGGGAGAGTGCTCTGATTCACCAGGTTGCAGATGCCGAACGGGTTCTCAAAAGGAAGTCTGATGAGGAGGAACAATGGCAAACTGCTCGAGGTAAGCTTCCTGGTGTGAAAGAAGGGGTACAGCCCACTCCAGCATCTCATGGCAGGTTCCTGAAGAAGCGTGCCTTGGAATCCTTGACGGCTGAGGCTAAAAGTTTGCTTGGGGAGCTGAACTCTTGGCTAGAGACCATTTTTGATTGAGCTCCTGTATATTTTTTTTTACAGAAACCATCCTTCTCTCTTTTCTTTTTTTTTTGGTACCACTTGTATTTTTTTGGTACTTATTTTTTTTAGTGCTTGTGAACACTTTCTCTCTCTCTTTTTTTTTCTGGTACCACATGTATTTTTTGGTACTCTTTTCTTTTTTTTTTTTGTTATCCCTACGCTCACTTGAATCTTTTTGTGATAAAAGTAATTGCTAAATGGGATGTGATCAAAAGGTTGTCATTTTGTGAAAATCTTTTGTCAAATGATTGTTTTGGCATGGAAGCCAGGTTTTTGTTTGTGGCATGGAAGCCAATTTTGGCATGAGAGCCAGCTTTTCTTGTGGATTGATAGTCCGAGTTTTTTTTTGTGGCTTCTATAGCCAGGTTTTGGTGGCATTAATAGCCGTTTGTTT
Organism: Litsea cubeba; assembly: GCA_012931725.1. Classification (NCBI taxonomy): domain Eukaryota; kingdom Viridiplantae; phylum Streptophyta; class Magnoliopsida; order Laurales; family Lauraceae; genus Litsea; species Litsea cubeba. The sequence goes on along the minus strand of CM022946.1, from coordinate 45,711,753 downwards.
TGTGGCATCTATAGCCGGTTTTGGTGGATTGATATCCTGTTGTTTGTGGCATCTATAGCGGTTTGTTTTGGTGGCATGTGATAGCCGGTTTGTTTGGTGGCATTGATAGCGTTTTTGTTTTGGTGGCATTATAGCCCGGGTTTGTTTTGGTGGCATTGATAGCCGGGTTTTTTTTTGAAATCCACGTTTTTTTTTTTTTTTTTGTTTGTGGCATTGATAGCCTGTTTTTGTTCAAAAAATGCAAGTATAGAATAAAAGTCGACTCCCTGCTGGGAATGTTCTTGTAAGTAATCGAATGGAATGTCGCATCCTTGCCTCATTCGGTTGCGAGTATCGATGGAATGTCGCATCCTCGCGGATTTGGGTGCAAGTATCGATGGAATGTCGCATCCTTGCTTTTCAAAAATTTTGGTTTTGCGGGTACTGACTTGATGTCGTTTCCCCACGATTTTTGAAATTTGTGGTTTTCTCGAACCTTTTGGGTTATGGATATCAACTGAAATGTTGCGTCTCCACAGTTTTTTAGGTTTTTTCGAACCTTTGAAATTTGGGTTGTGGATATCAACTGAAATGTTGCGTTTCCACGGTTTTGGATTTTGCAAGTATCGACGAAATGTCGCTTCCCTGCGATTTTGGAAGTGTCGAACGTGGTTCGTTTGCTTTCGATTTGTGCGAGTATTGACTAAGCGTCGCTTCCTCGCGGTTTTTGAAAAACCATTTTTTTTTTGTTTAAAGACACGAGGGTCATAAGTTTTGACCTAAAACCATTTTGGCGGTAAAAGGCATGGTGGACTAGGGTGGAAATCCCTGAATCCGGATTTTGTTTCAAACCATGAATTTTGGGTTCAAGGGTTGAAAATTTTGGTCAAGTTAGGGAAAGGTTCCTAAACTTGGATTTTTTTTTTGAACAATGAAACGATGAAAGTAAGCATTGTTTTAGATTTCTAGAAATTTCAATATTTGACATGAAAATTCTAAAAAAGGGTGGGTTTAGCGAGCGTGTACCTGGAAACCGGTTTTGGCCGTACATGCATTGCTCTTACCCAGTTGGGTAAGTCTTCAAGGGTAGTACCGCTTTAAGAACTTGCCGTTGATGGGCAGCATACATCTGTCACCTTCCATGTTTAGGAGTGCATATGCGCCGTTAGAGAAAACCTTGTCGATGACGTAGGGTCCCTCCCATTTTGGCTCAAATTTGCCTTTGGACTTGTGAGCGAAGACCATTGGTCTTTTTACCGCAAGAACCAAGTCACTCTTTTTGTAGGCGCGTTGCCTGACCTTTTTATCGAAAGATCCTGCCATACATGCTTGGTAAAGTTCAATGCTTTGTTGAGCTTCGAGTCGTCTCTCATCGAGATTGTCTAGCTCATGGAGCCGCAATTTGACATTGCTTTCTTGAGTCATGTCATTTTGCAAGGATACCCTCAAGGAAGGAATTTGTACTTCCAAGGGCACGACAGCTTCGCATCCATAGACCAAGGAGAATGGGGTGCTATGGGTTGGTCCTCGAACATTGGTTCGATAGGCCCACAAAGCTTCGGACATTTTGTCGCTCCAGTCTCTTTTGTGACTAGAGACCATTTTTTGAGGATTTTGCAGAGTGTCTTGTTGAAAGCTTCTGCTAACCCGTTTGCTGCCGGATTGTATGGAGTCGAAGGACAGCTTTGGATTTTGTATTTGTCGCAGAACCTGTAGAATCGATGATCCCGGAACTGTGGTCCGTTATCATGGACGAATCTTTTGGGTATGCCGAAACGACAAATGATGTTGGTGCGTAGGAACTGAAGGACTGATGAGGTCTTCATTTTGTTAAACGCAAATGCTTCTGACCACTTGGAGAAGTAATCCGTAGCGGCGAAGATGAAGCGATGACCTTTGCTTGAAGGGGGAGAAATAGGACCTATGATGTCCATACCCCAGGCTTCGAAAGGCCATGAGATCGCTGTAGGATGCAGCCATTCTAGAGGCATGTGAATGTAATCTCCATGAACTTGGCATTGTTGGCAGCGCTTAGCAAATTGTATTGCGTCAGCTACCATGGTAGGCCAGTAATATCCTAACCTTTTTATCCGATCATAGAGCTTAGGTCCAGCCTGATGAGCTCCACAAAGACCAGCATGAACTTCTTTGAGTGTTTCTTCAGCCTCTTGTTGTGACAAGCAGCGTAGAAGTACTTCGTTGAAGGATTTCCTGTAAAGGATTTTTGAAGGAATATCCAAATGGAAGCTTGGGGTTCGCCTTTGGACGCTTACCCGTTCTTTTGGATCTTCAGGTAGGATTCCGAACATAATGTAATCAATGAACGGATCCCTCCAGTCGCCAATTGAAGTTTGAAGGATTGAAATCCGACTTCCGACCACTTGGTGGCATTCAGCAACTGCTTGGTGTGTGTTAAGAGGAGGAAGGATTCTCCTTTCGCACACTGTAACTTGCATGTTTTCCCCTTCCTGGATTGCCATGGATGCGGCAAGTCCGGCTAGGGCATCTGCACGTATGTTTTCACCTCTACGAATGTGGGTGATGTGACAGATGTCAAACTTTTGCAGAAGTGATTGTGCCTTGTTGTAGTAGGGCAGCAAATCTGGCTTCCTGACTTCAAATTTCTGATTCATCTGGTTGACGATCAGTTGAGAGTCTCCAAAGACTTCCAGCATGGTGATACTGGATTCGATGGCGAGTTCCAATCCTAAGATCAGAGCTTGATATTCAGCTGCATTGTTTGTGCATGGTTCCAGTAGCGAGAAAGCGTGTGGAATCATGTATTTGTCGGGGCTAACAAAGAGGATGCCAACTCCCGAGATCAGCTGTCTTTTTTCATTTGTCCTGGTTGCACCGTCAAAGTACATGTCCCAGGAGGCACTTTGTGAGAAAGTCTCCACATTGTAGACGGGTTCGTCTGGGAGATCATCTCTTAGTGGAGAATCTTTAGGCAATGGATGCTCTGCGAGGAAGTCCGCTAGAGCTTGCCCTTTGATTGCTTTTTGTGGTACATACCTAATATCAAATTGTGACAGAAGGATGGACCATTTTGCCAGTCGAGCATTGAGAGAACCTGCCTTTGTGACAAGGACCTTCAAGAGGTTGACCCTCGAGACCAGGTAGACTGTGTTGGAAAGCAAGTAGTGACGCAGCTTTTGTACGGCGAACATCACTGCAAGACATTCTTTTTCGACTGGAGAGTAGCGATGCTCTGCACCTACTAGCATGCGGCTGAGGTAATATAGAGCAGCTTCTTTTCTTTGATCATTTTCTTGCGCAAGCAGAGCTCCCCAGAGAGTGATCAAGGGCTCTTGTATACAAGATGAATGGTTTTCCAGTGGTAGGAGCAGCTAACACTGGAGGTTTTGTCAGGTATGACTTGATGTCTTGGAAAGCAGCTTCACAGTCAGCATCCCAGACAAAGTTTACACCTTTTTTCATCAACCGGGAGAATGGACGGCATTTCCCCGAAAGATTGGAGATGAACCGTCTGATGTAGGCCAATCTCCCTTGAAGCCCTTTGAGTTCTCTCAAGGTTCTTGGAGAGGGCATTTCTAGAATGGCTTTGACTTTTATGGGGTCAAGCTCTATTCCAGCTTTCCGAACTAAGAATCCGAGGAACTTACCCGACGAGACGCCGAAGAAGCATTTCAATGGATTCATTCGCAGTTTGTGTTTGCGAAGCCGGAGGAAGACTTCTCGAAGGTTTTCGAGATGATCTTCTTTTCTTTTGCTTTTGACGGCGAGGTCATCAACGTAACATTCAACCGTCTTGTGCTGCATATCTTGGAATATTTTCATCATAGCCCTCTGATATGTGGCACCAGCATTCTTCAAACCAAATGGCATGACAGTGTAACAATACACGCCAAATGGGGTTCGAAAGGATGTATGTTTTTCATCCTCAGGATGCATCTTTATCTGATTGTAGCCAGAGAAACCATCCATGAATGTCATTCGCTCGAATCCACAGGTATTATCAATCATTACCTCTGGTATGGGGAGCGGAAATTCATCTTTTGGGCATGCGCCATTCAGGTCTCTATAATCAATACAGACCCTGATCTGCCCATTTTTCTTTGTCACGGGGACAATGTTGGCCAACCATTCAGGATGTTGTTCCTCACGGATGAAGCCGACGCTTTTGAGTTTTTGAACTTCTTGTTCAATTTTATCCATCACATCTGGACGGAATCTTCTTTGGCCTTGCTTGACAGGCTTGATGTCTTCTTGAAGATTGAGTTTGTGAACTGCTATTTTGGGGTCTAAGCCTGACATTTCAGCATAAGACCATGCAAAGCAATCAACGAACTCACGAAGAAAAGCGATATACTCGGGTAACTCATCATCCTTTATATTCTTGCTTATGAATACAGGACGTGGGTTATCTGGTATTCCCAAGTCTATCTTTTGAACAGGATCTTCTGTTGGAAGGTTCGAAGGTGGTTCCTCCACAATATTTTCGGAGGCTTCCAGCTCAACGAAACCTTCTGGGGTTTCAAGGGCATTTCCAGACCAAGGTTTTGTTCCTTTCCACGGGTCTTCTTGATCGGTAATTTTCCCAAGGCTTGCTATGAGATGATCCCAATCGCCTGTTGAAACCGAGTCGAAGTAGGCTACTTCTTTTGGAGATGAGGGTTCTTCTGGGTCAGAAGTCCACACGTCTGTGCCATCGGACAACTCCTCTTCATTTTCGGAGAAATCGTGCCAATTGGATGAGCTTCCTGGATCTTTGTCAGGTGACTCATCAAAGAGATATCCAGGGAGATCGATGTCTTCATGGACTTGAGATGTTGAGGCAGCTTGGTCAGTATATTGACTTTTAAGCCTTTGTGTCAACTGTCTCAAGGGAGTGTCAGGATCATACCCTAACCCGTGTGAAGACTTTTCTACATAGCCGTAGAGTCTCCAATCTTCCAGCTGGCTTTTGGTCAAGACGGGCCCCAATGGCGTGAGAATACCGCGTCCTTCTCCCAAACCGACTGGGTTTTGAGCGTCATAGCCCATTTTCTTCATAATAGCTTGTGCCACAGAACTGTATAAGGATAGTTGAGGCGTACCTTTATTTTGGAAAGGTTCAAGCATGGAGTTTGATGAAGAAGCATCCGATCTATGGAAGAAGATCGGCTTTTCCTTTGTTGAAGTTGCTGGAACAACGAAGGAAGCTGACGTAGGATCTTCTATGTCAGAAGTTGTCTCCATTGGAGTGAGAGCAGGCTGAACTTGCTGAGTGTCAGCTTGGCTTGACGATGTGTCGTCTTCTGGCTCTGAATCCGAGTCCGTGTCTTGCATGATAGACACGAAAGAGACAACAAATTTGCCCCCAGGCTTTTGTTTTGCCTTCTTCACTTTAGTTGTGATGACCAAAGGCTTTGAAGATTTGAGGGAGATGATGAAGGGAGTTTGAATGTTCTCTTCAGATTTACCGGATGGTTTGTTTTCTTCCGGTGATTGTTGAGGAGCTTTGCCTTTATCTTTCTGGAGATTTTCGGCAAAGGATGCTGTATGCTTCTCCTCTTCTTCTTTTTCACCTTCATACATCTGTGAGTCTGCGAAGTGGATTTCTTTACCTTTGAAGGGTTTTCTGTCCGCAAAGACTCGATGTATCATGCCGTCGTCGCCAACAAACTTGATGCATTGATGTAGAGTTGAAGGGACAACACCATTCTCATGGATCCAAGGGCGTCCGAGAAGGATGTTGTAGCATGAAGGGGTCTTTATTGCATACACTGTGACCTCAGAGATAAGATCACCTATCTGCAATTTGAACCTGATTTTGCCGATAGGCCTTTGAGTACTCCCATCGTATCCAAAGATAGATACAGATGTGTGGCTTAGTTTGCTGGGTGGGATGCCCAACTCTTCAAGAGCCGATGTGGAGATGAGGTTGAGTGCAGAACCTGGGTCGATCTGAACTCTATGCATAGGCATTTCCTTGATATACCCTGTGAAGTACAGGGGTCGGTTATGCCTGGTTTCGCCAAGTAGGAGGTCATCCTTTGTGAAGGCGATGGTTGCACTGGCTGCTTTTTTAACCGAGAGGCATTCAATGCATGATCCCTCAGTTTTCTTCTTTTCTCCCTTTGAGGAGGCTTTTGAGTTTTTGACCCGGTAATCCATTTCAATTTGGAGGACTTGCGGGGCATGTTTGTCGACATCCTCATTCAGCTTTTGTAATTCCGAAATGAGATTATCACGAGTGTGCGGAGACATTCGCAACAAATCTAGGATGTGCAGACGTGCAGGTATGTGCTTGAAGTGTTCGATCAAGTCATACTTGAAAGCCTCCTTAGGGCCTGCATGTTCATCATTGTTGCCACTAGGGGTACTTACAACATCTTTTCCCGAAGGATTTACATATGTAAAGGAAGATTGGTTGTAATTTTTGTGGTAGTCCCGGCCAGAGCGGGTGCCTCTACCAACTTCGAAAGCTTCTTGAGAAGGGTCTTCGTTTGGAAGATTGTCTTCAGGATCAAGAGGCTGTCGTTTTTCATTTGCTGAGGATGTATCAGCAACAGAGTTACCATCCTCAGTGATTGTGTTGCATGGAGCATTTTCCGGGAATAAGTCCTGAACAGCATCCAGCAATCTTTCTTCTTCGTTGACTAATTCATCGTCCCAAGCATCAATGGCTGGGAATTCTTCAGTCAGGAAGGGTGTGAACTTTGAAGTCACAGTCTCAGGAGAAGAAACCTGAGAGGGTGTCATCTCAGTGAAAGTCACATGAGACGAGGTGGCTCCAGAAGATATATTGCTAGGCGTCGCCGGAGTGTAAGTGTCCTCATCAGACGATGCCTCGGAAGAGCTATAATCCCGAATTATAACATTACAGGAAGCTCTGACGGGAGACGTTGCCTGATCGGAGTCAGACTCATCCTCGGATGTGAGAGGATCGTCTATCCAGCAATTTTCTCCATTTTCAGGAGTTAAGGGAGGATGTACCTGGTGGTCTTCAGGGACTTCAGGCTCCGGATTGCGAGGAGGCTCGTTGACGCGTTCTTGCTCTTGTTCTAGAGCGAGTCGCTGCAAGATCCTTGCATATTCTTCAAGATCAGGCATGGGAGCCGGATCTTCTTCTTCATCATCTCTTTGTGGCTCAACATTGTTGATTTCCACTGGAGTAATGAGAGGTGCTGGGTTAGCAGCATTTTCTTGTACAGCTTCTTGGTCTTCTTCATCATCAGACCAGGATCCTTGTGGCTGTAGGGGGTTATACCAGATTACTGGCATAAGATGAGACTCAGGAACCCATTCTTCATCGGAGAGATATTCTCCTGTTTCAAGGGACTCCTCCCACTCATCTGTGTAGTTGGATTCGAATCCATCATCGGTGTCGCTGGACTCGTATCCATCAATGGAGAATCCAACTACCGAATTGCAAGAGTATGATGTCTCCTGCATGGCTTCTTTGAATTGAGGTGGCATGAAATCACTGAGAGTGAATTTCCTTACCCCCTTTGAAGTCTCTGGAAGGGATGTTTTTGTTACCTCCAGTGAAGCGGTAGAGGAAGCCTCTGCCTTTTCTTTGACCTCTAGTTTTGGCTGGGTCTTCTCTTGCCGTTTGAGCTTGAGGAGATGTTTCCTAGCCTGCCTTCGCTGTTGAGCTGTAGGCTTTGTTTTCACGACCTCCCAATTTTCATCTTCCAGGAGATCGGGATGTACCCATATCGGTTGTCCGTCTGGTGTCGGGTAAGGAACCAGTTTCTCGGACGCTTCGATTGAGTTTATCACCTTGAAGGAAGTAGTGATCTTCTTCTTCGGTGATCTTGATGTTTGTCCACATGTCACCATGTTGACGGAGGCAGACCCATAGTTTTTGTCAAAGGTGATGACTCCGTTTTTCCACATCTCATTTATTTTCTCTCTCACAACGAAGCATTGATTGAGAGGATGCGAGATCATCTGGTGGTATGGACAGTACCGAGGATCGTTGGTTTTGCCAACATCACCCGGTCTTTTTGGTTCAGGCAAGGTGAGCTTGCCGTTTGCCACAAGAGCCCCGAAGATTTCATCAACATCTTCATCAAACGGGTATTTCTTCTCTACTCGTTCTTTGAAGGCGTCTGAGAGTTCAGGTCTCTTACCAACAGCTTTGTTTTCAGCTTTCTTTGGTGGCTGAGGAGCTGACTTGGTCTGCACATTGAGGACCTCTTTCTTCTTTGGTTTTGAGGTCGTAATGGCAGTTGGCTCTTTTCTTGATGATTTCTGACTGTTGAGGTCTTTAATCACCGTTTCAGCTTCCATGGAAGCTTCTAGGAGTTCTCCCAGGTTTTTTGATTTGTTGCCGATGATCATGGAGCGGATTCTGGCTCTCATGTTGTTTCGGCAGATGTCGACTAGCGACGCTTGTGGCAATACATCAGAGCATTTGTATGCCATTGCTTTCCACTTGTGAATGAAGTCATATGTTGATTCATTCTCCCCCTGTTTTAGGCTGCAGAGCTGAGCCATAGTAGCGGGATGATCTTCACCTTTGAAGTGAGTGAGGAAGCGTGTCTCTAGCATGGCCCAGTTTTGGATTGAGTCCTCCGGCAAAGTGGAGTACCAATCGAAGGCCGTACCTTTTAGGGTACTTGCAAAGAGGCGGATCTTGAGTGCATCTTGATCCGCGATAGCTCCCGTCAAGATCTTGAAGTGGATGACGTGCTGTCTGGCTGATCCTTTCCCCGTATATGTTTGGAGAGTAGGATGCTTGAATTTGGTGGGGAACGGGACCGAGTCCATCCATAAGGGATATGGTGGCTTGATCCCATGCTCCTTGAGTATATCCTCTTCTTTTGCTTTGGCGAGGATACCGTCTACGTCCTTTTTGGTAAGGGCGCGTGACTCATTTTCTTCTCTATTTACCTCGTCGTCTTGATGATTCGGAGGAGGTTCATTGTTCGCCTGATTTTGGAAGGCGAGGAGAAGGTTTTCCATCAGAGTTTCAATCCTCTGCTGGCCCTGTTCCAACTGCTGGATGCGGGTGATCGCATCTTCTGGAGGTGGATTGCGGGGTGGTGGCTCAGAATTTGTAGCCAAGACATTCATCCTTCGTGATTCGAACGAAGAAACTGTCCTGGTGACTGAGCTGGGGCTCATTCTTTTTGAAGAAGAGCTTGAGGAAGGATCACTCTGCTGTCCTTTGCTTGAAGGAGCAGGGGATTCTTCTGAATGTCTTCTTGTCCTGGAGACGCTGCGGGTCATCGGACGTCGGACATGGATTTTTGTTGCTGATTTTTGGCGCCTTTTGGTTTTTCCAACCATATGGATGGCAGCAACTTGGTTGGGTCTTTCTTTTTCGACCCATTTAGGAGAGACTTGAAGTGTAGGAGGCTGGGTCCTTTGCTTCTCTAGTCTCTTTTGTCGGTATGACGCGCGGCGGCGTATACGACGGGCAATTTGAGCTTCGGTCAGCTCTGACTGGGCTTTGACGATGAAGGATGTGCTCCCTCGGGCGCAGCAGCCGAGCCTGTCTTCTTTGTAGCTAGGCAAGGACAGGATGCGAACCCTATCCTTCGCCAGTTGCAGCGAAGCTTTGAATTTTTGGAGTTCGGCCCCTGTAGAGATGAAGGGTCGAACTGCAGATTTGTAGGCCTTAGCAGGTGCTTGTAGAGGCCTTGTGATGTATGATTTGATTTTGGGCTTGTAGGAACAAGCCGGCTCATGCTGGGTTGACTTGAGAGTCAGGTTGGAGATGGGTCTCTCCTCTTTCATGTAAGCAAGAGGGTAGAACTGGTTCTCCTTGAGTGGGGCCAGGAATGCTGGCTTAGTGGATGTTTGGGACCTTCTCTGTTTTGGTGAAGGTCTTGGGGACCAAGTCTTGTGGTAGACCTGGTTGTTTGCAGGTTGAGGCTTCGTGGGGCTGCCACGGGCTTCAGGCCTTCTGGTGCTCGCCTTTGGTGTCATGGTAGTGACACGTTGAGAGGCTAGTTTCTGCTTCTTGGAGGGAGCAGTTTGTTCCTCAGGAAGTGGGAATGGTCCCAGCGTCCCGAAGACGATAGTCCGGGGAGTCGAGGTCGACCCGGAGTTCAGAGAGTTGCCGAGGGAGTTGACGCTTCGGCAGCTGATGGGGCGCTTGTAGGTGCGCGTGGTTTGCTTCTGTTGAAGCATGAGTTGGTGCTTGTTTTCGTCGAAAGTAATGGTTAGTGAAGCTGCCATTGTTAGTTTTCGAAAATTTCTGAAACAAGACCACATCCATTAGTAATCACAAGAATATAATGATCATAAATGGGAAGTTCTATGGTTTCGTCTTTTCAAATTGCTCGAGGTAGATGACCCAAGCAATATGAGGAAGGCAAAATGCCATAGAAGGTACAATTGTTCTGATCGCAGGTATGGTAAGCCCAGAATGGGCATCCCAGTGACTGCTAGAAACAATTGTGAACTTAAATTCGACTTATCGAGAAGCAGAGCTTGCTCGAGGTAAGAAGAATATAAAGTTGGAGTTACAAATGTGCCGGTCGCAATACAGTAGACCCTGAAAGGGCGTACTAGTACCGCTAGACACAAATGTTTTGAGACCGCATCTATGAGATGAGATTCTCTGTTTTGAAAGGTCAAGATTGGATTCATCAAAGAGAGCAGATGGTATTCCGATCTGAACACGGTCTCAGCGATTTCCGCGAGCGCCAGTGCTCAGAAAGAAATGAACCATGATTTCTCGGATCTGAATCTAAAAATGACGAGTTTTTTTTGAAAGGCCAATATCGGGTTCATCAAAGAGAGCAAAAGGCACTCCAATCTGAACACGGGCTCAGCGATTTCCGCGAGCGCCAGTGCTCAGAAAGGAGAAGACCAAGATTTCTCTAATCTAAACCCAAAATGACGGAAGTTTTTTTTTTTTGAAGATTTTGAAGATTTTTTTTTTTAAAAAAAAATCTTTTTTTTTATTTTATTTATTTTTTTAATTTTTTTATTTTTTTTTAAGATTTTTTTTTTGAAATTTTTTTTTATTTTTTATTTTTTATTTTAAATTTTTATTTTTTAAAAATTTTATTTTTGAAAAAAATTTATTTAAAAGACGAGAGAGTACACATAGGCCTCCTAACCCGGTCTTATGAAATCTTGATTGATAGAATTGCCCCCAGGTAAGGGTAGGATTACTTAATGAACCCGTTTGGAGGACCCTTGCCTAGAACAGTCAAGCTGTCTGGACAAGGCTTTTCTTTGAATCAACCATGATCTAAGAACACAGTTGGTTTAACCTTAGTGGTCTATGTCTTTTTTTTTTATATTTTTTATATTTTTATTTTTATGAATTCATCGAAGAGAAACAATGGCCCAAAACCTTAGTCGAACAGGCTCAACATTTCTGCAAGCGCGATGAACGATAGGAACGGATCAAGGTTTCTCAATTTTAAATCCAAATTGAGAAATCTAAATTTTATATATATATATATATATTTTTAAAGATTTTTAATGAACTCATCGAAGAGAAACAATGGCCCAAAACCTTAGTCGAACAGGCTCAACATTTCTGCAAGCGCGATGAACGATAGGAACGGATCAAGGTTTCTCAATTTTGAATCCAAATTGAGAAATCTAAAATTTTTTTTATACTTTTTATATATATATATTTATTTATTTTGTTTTTAGATTTTTAATGAACTCATCGAAGAGAAACAATGGCCCAACCCCCGATCCGAACACGGTCTCAGCGATTTCCGCGAGCGCCAGTGCCCAGAAGGGAAAGGATCAAAGTTTCTCAATTTTGAATCCAAAAATGAAAAATCTGATTTTTTTTTGTTTTGTTTTTTTTTTGAAAAGAGAAAGAGTGGAAATAAATTCAAAGAATTAGAAATTTCCAAACAAAAAATCTCATCTCATTTTTTTTTTATGCGGAATTCAACATAGGCCACCAATTATAAAGTAGCCAAGGAATCGAGAAAAGAAATATAAGCATAGAGCAAAATATATGATATGCAAATATTTCATTTCTAGCATCGTGTTCTCAAATAAACGAGTCCCACCGGGTGTGCCAGCTTGATGGACCGCGCTCCCGGATGCCCGGGTTCCTACCGAGGTCGGCGGACGTGGGAGTCCGTTTGGTTCCGACCCTTTCGTAACCGGGGGGCAAAGGGGGCGTGCATCAACATTTCTTTTTTTGTGGGTGTGCCAGATTTTCTATTTTTACTTGGAATTGCAAGTGGTGATCCGGAGATCAACCTTCGCAAGTAAAAAGGAAATCAACTTCTTTCAAGTTTTCCATTGCACATATATTTAAGAAAAGAGACATTTTCTTGATTTGCCGTGAAAGGCGATTTTTTTTTGGCATTTATAGCCGATTTTGGCGTTTATAGCCGATTTTTGGCGTTTATAGCCGATTTTTGGCATTTATAGCCGATTTACAATTCTTATCAATAATGAAAGACAAGAATTGTGATTTTTGTCTCTTTTGAAAAAAATACAAACTACAATGAAAAGCAAGAAAAGGAGGATCTAACTTCTCAGGAGATTGTGGGGGACTCGTTTAGATTGACGGTCGCAAGCCATATGTGGGCTTCGCCGTCATCCATGCAGATGAGAACAGAGGATGCTATTGATTCGCTTGGCTTGGCTATAACCTCGGGTTTTTAGAGGACAAAGACCAAAAGAAGGTCCTATGTCCAATAAAAAGCCGAGTAGACGGGCTGAAAAGCCATATCTAAGCCATTGGAGGCAGGAGGAGAAGGCAAGGACCTTGGGGGGGGGGGTACCCCCCAAGGGACTTTTGTCACCTTGTTGCGGTGGCCGGTGTAGAACTTCCGCAGAGTTTTCTCTCTTTTTCCTTTCTCTGGATTTCTGTGCTTCTGTCTGTGATTTTTCGTTGTCTGTCTGCTGTCGATGATGATCTCTCTTCTTGGAGAGCCCTCCTATTTATAGGCTTTTAGGTAGCCTTTTAGGTGGGTTTATGGGCTTTTATTGTCATTAAGCCGCATAATGGGAGGAGTTACAAAATTGAATTGTTTATTTTGTAACACCTTTTTCTTGGCTTCTGATTGGCCGGAGGAGATTGAGGGCATTTAATCGCCTTTAATCGCCATGATGGGAGGAGTTTCATGGGTTAAATGCCATGAATCTCTTGACTTGTAACTCCCGAATGCTTGCTTCTGATTGGGCCGTCCAAAGAAATGGATTAATGACTGTAATAAAGCTAGTCAATTAATCGCATTAAGTGGTCGCCGAGCAGCTGAAGAGTCGCGGGCCGTGCCACGTCTTTTGGGATTCTTCTGTTGATGATCATCGATGGATCTTTATGTAGATCGACATCAGATGACCATATAATTTCAGGTGTTTGTTGCCAACAGCGGGTCGGTGCCATCTGTCCTGTCGATTTCTCGATCGGTCGGGTAGAAAGCACACTTTTTTTGGTTGACCGGGTGGCGATCAATATTGTTTTCGATACTTTTGATGATTGACCCGTGTTTTGGACGGATGTCAGAGGACTTGGTGTCTCAAAAGCATGAATTTTGGAAAGTACCAGAGGCTGGGCTCCTCGAATCGCGAAAAAATGACAAAAACCGGGGTTTCCGGGGCTTTCCCGGCGACCCCGGGTTCCAAGGTCGCCGGCGACCCTGGGCCAGGGTCGCAGGGGTCTGCGACCCTGGGGGGGTTTTCCCCCTTTCGTGTCCCGTTTTGCGTCCGTTTTTGCTGTTTTTCGATTCTTTTTTCTCCTGTACTTTTCCTTGACATTTTGACCATTTATTGGCCTAATTTCTTTGTAGGAAACCTGATGAGAATCCTTGCATTTTATTTTGCAAAGTTTCCAATTTCCTGAGAAAGCCGAAGACTTTGTCGCGCAGAGCTGCCGATTTTCCGTCAGAAGCTGAAACTGGGCCAAACGATGTCGGAATGACCTGAAATTTGGTGTGAAGCCTCCTGAGCAATAAATAAGACCAAACATAGGCTTTTGTTTGAGTTTTAAAGCCGTTTGGGGTCCTATCACCTGTAGACTTGCTTTTTGTCGCGATAAAGATGTCGCGGTTTGATGTGCGGTCAACCGATGTCCGATTGACTTGAAATTTGACAGGGAACCTATTGGAGTCATTTTAAGATGATCCATAGGCTCTGTCTTGGGAACCATGGTCCCGGAGAGCTTTTGCCGCCGAGAGCTCCTTTTCGGCTATCGGAGAAGCGAAGTTAGGCCAAATGATTTTGAAATGGCCCGAAACTTCTTGTGTACTCCTCTTTTGGCTGTCTGGAAGAATCTTGCAGTTTTTGTTTGATTCTGACAAGATTTGATTTTTGGAAGCAGCATTGCCTATTTATGGCAGGTTGCGACTTCATGTAGCTCTTTGGATCTTGAAAAGGCAAAGTGACATTTTTGGTGTCAACAGGTTGCCTGGGCCCGCACTTTCTACCGGTAGAAATACCGGTAGAGAGAATTCTACCAGTAGAACTATCGGTGGAGACTTAGTAAAAAAAATTCTAGCTTCTCTGCCTCAAATGTTTCTTTTTGAACCGGTATTTCTACCGGTACTGCCATTCATTCACTTTTTTTTTTTTTTTTTTTTAACGACTTGGCTAAAAATCCAACACATCCTTCCTCTGATTTTCAAAACTTTTATGAAACGATTGATTTGGGAATGAATCTCATTTAAGTCCAACTAAGTGACTTATTCGCGAATTCCAATACCAGTAGAGAAGAAGTCTCAATGAATAGAGTATCTTATATCAGTCAATCACAAACCCACAGCCACACATAGAAGATCATCTTCACTTCAAAGTCATCCTTAGACTCATCATAACCAAGCCCAATTTTTTTATAACACAACCATATTCCGCCTGCAGAAATCACCCCAAAACCCCCCATTCCTCCTTGCCTCCTTTACACCGGTTCCCTAAGGTTTAGCACAAGAATAAGGGAATATAAAACATGGCTCAAACAAGGGTACAAGGGTGACTCTTTTCTGGTTTTATAAACAACAAATTTCCTTGTATTAACAATTTGTGTCACCACTTCTAAAAGAGGTAAAATGAATGCAATTCAAGGCTACAAAAGTATGAACTTGCAAGTGTGTGGAAACCACTCTATCACTCAAAGCACTCTAAAAAAAAACAAGGGATATGGTACGAATTCAATTCAATGTGATGAGTAACTCACACAATCATTCAAAGACACATAGTAATCAAAGAAGGCATACATCATGTATTTCACGAAAGTTGAAACTCCAAATGAGAACTGCAATGAAATGAATGCAAGGCTTGTATTTGCAAATTCTAAATTGTGAAAAAGTAACTATATGCATGAAAAATTAACTAAATGCATGAATGAAATTCATGCTTCTTCCCCCCCCCCCCCCCAACTCGTATGAAACATTGTCCTCAATGAGTAAAACAACTCAGAACAAAGGGAAAAGAGAGGAACGAAGTTACCAATCTACGAAGGTTGGTGCTGTAGTATGAATAACCTGCTGAGACTTAGACACCAATTATTAGTTAGAAACAAAAACAGGGCAAGCACAGATGGTGTACCCCAAAAACCATCCACTTTTCAAATGATAGAAATGAAGAATGAATTGTTGGTCTTTTAAAGTCAAATTCCAAGACATCACACTAAAGAACGAGGTGATACGGAGTAGCATCATCCGCTATTTATTTTAAGATGCAATTAGGCCAATCAAGCACACAAAGAGATAAAGACATTAAACAGGGAAAAACAAATTGCATGCAAGATGGCAACTAACAGAGTCAAGAAAGATTAAGAACTAGTGGCTTCCGGATAAACCGGGTCCACTAATTCTTCCACAATGTCCTCTTTTGAAAAATTCTCCAAAAATGGCTTAAGTCTTTGCCCATTTACTTTAAAAATCTTTCCATCATTGTTATTAAAAACATCAATAGCTCCATGAGGGTAGATTTTATGCACAAAATAAGGTCCAGTCCATCTTGATCTTAACTTACCTGGGTGGAGATGAAGTTTTGAGTTATATAAAAGGACCTTTTGTCCCACCTGAAAGTCTTTCCTCACAATGTGTTTATCATGAAAAGCTTTGACTTTGGACTTGTAGATGCTAGCATTCTCATAAGCCTCTCTCCTCATCTCTTCTAACTCATTCATTTGAAAATTCCTAAGAACACCTGCTTTGGGTAAAGAGAAATTCAACGTCTTGAGAGCCCAAAATGCTTTATGCTCAATTTCAACAGGAAGATGACACGTCTTGCCATAGACAAGCCTATACGGAGACATTCCTAAGATTGTCTTGTAGGCCGTACGATAGGCCCATAAGGCATCAGTCAACCTAGTTGACCAATCCTTCCTATTAGGATTCACAGTTTTTTCCAAAATATGCTTGATCTCCCTATTGGCTAACTCAGCTTGCCCATTAGTTTGAGGATGATAGGCAGTGGACACCTTATGAGTGATCCCATACTTGGCCATCAAGGCCGCGAATGGACGATTACAGAAGTGAGTGCCTTGATCACTAATCATGGCCTTGGGCATCCCAAACCGAGACAAGATATTCTCCTTCATGAATTTGACCACAACCTTGTGGTCATTGGTCTTAGTGGGAATAGCCTCTACCCACTTGGACACATAATCTACAGCCAGAAGGATGTAGAGGAACCCATAAGAGATAGGCAAAGGACCCATAAAATCTATACCCCAGCAATCAAAGATCTCTATGATAAGCATGGGCTGAAGGGGCATGGCATTCCTCTTGGAAATAGCTCCTAATTGCTGACATTGATGACAAGTTCGACAGAACTCATGGGCATCTCTAAAAAGAGTGGGCCAGAAGAAGCCACACTGCAAAATCTTTGCAGTGGTCTTTTTTGAAGAAAAGTGACCCCCACACGCCTCAGTGTGGCAGAATGACAAGATACTCTGTTGCTCCGACTCCGGTACACACCTCCTAATAATCTGATCAGCACAATACTTGTAAAGATCAGGATCATCGAAAGCGTACTTTCTTACCTCTACTAAGAATCTCCTCCTCACTTGAGAAGTCCAGTCACTAGGAAGCTGCCCTGTCACGAGATAATTGACGATATCCGCATACCACGGACATGTCGACACTGAATACAACTGCTCATCGGGAAAAGAATCAAGGACTGGAAGATGGGATGACTTATCCTCAAAATCAAGTCGCGAAAGATGATCTGCGACTACATTCTCAACACCCTTCTTATCCTTGATAGTGATATTAAACTCTTGGAGCAACAAAACCCACCGAATGAGACGCGCTTTTGCGTCTTGTTTGCTCATCAGATACTTGAGCGCTGCGTGATCAGTAAAAACAACAATAGGAGAACCTATGATATATGATCTGAACTTATCAAGAGCAAAGACCACAGCTAGCAACTCTTTCTCTGTGGTGGTGTAATTGACCTGAGCATCATTTAAAGTTTTGCTTGCATAAGCAATAGCAAAAGGGACCTTACCTCTTCTTTGACCCAAAACAGCACCAATGGCATAGTCACTGGCGTCACACATCTATTCAAAAGGGAGAGTCCAATCCGGGGCTTGCATAATAGGTGGGGAAGTGAGGCACGCTTTCAAAGCGCTGAATGCTTTTTCAAAAGCCTCGGTCCAAACAAATGGTGCATCTTTGGTCAAAAGATTGCACAAAGGGCGTGCAATAGCGCTGAAAGCACGAATGAAGCGCCTATAAAAACCACAGTGACCTAAGAAGGATCGTATATCCTTGACGCACTTGGGAGAAGGTAATTGTGAGATCAACTCCACCTTTGCCTTGTCTACCTCAATACCTCTAGGAGACACTATATGGCCTAAGACAATCCCTTGTGTCACCATAAAGTGACACTTCTCCCAATTTAAAACCAACTTCTTCTCCTCACACCTCTCTAGGACTTTCTCTAAATTCTTTAAACACCCTGCAAAGCTATCTCCAAAAACAGAAAAATCATCCATGAACACCTCCAAGAAGTCTCCGACCATGTCATCAAAAATACCCATCATGCACCTTTGAAAGGTGCCAGGGGCATTGCATAATCCAAAAGGCATGCGCCTATAAGCAAAGGTCCCAAAGGGACAAGTGAAAACGGTCTTCTCTTGATCTTCCAAAGACACTTCAATCTGATTATATCCAGAATAGCCATCCAAAAAGCAGTAGAAAGTGTGACTTGCCACTCTCTCTAAAACCTGATCAATGAAAGGAAGAGGGAAGTGATCTTTCTTTGTACTGGCATTAAGCTTTCGGTAATCAATGCAGACTCTCCACCCCGTGGCAACTCTAGTAGGGATCAATTCTCCTTGTTCATTAGCCACAACAGTTACCCCTGCCTTCTTAGGCACTACTTGAATAGGACTCACCCATTTGCTATCAGCTACAGGATAGATAATCCCAGCATCTAGCAGTTTCAGAACCTCCTTCCTTACCACATCTTTCAGAACAGGGTTTAATCTACGCTGGGGTTGACGGGAAGGTTTGACATCATCCTCTAAATGAATCCTATGGGTGCAAATTAAGGGATTAATCCCTTGTATATCAGTTAAGGTCCACCCAATTGCTCTTTTGTGCCTACCTAAGACCTCCAAAAGCTGGGTCTCTTGGTGTTCCTCAAGAGAAGAGGAAATCACCACAGGATATGACTCATCAACTCCAAGAAAAGCATACTTTACCGAAGAAGGTAAGGGTTTCAACTCAAGTGTAGGGGCCTTCTCACTGCTAGGCATTGACTTAGATTCCGATTTCGGAAGCTCCTCAAACTTGGGTGTCCAAAATGTAGCACCCTTTACCTCCTCAATATCATCCAATAGAGAGTAAAGATACTCTACCTCAGGGGATTCAAGAAACTCCCTCTCCTCTTGGGTCAAGAATGTCTCTAATGGATCTGTATACGAATGTGTGTTCACTTGTTCTTGAACCAAGCTCTCTACCAAACTCACCTCATGTATCTCCTCATCATCTCCCAATTGGGAGGCGACATTGTAGATGTTCAGATCAAGGGTCATGTTTCCAAAGGTGATGGACATATTCCCATTCCTAACCTTGATGACTGAATCTATGGTGGCTAGGAAAGGACGACCTAGAATGATAGGGGCTTGGTCACTAACCCCTTGATTTGGACATGTGTCCAACACAATGAAATCTGCGGGATACACGAAACTCCCTATCTGAACTAATACATCCTTCAAAATCCCCTTTGGGACTCTAACACTCCTATCGGCCAGCTGAAGTGTAATCGAGGTGGGCTGAAGTTCCTCCAACCCAAGTTGGAGATAAACAGAATATGGTAGAAGATTGACACTCGCCCCTAGATCACACAAAGCTCTCTCTATCTTCTTTCCCCCTATCTCTACTGAAATGCACGGACAACCAGGATCCTTGAATTTTGGAGGAAGAGAACCAGAGATGGTGGTACTGACATTAGCTGCTAGGAGAACCTTATTTTGATGCAAGAACTTGCGTTTGTAAGTGCACAAGTCCTTAAGATACTTCGCATAGACAGGAATGTGTTGGATAGCATCCAAGAGAGGAATGTTGAGCTTGACTTGAGAGAAAAGCTCCCTAAGAGACTCTGCAAGGTCTGGCTTGGATTTCCCTCTCAGCCTCTGAGGGAAAGGGGCTGGGGGTTGGAAAGCTTGGACTCTAGGGTCTTGAATGGTAGAAGTGGAAGACTCAACTTTCTTTGGTTCATTGGACACATTAGACTTCTTTGAAGATTCATCCCCAGCCTCAGAATTCTTAGGCTCCTCCACTTCTTGCAAAGCAGGAGGTGCTTTGGAAGTAGAAAATTCAGGCTTACTTTGCTTGGGAGTGATGGTATTATCAATGATCTTACCACTCCTCGGAATGGTGACAGCTTTAAGATGCTCCACTTGAGCATCCGACCCACCTGAATCTTCCACAAAATGCTGGCCTTGAACAATTGGAATAGCTTGGGTAGGCAAGGCACCCCTTGTGGTTTGACTAGCACTCATCGCATTGGTAAGTGTAGTTAATTGAGATTTGATGTTCTCAAGAGTCCTGTTGTTCTGCTCATTGATGGAAGTCTGACTACTCAAAAAGGCTTGAAAGGTATCTTCTAGACTTCTCTTATGGGGAGGCTGATATGGAGCATGACCCTGTGGGGGTCCTTGTTGTTGAAAGTGCTGATAAGAATGAGGTGGAAAATGTTGCTGAGATGGGAATCTCTGCTGCTGATATTGTGGAGCAGAATGAAAGAATTGCCCTTGACTCTGATTAGACTGAGGAAATTGCCCTTGATTTTGATTAGACTGAGGAAATTGCCCTTGATTTTGATTGGGCTGAGACTGAAAACCCATAGAACCAAGATTGTGGGATTGGGGAGGGTTGTCCCTCCACCGAAAATTAGGATGATCATTGTACCTAGGGTTGAAATTCTGAAATTGGTTAGATTGAGAAGAAGATTTCTGCTGGGGACTCACAGCATTGATATCATATGGAGGGTTACCATGGAGCAACTCCTTAATGGAAGGAATGGTAGGACAATTGTCTGTACCATGATCATTTTGTGAACAAATTGCACACAATTGCTCCACTTGAGCAACTGATGTAGGAGTAATCTCACTAACTCTTTTCAGCTCTAGACCTTCTATCTGACGGGTAAGTTGAGCTATCCTAACACTCAAATCCTCCTTCTCACTCAGAGTAAATTTTCCTGCATTAGGAACACTAGGAAACACATTTGGAGTAGTTCTATCATTAGGATTGGTAGTGTCCCAAACCTGATACTGCTCTGCCAAACTCTCTAAATATGCATAAGCTTCATGCGGTTCCTTGGCACGGAAAGTACCATTGCACATCATATCAATGAACTGTTTATTTGTTGAACTCAATCCCTCATAAAAGATCGTAACCAACTCAGGGATAGTAAAACCATGATGAGGGACCAAGTTCAACGTCTCATGAAACCGATCCCAACATTGATGAAAAGACTCTCCCTCTTTTTCAGCAAAACTCTGGATATTCTTCTTTAAAGCAATTGTTTTCTGATGAGGAAAGTACTTTTTATAAAACTCTCTTTGCAATTGATCCCATGTGGTGATTCGCACAGATCTCAGATTGTTCAACCAATTTTTGGCATTCCCCTTCAAAGAGAAAGGAAACAGTCGAAGTTTGGCTGACTCTCTTTGAGTTGCAGGGCACATGGTTTCAATTATGGCATTGAACTCTTTGACATGCAAATAGGGCATTTCAGATGTCATTCCATGAAAATTGGGAATATGAGTCAAAACATTTGGTTTGACCTGATATGCATTTGCACCCTGAGCTTCATCTACAATACAAGATGGAGCATCAGTCCACCTAGGAGTCAAATAATCATCCATTGTCCTAGGTGGTAGAGCTTGATTATGTTGATGACGGGGGTCATTATTATTCTGTTGATTCGCCATTGGTTCCAAAGTAGGATCGGGCAGATGCAGGTCAACAAAAATGTCGATTCCTGGCCAATCAAATATCGGAACTTCTTCAAGATCTACTCTGACCAATCTGTTGTGTATGTTCCTACGGTAATGAGAGGACATATACAACAAACAACCCCAATTATCAAAATAATCACCTAATTCTAAAAGAAATAAAAAAAAAGAACAAAAGAACTAGAAGAAATACTCACAAAGCTGTTTTACCTCAATTGCCGTTCCCCGGCAACGGCGCCAGAAATGCTTGCTCTTTGATTTATGATGGTGGATTTGTCCTAAGCGGAGGACATGATTTATCGCTGTGTAGCACTTCACTCTTGAAGAGGTCGAATCCACAGAGAACGGACTAGGGTTTCAGCTCTAGAGGACTTCTTTCGGTCGAGAGTGACCAACTTTTGTTCGATGGGTGTAATTAATTCTAAGCTAAGGACTGATTAAAACTGCAGAAAACTGAATGAAAATGTTATGCTAAAGAGATGGTTCAACCTAGGGTTCAAACCACCTAGATTTCTATGGTTTCATCTTCCTCTTCATTACGCAGATAAGAATTGAATCAATCCAGTTCTCACCTGGAAGATTTCTTCGTGAAAATCAAATATCAATCTAAGTGAATAATTCCCAAAGAGATTCCTAGACATTCATTTCGATAATCTGAGAGTCATCGACCCAAGCACTAGTTGTATCATCTTAGATGAACACAATTAGTCAAAGGCTTAACATCTCAATTATGATTTCTTGAAGCAGAACATCAATGCAAATTATCTTTTATCATGAAAACATAATCAGGAAGAATAAACCATACAAAACCCAGGTTGAATTCCCCTTAGGTTAAACCATCTGAAATTCTACCCCTCCATTAATGGAGAAGTCTTCAAACAGATTAAATGAAAGTAAGAGAATAGTAAGAACATAATTGAAAGCTTACCTCTAATAAAACTTGAATTAATATGAAGAATTCTGTCTTAAAACAAGAATTGAACCAAATTGAACACCCATCTTCAATAGAAACTACCTTTACATTTTTCTAAGGAAGAAAGAGAGAAAAAGGAAAGGAGGCTGCTGGGAAACTAACACAATCCCAAGATAGCCCTAATTTTCGAGTTATCATGCTTTATATAGGTTCCCACAACTTTAATTACAAAACTGCCCCAAAAACTAAAATTCTATCCAAATCCGAGTGTTCTACCGGTAGAACTACCGGTTTAACAGATGAATTTCTCATGTCCAAACCTCTGCTAGAATATCAGCCACTTCTACCGGTAGAAATTGCGGTTGACTGATGGAAATCTCAGGGTCAGCCATTTCTACCGGTAGAAATACCGGTTGACAGGTGGAATTCTCATGATCAGCCGCTCTGCTAGAATATCAGCCACTTCTACCGGTAGAACTTGCGGTTGACTGATGGAAATCTCAGGGTCAGCCATTTCTACCGGTAGAAATACCGGTTGACAGATGGAATTCTCATGATCAGCCTCTGTGCTGGAATATCAGCCACTTGTACCGGTAGAATTTGCGGTTGACTGATGGGGACCGGTTTCTTTACTCTCTATTTGATCCATTCATCCACCAGAAGCTTCATTCTTCATCAAATTTCTGCAATTGACCAAAAACCAATATTCGTGTAAAATTATATGAAATCAACGGAATTAAACACGAATGAAGGTGATGGAAAGGCAATTAAGTCTCTAATTACTTAATAATTAAGTACTTATCACCAGCTCCGACTCTAGCTCGGCGGTCCTCTTGTTCCTCGCCCAGACTTCACCTTTCAGATGGTTAGCTCTCGACGTGAGTTCGGCAACGTCAGCCAGAGCCGACGCCAGCCGAGCAGACTCTTCGACGCTAGCCTTCTTCAGCCCCTCCATTCCCTTCTTCACCTCTTCTATCTCCTTCTTCAGCCTCTCCCTCTCAGACTCCAGCTGAGTGACCCTCGCAGCATTCCTGTCGCTCCTCCCCACCACGGTCAGGAGCCTCTGCACGTTCTGCAAATAAGAAAGATGGGTCAAACTGGGGCAGTCGAGCTAAATCACTTGAAGAAAAACGCTGAAAACACTTACCAGAA
Organism: Litsea cubeba; assembly: GCA_012931725.1. NCBI lineage: Eukaryota > Viridiplantae > Streptophyta > Magnoliopsida > Laurales > Lauraceae > Litsea > Litsea cubeba. Next base: position 45,688,399 of record CM022946.1, on the reverse strand, counting down.
GGTTAGCCTGAATCGCTGAGACCATCAAGCTCTCGTTGTCGAACCTCTCGTGCGTCTCCATGTCCCGCGGCAGAGCGCAGACCTTGGCGAGAGCTCCGATGACGTCGGCGTTCCCCATCAGCTGATCCTCGACGTTCAGAGGCTTACCGGGTTGCGTTTCCATCCTCGGTCTCCATGGCGCCAAGGCAGTTCGGGGTCCGGAGGCCGATCCAGACCCTTGCCCCGCCAAGATGGTGAGCTCGCGGGTCGTCCCGCCGGTTGACTTGCTGGCCGGCACACTCTTCTCAGCTGGTGCACTCTTCTCAGCTGGTGCACTCTTCTCAGTTGGTGCACTCTTTTCAGTTGGAGCCTTGACTTCGGGGGCCCGCGCAGGGGTTCTGCCCTTCGGAGGCTGTTCAGCCCCCGAGTCCTTCTCCCCTGCCTTGGACTTCTTCCTGGGCGGGGATCCCTCCCTCGGGCGCTCCGGCGAGCGTCGCCGCACTCCCTCGCTTGGAGCAGAAGTGGCGCCAGCACCCCCCGAGCCCGAAGCTGCGCGGGTACTGGCAGATGATGGCGCCGCAGAGGAGGAAGACCCCCTCCTGAACTTGGCCGCCAGATCCTTAACAACTGGCGCCCTCGAGCTTCCCTCCATGTCTTCTTCCCGATCGGAAGAATAAGCATCCACTATCTGCGTCAGGTTCGGTGGCTCCGAACTAGAAGTGGACGCCTCGGCACCAGACGCAGCTCGGCCCGCAGCAGGATCGGTCAAAGGGATCCCGGCAGGCACAGCAATGGAGACGGTAGGACGATCAGGGTGCGCCTCGTCCACCTCGGCTACTCCGGTCCTCCTGTAGTGACCACGGTACCTTGGCGTATACCCGAGCAGCTTCCAAGCCGACCTGGTCTCGTGCCCCTTGTATCTTTCTACCCTATTGATGTCGTCAGCGTTCCTCCTCCAGCCTTCACTTGCAGCTCGGCGTCGCCTCGCGCCCACCTCTGCACAACAGACATTAAGAGTATCGGCTTGGCATCATCAAAATCAAGCAAAGCAGGTAAGAGAAAAGAAGCGGTGTTTACTTGGGACAGTCCCGGGGCGACGAGGGACCATCAGCCTCTTGCTCTCGCCAGCGCCGAACTCCCAGTCCCCCGACACACAGAAGAGAGTTTCCTCGGCATTCTTACTCGAATCCTCCAAGGCCAGGACGAAGCCTCTTCGCTGCGGCTTCGCCCAGAGATAGTATTTTCCTTCCCCAGCCTTGCAGATATCGTAGGTATCCTCGATATCGTGGACACCCAGGTCGGTCCCCAGAATCTCGTTCAGCTTCGCCGTGCCCATGATGACCTTATAGCCATTGGGCATCAGCTGGCACGGGGTAAGGGACCAGGTACTGAGGCAAGCCCTAAGTAAGGGGTGCAGGGAAAATCTGACCCCGCCCTCGATCACGGAGATTAGAGGGAACGACATCCAGCCGCAGGACCAGCGCATCGTGTCATAGTCAACGGAGTCCGCCGGCTTGAGGAGGACTCCCTCCGGAATATTGTGAGCGGCCCTAAATCTGACTATGCCCTCTTCAGTATCTAAATCGAACCTAGGGGTGCCCATGTCTGAAAAAGGGGTGACAGCAAAAGCTAAGCCCTAAAAGTCGCGAAACCCCAAAGAAAAGCTAGACAGAGGCACGAAGCAACTTACAGAGACAAAGGGGCAACTCAAGAACAGGTCCGAGCACGTCCTATGGTCGCCCTCGCTAGAAAGATCTCGAGCAGCAGAGCAGAAATCAAAGATGAAGGCGAAGGCGAAAAGAAATCAGAAACAAGAAAGGAAGAAGACGACCCTATTTATGGAAAGGGAACCCTCGGCGCGCGCTACTTTCGAAATTCGAAAGGACGGATTTCGCGATCCGCGCCCGTTCCATCAATAAGACAGCGCAATCAGTGAAGAGGCTACGCGTGTAGCCGTTGATTCGCTTCCCAGGACAGACAAGGCAGAGCATTTACTGCTTCAGAAAAGTTGAAATGACACCAGTCAATGATCGCCGCATCCCCAGACGAGTTTTCTAGCTTCCGACCACTAAAGGCTAGGACGCTTAAGAGGTCGAAAGCTAGGGGGCAATTGTGTGGGGAGATTTCCAGAATTAAAGGATTACGCTAATCACAGCCATCAGATGAGACTAAGCATTCTCACGTGCCATCCGCGTGCCACCCACGTGGCACCAGCCTCACCCCGGCTACCGGGGCAGAGGCCTCAGCCGAAGTCAAGAAACCCCGGACCGCTACCGCCGAGCTCGGCTACCCCCTGTGCCCATCTCGGCTGAAAGCTCCACCTCGGCCAAAGGAGCCGGGACGAAAGCCGAAGCAGGAAAGAGCCTCCACTCGCACCCCTCTTCCCCCCACGTCATCAGGCACGTGGAGGAATAGGGGCGCGAGCGAGTGAGACAGATGCAACATCCAGCCGTTCACAATCTTCGCCAGATCCCTGACAAGGCAGCATCCAGCGGCTGAAGCCACATCAGGGCAAGGCCCGAGGGCGGATCCGATGGTACCCCAACCGTCAAAGGCGCCCAGCACGATCTGGCCCAACGTGACGCGCATTTAATGCAACGTGGGCTGACCCGACTGGCATTAAAAGCAGAGTGGGCTGGATTGGACCGCATTAATTGCAACGTGGGCTGATCATGACTTCCCAGTCGAATCATGGGACCCACACCAAGATATCGTCTAAGATATCTTCCAAATCGTCTATAAATAGAACTGCATTTCACATGCAAGGTACGCACAATCTAACCCACAGAGCCGTTACCCTGCCTCTCTTCTTCCTCTCTTTCCATTGTTCCAGTTCACTCACTGACTTTGGCATCGGAGAGCCTTGCGCCGCCCAGGCCAGGGTCCTCTGACCGTTTGTTCTTCTCTTTCAGGCTTTCGGACGGTACCCAGTCATCACCATTTTGGATAAGTCCTCTAAGGCTCCCCAGTTATTGTGGGTCATTATTTTCTGCACCTACACCATCCAAACCTAAGCAATCAATAGAGAACCCCTTATAGTCACTAATCCCAATGATTGACACACATCTGAATGGACTGAACCGTTGGATCAAGGGTCCGAATATTGTTTTGAACATGAAGCCATTAAAGTTGTGGGCCACGGATGAAAGGGTTAGGGGTATGGGTATGGGTTTGGGTTCAAACTTGATACTTGGAGTGGTCTCTGTGAGGCCCCACCCCTTGTGGGCTCTCAATTTGAATTTGAATACTAGATTACAGCCTATTATATCTAATTATACTAATTATGGGGTTTAGTTAAAGGTAAATATGTATTTTTCTTGGTTTTAGTGAGTTTAGTCTACTTGTGTAATTAGTAGAGTTAATATGTGTCATTTGTTATTTCTTGAGTTAGTTAATTTGTTAGAGGCCTTATCTTAGAATTAGTATTTACTATATGGGGTATCCACTAGAGAATCTTCTAGAACCTACCCAGAGAGCAAGATGCCCATGACCCTAACCCTAATCCTATTCAACTAAAAAGGGCATTTTAGTCCCCAGCCTAAATCCCCAACCTATATAAGCAAACCCTTCCTTGCCCAACGTTGGCTACTATTACTTTCATCTCATTTCCCCTCTTTTCTCTTTTTTTCTTCCATTTCCCTCCAACTCTCTCTCTTTTCCCTCCAATTCTCCCATCTCCCTCTCGTTCTCTTTCTAGAACCCTAAGAAGAAGAAGACGATCTCTGCTGCAACCTAATTACTTGGATTTCTCTCTGTCTCTATCTTGGTCATCCCTTCTCCTTCTTCAAATCAGGTTAGTGCCCACTTCTAGTTCTATTCCATTAGAAAGTTCTCTCTCTCTCTCTCTCTCTAAATCTCCTTCCTTATAGCAATTCTCTGGTGGAAATGGGTATAGCAGTAGAGATCTCTTCTAGATCTGAGTTTTGGGGCTGATTATCCACTAGAGCATCTTCTAGAACCTACCCAAAGACCAAGATGCCCATAACCCTAACCCTAATCCTATTCAACTAAGAAGGGCATTTTAGTCCCCGGCCTAAACCCCCAACCTATATAAGCAAACCCTTCCCTTGCCCAACGTTGGCTACTATTCCATTCATTTCATTTCCCCTCTTTTTTCTCTTACTCTTCCATTTCCCTCCAACTCTCTCTTTTCTCTCCAATTCTCCCATCTCCCTCTCGTTCTCTTTCTAGAACCCTAAGAAGAAGAAGACGATCTCCGCTGCAACCTATTTACTTGGATTTCTCTCTGTCTCTATCTCGGTCATTCCTTCTCCCTCTTCAAATCAGGTGAGTGCCCACTTCTAGTTCTATTCCATTAGAAAGTTCTCTTTCTCTCTCTCTAAATCTCCTTCCTTATAGCAATTCTCTGGTGGAAATGGGTATAGGAGTAGAGATCTTTTCTAGATCTGAGTTTTGGGGCTGATCGTGAGTCTGAGAAGACCATAGAGCTGCGATTTCCTTTTTACCAGATTGGATTTCTGTTCTCTCTCTACCTTCTGCAATTGGTCAAAGGCAAGTGCAATATGCTTATTTAATATAGAATGAATGTTGGCTGTTTTTTATTCTATATATTTCTATTTAGATGATGTTAGAACTATTAGATTTACCTTTGACCATATTTTCAAGGGTGATTGGCCATTGATGGATGCGTTTCGTCTCATTTGGAAGATCAATGACCAATGGATTGGATGGTTGAATATATATTGGAGTGATATTTATGTTTCTGGATGTGTATGTGGTGATTGGGGCGAGATTGGTTGAGTTTTGATGAAAAACTAGGTTGAAGAAGAGGAAATCCGAAATCATGAAAGTTGGCCGAACTCAGTGTATTCGGTCGACCGACCTGCATCTCGGTCGACCGAACACACTGAAAATTGGAAAAATCCAGCTCTCAGTTATTTTCTTCTACAGGTTATTTCTTTGACTGATCTCAGTGATGGCCGAGCTCAAGTATTAGCCTAGCTCAGATGTGGGCCGAGCTCACATGAATCCTGGAAGAAATGTCTGAAAATCGGATTTCCCCCTTTGGCAAAGCTCAATATATTGGCCGAGCTCAGTTATGGACCGAGCTCAATGTCTTAGCCGAGCTTAGTGTTTGGCCGAGCTCAGTGTTTTGGCCAAGCTCATTGTTTGGCCGAGTTCTTTGTTTTAGCCGAGCTCAGTGCTTGACCAAACTCAGCGCCTAACCGACCTCAGTGCTTAACCGACCTCAGTGCTTGGCCGAGCTCAGTGTATGACCGAGCTCAGAGCCGGTAGAGTAAGATCAGTGACCGAGCTCAAGTGATTCAGAAGAAGGAACTGACACCTGGGACACCCTTCAACCAGGATTCCCAGTGTTCTCGGTCGACCGAGCAGGCCAGGAGGTCGACCGAGCACACTGAAATTCTAGAAAATCAGGCACTGCCTGTAGGGTGCTTGTTCATCTGTTCCCAGTGTGCCGGGTCGACCGCCCAGGCCAGGAGGTCGACCTAGCACACTGTGTGCAGTAACTTTCCCAGATTTTGGTTTCTTATGTTTTGGTCATATGTGGGGCCCATTGACCATCCAAATAGACTTCAATCAATGTGCCCACCATGAGTCAATGGTGTGGCTCAACCTTGACTCGTGGGGTCCACTAACTTGAGTACAGGTTATGTAATTTAAGATGATTCGACCTTTATATGTTATCAATGATGCTTGTAACTTCTGGAGCACCAAACACAGTATCCATTTGCATCTGAGGTTTCATTTAAGGATCAAATTACCTGAGATGGACCTGAAGCTGAAGGTGGACTAATTACTTAAGTTGGACCGTTGATATCTCCCACTGATTCTTGTACTTGGAGATTTATCTCCCTCATATTATTACTGTCACTCCGTTGTCCTTATTATTACTTATACCTGTTAATTAAATGAAAAATGGATGACCTTAACCTAAGACTACTTAGAGGTGACCCGGTGGTATGAATGGGTGAACATTAACCCTTGTCTGTGGCTAGGCGGGCCCTTTTATGGCCTAAGTGTGGATGTGGATGTGGATTACCCTAGATTGGAGAGGTTGGATTGTTTGGACTTGTGACTCATTATGGATGTAAATGGATCATATATTATTGGAAATGGAATCACTACAACAATCTGCAGCATTATCGGCGTTTTTTCCCGGCGCAATCCATAAACGCCAGGGAAAGTATAACTTTCTCCGGCGAAAAAGCTTATTTCGCCGGCAAATGGTAATGTTTTCCCGGCGCAATATTTTCGCCGGCAAAGGTTAAAATGTTCTCGGCGAATCATTATTTTCGCCGGCAAAGGGTATTCTTTTGCCGGCGTAAAAGTTGTATCGCCGACAAAGGGTAGTCTTTTGCCGGCGTAAAAGTTGTATCGTCGGCAAAGGGCTATATTTCTTGCCGGCGAAATACTTAGATCGCCGGCAAAGTTCACCTGCTAATGATAAATGTTAATTTAACTTCTACCGGCGCATTAATTTCGCCGGGAAAGTCTTTCCTTTCCCTAAAAATTTCCAGTATTTCTATTTCCCGCGCCCTTGCCCGCTCTAACTCTGTATCCATTTCAGCGCCCCCTTTTTCTCTAAATCTCTTTTGAAGCTCTGCCTGCCCCCTTTCTCTAAATCATGCATCTCTGTCTTTTCTCCGTTCTTTCTCGCACTTCCATCGAAACATGTTATCTCTCTCCCTTTTCGATCATGTTATCTCTCTCTGTGTGGGGGTATTTTCACTAAGCCGAGATCAGCGCTAGCCCCGGTCTTGAGATGGATTGATTATGCCTCCCCTAGGCCAAGGCTGACCGCGGCTGGAGGACCGCGGCATTCGCCGAGGTAAGAGCTTCCGAAGTCGGACCTACCTGACCTCGGCATCGACCCCCGGCAATGCGGATTTGACAGAGACTGATGGGACCAACGACAGAACAACGGCTCACGCTAAGGCGTGCCCTGCAGATTATCATTACTGACAAAACGGCGCGTACATGACACGTGCGCCCCCAGAGCATGGCTCCGGGCCAGGCCTGATGGGACCTGGCCCAAAAGTCAGAACCGCCGCCTGACCCAGCAAGCCTAGCATTTAATGAAGCGTGGGTCAGCATTTAATGCATTATGGGCTGAGTGGACGCAGCCACTCGAGTGGCCGGCCCAGTCTTGGAACTCGCCCACAATGGTCAACCCCATCACCTATAAATAACATCTCCACCTCCATCCTAAAGGTACGCGATCCATAATACACACTCTTACTCTGCAATTTGCTCTCCATCTCCCTTGCTCGTTCCTTGGACTAACTTAAGCATCGGAGAGCCTTACGCTTCCTGCAGCCAGGGTCCTCTGACGTGTTTTCCTCTCTCCCTTTTCAGGTCCAGTCGGAGCCTCGACAGCCTTCTTCCAAACCACCCAAATCAAGGATCCTAATCTCTGATTTAAAGTCCTTAATTTTTAGGCACTTACAATTGGCGCCGTCTGTGGGAAAGTACTAACCCACACCTCAAAACCTTTCCCAAAACTTTTCTCAAAAACTTCGCCAATCACTATGGCTCCGAGAAACAAGAGAGGCGCAGAGCACCCGAAGTCCCTCCCCGCAGGACCATTGGCTCTCCCTGGGCCATTGCCCTACGCGTCGGGGGAAGCCGCAGAGGTAGAAAGCTACCACACCGAATCCGCGTCGTCTCCGCTAGAAATGGGGGGTCCACCGCGGCTGAACGCTCCTCTTCAGGAGCGCTTCTCGAAGGGCAAGGCCCCGGCAGCGGCGGGGTCGCATCGATCCGCGCGCCACTCGGACCGCGAGGGCAACAGAGCCGACCCCGCTCAAGCTGCAATCAGGGCTCAGAACCTCGCCCTCCAGCAGAAGGATGATCTTATCCGCCAGCTTAGGCAGCAGCTCCGAGAGAAAGAAGTAGTCCCCAGAGGCGGTGATCCCGTAGGCAGGAAGGATCCCGTCACCGGCAAAGACTTAAGGGAGCATCTGAACGATAAGAGCCGCGAGCGGAGTCACGTCGGGGAGCATCTGAACAATAAGAGCTGCGAGCGGAGTCACGTCGGGAGTTCTTGCCATGACCACGTTGACAGGGGGTCGATGCCGAGATCGGAGGCGGCAGATCAGCAGGCTCTGATCTACCGCCTGGTCAAGCAGGCCATCCAGAATACCTTAAGGGAGGCAGGGCTCGCTCAAAACCAGCCAGACATCCCCGACTTCGCTGGCCTCGACTCATCACCCTTCTCTAGAGAGATAATCGACTATCCCCTCCCCAAGAAATTCAGCGTCCCAAGGTTCGTCCTCTACGACGGGACCTCGGACCCAGCAGCCCATCTCCGGCATTTTACCCAAAAACTATCCGTCTGGGGCGACGTCGGGCACCTCAATTGCAGAGTTTTCTCCTCCAGCCTGGGGGACCTACCCCTCAAATGGTTCTGTGCGCTCCCTGAAGGATCGGTCACGAGCTGGTCTCAATTGCGGGACTCCTTCCTTGGGAATTCCAGGCGCACAGAGTCATTCCCAAGACCGACAGCGACATCATGGCCCTCAGGATGAGGTGGAGTGAAAGCATCACTCAATTCGCCAAGAGATTCTGAACGGTTTACAGTCAAATCGACAACTCCTCCGAAGATGTCGCGATCAAGTCTTTCCAGCACGCCCTCCTGCCAGGATGCGGGCTTCGGAAGGAGCTCGTCCGTAACCCTGTTCTCTCTGTAACGGCCCTCATGGCAAGGGTAAACAAGTACATCGAGCAAGAGGAGGATGAGGCGCGGGCCAAGGAGAGCTTTGGCGTTCCTAGGGGCAAGTCTCGGAACTGAGAGCCGTCCTCGGCAGGAGGACCGACCGCGGCAAGAGGATCGATCTCGGCGGGAAGATCGAGCCTTCTGGGGGGGAGAAGAGGACCTACCGCAGAGAAGAAACGAGCCGAGACCACCACCCTGGTGGCCAGTCGTCGGCCCAGACCCGCGCTCCAGGAGGAGGCAAGAGACATAGGCCGTCCTACTCTTCGCGCGAAAGGGTCAATACGGTCTTCAAAGAGCCGATTCACCAAATACTTGGATAAGATCCAGGGAAAGCCATACTTTAAATGGCCGCTTCCAATGAAGAGCGATCCCTCCATGAGGGATCAGACAAAGTTCTGCGCTTACCACAAGCAGAACGGGCATAACACTGAGGGCTGTTACTCCCTCAAGGATCATCTCGAGAGGCTCGTCAGGGATGGGCACCTGAAGGAGTACTGCAAGATGGCGGGTAGCGGGAGCAACGATCGACCTCGACGGCGAACTGAGGAGAATCATGACAGCGACGGGTCAGAGAGGATTATAAGCGTCATCCACCTGGCCCCTACCAAGCAGAACAGCGGTCAGGCCCACGCCGAGGCCAGGAGGGCCTCCCATGGGAAACAGGTCATGTCGGCCGAGCTCGAACCAGCCTCTAAAAAGGCTCGCAAAGAGAGGCCGAAGATCTGGTTCTCGGACGAGGACCTGAAAGGGGTTCAACTCCCTCACAATGACCCACTGATTATGACTCTGAAGCTGGGGAGTTGCAAGGTGTAGAGGATCCTCGTCGACCCTGGCAGTTCGTCCGAAATCCTCTACTTCGACTGCTTCACCAAGATGGGGCTCACAGAAGAAGACCTCCAGGAGGCGCGGACCCCACTGATAGGGTTCAGCGCGAAGCCCGTGTATCCCAAGGGGAGAGTCTCCCTCAAAGTCCAAATAGGGGGCACATCAGTGGTGGCTGACTTCCTCGTGGTGGACACACCTTCCCCCTACAATGCCATTGTAGGGAGGAGCTGGCTACACCAGATAGAGGCTGTCCCCTCTTCCTACCACCAGAAACTTAAATTCCCTTTGGAAAGGGACGGCAGAGTCGAGGTGGTCACAATCGACGGGGACCAGCAAATGGCCAAGCGTTGCATGATGGCCGTCGTGTCCGGCGAGGAAGAACCTAAGCAAGTGCACATGGCAGAGCTGGAAGCAGAGCTGGATAGGGTCGGCCGCGACCCAGGAGAAAAAAGTATCGAGGACCTCACCGAGGTTAGGATCGACCCCAGTGATCCTGAGAGGCACATCCTTCTTGGGAGTCAGCTCGCCGAACAGGAAAGGTCCGAGCTGCTCAGTTTCCTGTTGCAAAGCAGAGACGTCTTCGCCTGGACCCCACAGGAGATGCCAGGCGTGAACCCCGAGGTTATGAGCCACAGACTGAATGTAGACCCTCAGGTCAAGCCAGTGGTCCAGAAGGCGAGAAGATCCGGAATCGACCAGTCTGCAGCCGTGGTCGAAGAGGTGGAGAAACTGCTAGAGGCGAACGCCATCAGAGAGGTCCAGTACCCGAAATGGCTGGCGAACACCGTGGTAGTGAAAAAGAAGATCGGAAAATGGAGAGTCTGCGTCGACTTCACCGACCTCAACAAAGCATGTCCCAAAGACTGCTTCCCTCTCCCGAAGATCGACCAGATGATTGACGCCACCGCCGGTCACGAAAGGATGAGTTTTCTCGACGCCTGCCGCGGTTATCATCAGATACCCATGTATGGACCAGATGAAGAAAAAACGACATTCATCACCCGTAGGGGAACCTACTGTTATAAAGTAATGCCGTTCGGACTTAAAAATGCTGGGGCAACCTACCAGAGGTTGGTCACCAAGATGTTCCGGGAACAGCTCGGCAAAACAGTCGAGGTGTACATCGACGACATGGTCGTCAAATCCACCCAATCTCGCGACCATCTGACGGATTTCGGCCAGGTATTCGACGTCCTCCGTAAGTATGGGCTAAAGCTAAATGCCTCCAAATGCGCCTTCGGGGTCGGCTCCGGCAAATTCCTAGGGAGCCTCGTCACGCGACGGGGTATCGAAGCAAACCCGGACCAAATCTCCGCGATCCTGGGAATTCAGAGCCCGGCGACAACGAAGCAGGTCCAGCGGCTCACCGGCATGGCCGCCGCTCTCAATCGCTTCATCAGCAAGTCTTCTGACAAGTGCCGCCCTTTCTTTCAATTGCTAAAAAATAACCTGAGATTCGAGTGGACCCCGGAATGTGATTCGGCCCTCCAGGAACTGAAGGCCTACTTGGCCTCGCCTCCACTGCTGTCAACTCCGAAGAAAGGCGAAACATTGTATTTATACTTGGCAGTCTCCAACCGTGCTGTGAGCTCAGTGATGGTCAGAGAGGATGAAGGGCAGCAGAAGCCCATTTATTATACAAGCAAGACCCTCCTCGACGCCGAAACCAGGTACCTGCCGATGGAGAAGCTCGCACTGGCCCTCGTCAGTGCCTCTCGGAAGCTCTCGCACTATTTCCAGGCCCACGCGATAGTGGTGGTTACGGAGCACCAACTCAAGTCCGTCTTCCGGAAGGGCGACTTCTCTGGACGTGTTTCAAGATGGGTCGTAGAACTGGGGCAATACGACATCCAGTACCAGCCCCGAACAGCGATCAAAGCACAGGTCTTGGCAGATTTCATTGTCGAGTTCACTTCACCAAGTTCGGCGCCGAGCCCACTCGACCCCGAACTGGGGGGCAAGGGGCAGAACGACTTAGTCTCGGAGACTGATTACGAGCAATCTCGGGACGCGTCCCGAGATTCGGCTTGGAAGGTCTTCGTTGACGGGTCTTCCACCTCTAGAAGGGCCGGTGTCAGCATAGTCCTCCAGTCTCCGGAAGGGCTAGTCATTGAGCAAGCCCTAACCCTTGACTTCCGAGCATCGAATAACGAGGCAGAATATGAAGCATTGCTGGCAGGGCTGAATAGTGCCAAGGTTCTAGGAGCTCAACAGCTGGTGATCTACAGCGACTCACAGTTGGTGACGAGCCAGCTCACTGGAGATTATCAAGCTCGCGACGATAGAATGGCGGCCTATTTAACCCTCGCTAAGAAACTCCTCTCCCAATTCCCGGAAGCGGAAGTCAAACAAATCGGCAGAGACTCTAACTCACACGCCGACGCGCTCGCCAACCTGGCTTCCGCGGTCGAAGCTGGAAAAAAGAGGACTGTGGAAGTGGGCTCACTAACATCGCCAAGCATAGAGCTCAGCCCGCCACGGCAGATCCTGAGCGTCGACCTCGGGCCCAGTTGGATGGATCCCATCATCGCATACCTTAAGGACGACCAACTCCCCGAGGACAGAGCGCAAGCTCACAGGATCAGGCTCAGGGCAGCCCGGTTCTGGCTCTCCCCGGAAGGAAAGCTGTACAGGAAATCCTTCACGGGTCCTTATCTCCAATGCGTCCACCCAAGCCGAGTTGAAGACTTCCTCTACGAGATACATGAAGGCATCTGAGGAAGTCACATCGGAGGAAGGTCACTAGCGTACCGGGCTATAAGCCAAGGATACTGGTGGCCATACATGCAAAAGGACGCACAAATGTACGCCACGAAATGTGAAAAGTGCCAGAAATTCTCGCACAACCTCCATCAACCTGCGCAGGATTTGAGCCCGCTCTCTAGTCCATGGCCCTTTGCTCAGTGGGGGCCGGACATTGTGGGACCCCTCCATCGAGCTCCGGGGAATAAAAGATGGCTGATAGTGGCCACCGACTATTTCACCAAGTGGATCGAGGCGGAAGCGTTATCTTCCATCACGGAACGGGATTCCAAGAACTTCGTATGGAAGAACATCGTCACAAGGTTCGGCATCCCTCGAGTCTTGGTCTCGGATAACGGGACCCAATTCGACTCCAGCCTCTTCAAAAACTTTTGCAAGGAACTCGGCATCAGGAACCACTACTCGACTCCGGCATATCCCCAGAGCAATGGCCAAGCTGAAAATCTCCAATAAAGTGGTCTTGGATGGGCTCAAGAAGAGACTCGATGGGGCCAAAGGAAGGTGGGTGGAGGAGCTGCCCAGTGTGTTATGGGCCTACAGGACCACCCCGCGACGCTCCACCTCAAAAACTCCTTTTTCCTTGGCATATGGAATGGAAGCCGTGATCCCTCTCGAAATCGGCCTTCCAACCCTCAGATCCGAACTCTTTGACCAGGCCCAGAACGATAAATGCCTCACCCTGGGACTGGACCTGGCCGAAGAGCGCAGAGAGGCCGCTTCCATCCGCTTAGCAGCCTATCAGCAACGGCTAGCAAGAGATTACAATCAGAAAGTGCGGGAAAGGAAGTTCTCCATCGGAGAGCTGGTCCTGAAGAAGGCACTACACGCGGACAAGGACCCGAATCAAGGCAAGTTGGCCCCGAACTGGCGTGGTCCGTTCAAGGTAGTCTCGACCGCGGGGCGGTCCGCATATAAGCTTGAGGATATGAATGGGAAACTGCTGCTGCGGCCATGGAACGCATCACATCTCAAGAAATTTTACTTTTAAATGTATTCATTTTATGCAAATCAATGAAGGTCGTTTCCTCTCAAGAAAGTTTCTCTTTGTGTTCTAAATCGAATTTGCTCCAAGGGAGGGACCGCGGCAACAACGCAATTCCCCAGTTCGGCAGGAACTTCTCCATTTCGTGCGCGTCTCGGCCCTCGTGCCAGATTGCCAGCACGGCCCCTGGTGACGAGCCAGGGGAGCTTCTCCATTTCGTGCGCGTCTCGGCCCTCGTGCCAGATTGCCAGCACGGCCCCTGGTGACGAGCTAGGGGAGCTTCTCCATTTCGTGCGCGTCTCGGCCCTCGTGCCAGATTGCCAGCACGGCCCCTGGCGACGAGCCAGGGGAGCTTCTCCATTTCGTGCGCGTCTCGGCCCTCGTGCCAGATTGCCAGCACGGCCCCTGGTGACGAGCCAGGGGAGCTTCTCCATTTCGTGCGCGTCTCGGCCCCCGTGCCAGATAGCCAGCACGGCCCCTGGTAACGAGCCAAGGGAATCGCCTTACACACTAAGATCGCCGCACTAAATGATCCCTGGCACTCACCGAGCTCATATACTTGAAAGAAAATAGTATCACTCGCTCGCCGTCATGATTGCGAGAAACGCTCGGATCAAGCCTACATCGCATTCTATAAAAGGCCGCGTCTTCTAAGCACGGTTAACCGATCGCGGGTCTCCAGGGTGTGAAAATTCAATTATATAGCCGAAGCAAAGCACTTAAGACACATTCCAAACAAAGGGGGCACGGAATAGAGGCGAAAAATGATTTTTCATTAAATTCAGCGGCTTCATACATGAGCGGCGCAATGCGCCTAAGGAAAAATTACATTTGAAAGATGGAAAGAGGAACAGCTAAGTAGCCTCATGCGGCTGGCGCCGGAGCAGAGTAATCCGCGGGAGGAGTCGCGGCATCGGGAGGAACTTCGGAAGTGGAGGCGACGGAAGGTGACGTAGCAGCGGCGGGAGCCCCAGTCGTCGACGGGGCGATCTCCGATCCCGGCGCGGCTACAAGTTCCCTCTCAGGGTCTGCCGTGGGAGTTGGGTCAGCCTCGGAGCGCGGGAACTCGTCCGGGCTCGTATATGCGGGGTGATCCCTGGGGAGCCCCGCCTTCACGAGAGCCGCTCTCCACCCCATCTCCCAGGACGAGGCCCTTATATCGTCAACCTGCGCCGAGTACTCCTCGCCAGCTACATCGACGCCATCCTGGAAGGCCGCGGCGACCTCGGTCTGAATCCGGAGCTCGAGCTCGGCTTTTTGCCTCTCCAGGCCCGCGATCCTCCTCTCCAGCTCGGCTTCTCTCCTCTTGACCAGCTCAAAAGCCGCCTTCGCCTTGTCGAGCTCGGAGAAGAGGGCTTGGTGAGTTTCTTCATACTCCTTCTCCCTCACCTTGCCCTCTTCCAAGGCTTTCCTGTGCTGCTCACAGTTCGCCTGGATCCTTTTGAGCTCGTCATGGCACTTTTGGACCCGGGACACCGAGACCTGAGCCATCTGCACGATCTGCAAAAAGCCACGACGCCAAGTCAGAGAAGGCTATAGCTGACAGATGAAAGGAAAAAGACTTAGAAGAATTCGGGAACTTACACTCAGGCTCGCCCTCATCTGCGACGCCAGCAGAGAGATGTCGTCCAGCTCATCATGCTTCTCCATGTCCCGCGGTAGGGCACATGCACTGCCAAGGCTGGCAATCACCAGAGGCCCCCCAGAGAGGCGGTCCTCGACCGTCATCGGCCTCCCCGGCTGGAGCATAAAGCTCGGCCTCCAAAGGGCGGGGGTAGCCCGCGTCGACATACCGCCACCCGAAGACTCCCCCGCGGAGCCCTCGACTCTGGCCCTTTTTCTGGCCAAATCCTCCCCCCGCGACGCTGGGGGAGGGACGACCGCGGATGTGCTGGGCCCGGCCGTGGATTGCGGCGCCGGCGTCCGCAAGGGAGGAGGCGCCGAAGAAGACGAGGGTGCGCCCAAAGAAGGAGGCGCGCGAGAGGAGGAGGCTGCGCCGCGGCCTCGCCCCCCAACGGGCAAGACCCTGAGATTCTTGAAGACCGGCTTCGGGCGGGTCCCATCCATCTCGCCTTCCGGGTCGCTCTCTGACGATAAGACGATCCTTCCAATCGTCTCGGCGTCGTCCTCTTCGGACCCCGAAGTCGATGCCTCGGAGTTGGACGCAGTCCGATCCCCGGAGTTAGCCGCACCGCCTTCTGCTTCTACTTCCGCCGCGGCTTGGGTGCGGTGGGCAGTGTGCTTCTTGTTCCGGTAACCGCGATACCTGGGTTCGTACCCCAGTAATCTCCACGCCGACCTGTCCCCGTGGCCGTGGTAATTCTCCAAGGCACGGATCCAAGCCTTGTTCAACGTCCAGCCGTCCCGGGAAGCGGCCGCTCTCCTCTGACGAGCACCTGCAAGGGCAAACGAGAAAACTTAAGCCCGGCAATACAAAGAAACGCAAGAAGCAAAGAAGTGTGCTGGGGCTGTAATTACTTGGGGGGGTGCCGAAGTGACGAGGGATCCTGAAATTTCTTTCCGCGATGGCCTCGTCATCACTAAACTCCCAGCTGCCCGTGACCATCAGACGGTCGTCTCCAGCATATTTATTGGAGTCCTCCAGGGCTTGCACAAACGGCCTCCGACTCGGCTTGATGCGGAGGTAGTACATGTCCTTCCCGGACTTGCAGATATCGTAGGCGTCCTCGATATCGTGAACACCGAGACCGATGCCCAAGATTGTATTAAGGGCATCTGTGCCCATTACAATCTTGAAACTATTGGGCATCAGTTGACAGGGACAAAGGTTCCATGCCCTGAGGCACTCCCTGAGCAGAGGGCGAAGGGGAAACCTAACCCCGCCCTCAACTATGGCTACTAAAGGAAACGGCATCCAGCCATTGTAAAAATCACCGAGGATGCCGGCGACCAGTGGGGCCGCCATGACCTGAACCCCCTCCGGAATGTTGTACTTAGCCCTGAGATCGGCTAATCCCCTCTCAGACTCTACCCAATGACTAAAGATACCCATCTCTCAGAGGAGAACGCTAAAATAAATGGGGGAATTTGCTAAGGGGCAAAAGGGAACCCTAGACAGAAGGAAAAGAAAGGCAGAACAGAACCCTAGAAAAAGGAATGGAACGGAGATGAGAGAAAGGGAACTTACGAAGGGGTCAGAAAACGCAATGAGATCCTAACAGCACCTCTTTCAGACGAAGACCCGAGGAGTCTCTGCACCAGTTTCTTTCGTTCAACGAAGGCGAAGGCAGGGAAGAAGGGGAAAGAGCTCCAAGAATGGAAGAAGAAGGAAAAGCGAAGAGAGATAAAACGAAGGTAAAAGAAGGAAAGGAAGGGGCGAGCCCCTATTTATAGCCAAAAATTGGGCGCCTAATCATGGCGCCTGTTCGAATTTCGAAGAGGGCGCGTCTTTTCACTGCACGCGCCGTCGTGAAAAGACGGGCCAGCCAGATAGGAGGAGACACGTGGAAGCGCCAGCTTGATTCTCGTGCGCCATTTAATGCCTCGGGCATAAAAGCGACGGCGGATAGGAGTAAAGACGCTAGCTACCCAAACGGCGGCGGAATTCCGAAAGCTAGGAGACGTTTGGGCTCCCCCGAGCCCGGGAGCGGAGTTATCTGAGCCCCGCGGCATATTGCAGCTCGGCGAGATCTATTCAGCTTCCGACCTCAAAGAGTTGTGATACCCTTAAGAGCTCGGAAGACTGGGGGGCAATTGTGTGGGGGTATTTTCACTAAGCCGAGATCAGCGCTAGCCCCGGTCTTGAGATGGATTGATTATGCCTCCCCTAGGCCAAGGCTGACCGCGGCTGGAGGACCGCGGCATTTGCCGAGGTAAGAGCTTCCGAAGTCGGACCTACCCGACCTCGGCATCGACCCCCGGCAATGCGGATTTGACAGAGACTGATGGGACCAACGACAGGACAACGGCGCACGCTAAGGCGTGCCCTGCAGATTATCATTACTGACAAAACGGCGCGTACAGGACACGTGCGCCCCCAGAGCATGGCTCCGGGCCAGGCCTGATGGGACCTGGCCCAAAAGTCAGAACCGCCGCCTGACCCAGCAAGCCTAGCATTTAATGAAGCGTGGGTCAGCATTTAATGCATTATGGGCTGAGTGGACGCAGGCACTCGAGTGGCCGGCCCAGTCTTGGAACTCGCCCACAATGGTCAACCCCATCACCTATAAATAACATCTCCACCTCCATCCTAAAGGTACGCGATCCATAATACACACTCTTACTCTGCAATTTGCTCTCCATCTCCCTTGCTCTTTCCTTGGACTAACTTAAGCATCGGAGAGCCTTGCGCTGCCTGCAGCCAGGGTCCTCTGACGTATTTTCCTCTCTCCCTTTTCAGGTCCAGTCGGAGCCTCGACAACCTTCTTCCAAACCACCCAAATCAAGGATCCTAGTCTCTGATTTAAAGTCCTTAATTTTTAGGCACTTACACTCTCCATTTTTTTTTGGGCAGACTAGATTTTGATTTCAATTGATGTGTAGTGGGAATCCATGTTTGATTTGGAATCCTGGTCATGGAAATCGCAGCTCAGTTGAAACGAGGGATCTCGAGGCAGTTCTCGACCGGATCGTTGAGGAGTGGGAGATTCATTTTCAACCGGCAGACCTCGCTCGATCCGAAGCGCAACTCGTTTCTTTTCAGCTTCGGGAGGTAGTCGTCGCTGGATCCGATCCGACGGACTCCGTCCAAGGAGGAGCTGACTGTGCCGGAGAGTCTGGACTCGACGATGCAACTGCTGTTCGCGGCGTGCCGAGGGGACGTGAAGGGCGTGGAGGATTTGTTGAACGATGGGATTGATGTGAACAACATTGATTTGGATGGACGGACTGCTCTGCACATTGCCGCCTGTGAGGAGCATGTCTCTGTTGTGAAGCTCGTGCTGACTCGGAAGGCTAACATCGATGCCAGAGACCGGTGGGGGAGCACGGTATTAATCATGTTTACTTCTCTGTTTCCTGTTAGTTTCTCCCTCATGTTATACTCTCTTATTTGTTCAGGCTCTTATAGAGACTCTCCTTTTATCTACTAATCATCTCATTCTGTACATTGAACTTTACATCTGGCGAAATTTCAATAGATTCCTGATCTAGAAGCGCATATTTGGTGGGATCAGATGGGCATAAAAAATAGGTCATTTTTTTTTGGTAAAATGTCATTTAGAACAATATTTTACACTGTAAAAAGGTCCCAGTAGAGGATATATAGACATAATTCATATTTGGTGGGATCAGATGGGCATTATTACAATTTCTTTTACATAAAATGACTCCAAATTGCCCAAAAATTAGAAGGTTTTCCTTTTATTATTAGAGTTTTGAGGATATCTTATATGTGGTGTTTTTCCTTTATTGACAGAATCAAGTAAAACAGTTCATTTCTCTATCAATTAAACCTCAAATAAATAAATAAATAAACTTGGCTGTTGAGGCTCTTATGCCAACAAAATATGACCCCCATTTTCAACATGAGTTGCATATTGGCCAAAGTTTCATATTAGATGGTAATTTCCATCTGATGATTAATGTTTATTGAGAGGAGCATGCTTCTGCTTTGTTTCAGGGTTTGTTTTTGCGATAAGTTATTTTTTTTATGGAATATTAGGAGTGATTTATTGACCCCCATTTTTTTTTTTTTGCTGAAAGCTGATTTGGACCCAAGATGCAGAAAACAATGGAAGACCTAAACTTTAATTTTAGACATTGGATGAGATCAATTGAGTCAAGTTTCTTGTTTTGAGTCTGAGTGGGTATGACTGTATGAGGGTGTTTGGTGTTGCCAATCACATGGGGAAGAAACCCAAAACAGCACTGGATTGAGTTAGATTAACTCTACTATTTAATGGGTCTTGTCTTGTGCAGATTTCTTATAGAGAGCTCATCAACTAAGACTCCATAACAGATAAACTAAAAGGATTATCTTAGATGCATAGGTCAATTAATTTATATTTTCAAGATCAATCAATCTGATAAGTCTATTTCTTCCTTTTTCTGTATAAATTCATAATCAAGATTAATTAGTGATTACTTATAGTTAATGTTGTTTCCAAGAAGAAACTCAAGAAACTGAATCTCACATAATGCAAGTCCAATTGAATCAACAGAGAGTGATTCATTTGAAAAGCTATTCTTTTTTTGGCTTAAAGGCTTTGATTTGCAAGCCCAATTGAATTCACACCAGAACAGAGAACGACTCATTTGAATACTTAAAAATTTTGGTAAGGTATTCAAATTGCAGTTGTTTGGATATCCAACACACCCTCTGTCTAAGAACATCGAGATTATTTTACTTTTGAAAAATGAGATATCCTCAAACCATTGTTGGGTTGTCCTTGAGCATTTGCAAATCCTACTGGTAGACAACATTTGGAAAATGTCTATCACCTAATATGAATTCTCTGAAATCCTGCAAACAAACAATGATAATTGTTGTAAGCAAACAAACCCCTAATGATAGTGGAAACAGACCCCTGCAATCACAATGTTCTGTTATTGAGCACATCTCCCAATTGTGCCCTGGGATCTTCCACTGTTGATTATGATATACTGAATTTTTCAGCTTGAATGCATGGGCATGGAATCGGTGAATGAGCTTGAGAGGGTGTGATGGCTGCAGTTTTGCTCTATTGTTCTTTTCAAACATTAGATTGATCTGTATGTCTTTAAACTTTAAAGTTCAGATAATTTCTTTTAGGATTCAAGGGATAGAGCGAAAGTAGAACTGAATAACTTTTGTCAAGATTGTTTTTTTCAGCTTGCTTGAAGAAATGGGAGCATCATTATGATGAGTACCGGGCTGAGATGTGCAATGCCATGTCAATTAAATGATGAATCCAAGAACATAGTAACCAAGCGAATCTACAAGAAATATAAGCAGGCAACTCCAGAAGATGCATCATTTCTTCAGTTTTTAGGTGATACCTCCCATGTCATCTGTTTTTAAATTGGAAATGAAATATATTTCCAGTGTGATCTCCAGAGTGGTGAGTTCCATATGAAAAATGCTTTGGCAAAAAAAGGTGACTAGTTGAAGCAGAAAATAAACAAATTGGTAAGTTGAATGCAGAAGTTACGACTCAGGTGGAGGCCGAGTGGGGAGCAGGGAGAGTGACAGCAGAGCGAGGGGAGGAGGAAGAAGGGAGCTCGCCAGTTAGCCACACTCCCTGCCATCTTCAAAACCTTGCACATTACTTTAATAAAATAAGCCCAATGATAAAAATGGGTCCTTGCCACATAACCTGTGGGCTATAATTGATAAAAGATGAAGGATTTCAACAAGCCAATCTTTTCTTGGTTGCCAATTAGACTTGTGGTCCATAGAAAAAGATGGTTTAACCCCTTATAGAAATCGTTCAATGTCATGGCTTTTTCTTCTTTGGTATGTTGCCATAGTGGTGGACACAGATTTCTCTTCTTTTGCTGCTGGTTTGAAAGCCTCAAATATTATTTTTTCTAATTGTCATAGATCCTTGCTTTTAAGAATCATAATGTACTTCTATCATTGTTGCTCTTGGTTTGTTTGTGGTTGATAAGTTGGATGTTTTAGTACATGTTATAGCCTACTATAGATCTGATCTCCATAAAAACCACCTGACTCTTTTCTCTTTCTTATGTATCATCCATGACATCTGAAATCAAAGATAAATTATACTCTAAAAATTTCATGTTGGTCATTTATGTTTCCTGTCGGTCATTTATGCATTACACTTGGTTGGAGAACATGATTGGTATGCTGGATTTTTGCAGGATCAAGAAGCCAGTGAACAGTCTTTGAATACTGATATGGGCCCATTGGTATTAATATCTCGCAAGGGTTGAATCTTTCAGCTCTGTTTTCCCGTGAACATGTATTATTTGCATTAATTTCCATCTTTTTATGTTCAATTGATAAAACTATCCATAACTTTAATGATTGTTATCTCACTATCAGCTTAGCATTTATCTAGTGATATGTGACAAGAGTATGTTTGAAGTATTGATCTTGATTGATATTAGATGTTCTTATGATATATTTCTTTTTATGAAAACTTAAATGATAGAAATGCAGATGGGGCATTCAAGTAATCATTTTTGTGCTTTCTTGGTTGTTTCAAGTATTGACATGGATCTAAGATACATTAGATTGTAGGTAATGCCACCTTTTGTAGACTGCAGTAACTGCAAACTTGATAAACTCTTATTGGATATCTAGGATATTGTTCCACAGATGCTTTTAAAACTCTATATTCATAAGTGGGTGATGAGACACCTAAATGATAGTTTTCGCCCATTTACTTCTGGTAGATATCAAAGCCTTGTAATTGAAAATGATAGTTTTCCAAGTGATGTTGTAAATTAATTTTATGTGACTATTATGTAATCTTGCCATTGGATTTTTCCTAAATCTGTTACAAACTTTTTTCCGTGATACGTTACCTCTAAAGAAAAATTATTTTTGTTACAAAGTTGCAACTATCTCATAGTCTGCGTGTTTGACCTTGCTTTAATGTCCTTCAATGGAGAACTTTGAGGCTAGGGGATTGAAATTTATATTTCTGTGCTGAGAAAAGAATAAGACACGTTTGTGCTATAGCTTAACGTTAATAATGGGAAGAAAGTGATCTTGCTCGCATCTACAGTTAACAAGATTTTTTACTTTTGCAGATAGAGGTCTTGCATTTTAGGAGGTGCTCTCCTCTCCTTGAGAGTGAATTATTGCCAAGTGGCAAATTGTCAGATTCCAACGACTGGAAAGCAGTTCCGGATATATGGAAATCATCAACTGAAAGATATGGGGATCGAGTAGCACTGGTGGATCCATATCATGACCCACCTTCAGAGTTGACATACAAACAGGTATACCTGTCAGACATCTTACTTCTCAAAGGTGTGAAAATAATTCATTTACACTGTTTTTCATTTATTAGCTCTATTAACTTTTCCTTTTTTTAATAGAACCATTTTAATTTCCTTGCCATCAAACTAAGAGAGTATGTTATGTAGAATTTTAATGTCTGTAAGAGTTATAAACAAATTTCAGAAATGAATAAATTTATTGAGTTAATTATAGTGTATAGATTTTTATTGATACTGATTCCTTACACTTCTGAATTAATATTTCCCTATTCTTTATTGATACTGATTTGGATATTGTTCTTGAGACTCAAGAATATATCTTGTATACAAGGCTGTGGTTTGGTGATTTCAAAGCTAGGAGTGGGAATGTAATTCATTGAAGATGTGGATTATAAACCTTTTGGTTGAGCTACTCGCTTCTATGGATATTTTATGCTATCATCTGTTGTTGATATATTGGCTGTGTTAATTACTTTTTATTTTTAATTAAAGGTTAGTTTTGTTGCAATTAATTGGTGGTTCTTCCATGTTAGTTATCCTTTTCAAATTGCTTCTCTTTTTCCTTTTTTTTTTTTTTCATCTTTGAATGGCAGCTTGAGGAGGAAATTTTGTACTTCTCTGAAGGTTTAAGAGTTGTTGGAGTTAACCCAGATGAGAAACTTGCACTTTTTGCTGATAATTCATGTCGGCGGCTGATTGCAGATCAAGGTACTACTTCCACTTTGATTTCCTCTATATGATTTCTTACTAGGGAAATATTTATTATTGCTTCACACCCTATTAAAAGATGTTTTTTTTTATATAGTTTTAAACATTGATAAGGTACAATGCAAAGGAAATATTATGGATAATGAGCACCTGTATATTTTTTATGCAAATACAACTGAAACTTTTGCTAGATTGGTGATATGCAATATGAATCACTAGTTGGTAGTGGATTTGAATGTTGAGTTTTAGTATCTAAGTACTATTCTATAACTTTTATTTCTGTATCCCTTTTTTTTTCGGGCATAATTATTACCAGTAACTCTTATAGTGTGATGATTGAGTATCCTTGTAGTTATAGATGTGGTAATTATTAGTGATAGCTTAGAGCTTGGTGAAAACCGACAGGGTGCTGTGTACTGGCTGGATTAATTTATTTACCAATTCCGAGGCATTTTTTTCCTTCAAAGAAAAAACGAAAATATTTTATAACAAGTACACTTGCTTTGATCTCGCCCATATGCTTCGAGTACAGTTTCAT
This sequence comes from Litsea cubeba, assembly GCA_012931725.1. Lineage (NCBI taxonomy): Eukaryota > Viridiplantae > Streptophyta > Magnoliopsida > Laurales > Lauraceae > Litsea > Litsea cubeba. Next base: position 45,665,053 of record CM022946.1, on the reverse strand, counting down.
GTGAAGTACACAAGCTTTACACATCGAAACATCACAATACCCTCCTGCTTGGTGGAAGTTTAATTTGAGTGGATGCAGTTGAAGAGAAGACTTCAATTTCCTCTCTTTTTTGTCACATGTTCATTTGTGAAATTGCATTCTCACAGGTGGTGCAGGGTGAGTGCAGGTGGTGATGGTGTCTGCAGTGGGGGTGCAGCAGTGACAGGTGGTAGGGGGAGGAAGAAAGGAAGGAGAGAAGTGGGGGAAGGAAGAAAAGAAAAGGAAAGGGAGTCTATTGACTGTATTGATATATTTCTTTTCATGAGTGTAATTGTTAGTTTTATGGACTCAATTCAGTAGATGATATAATAAATTGATTAATTTCTTTATTTATCAGTATATTCATGTTTTCTTTTCATGAGATGAATGGTGATTTATTATATACTTGCACATAACCAATACGAATGACATGATGGTTCATGAGATGAACCGGAGTCCATAAGTATATTAGATGTAACACATGTGTATGGATGAGATCCATATACAGGAGACATGTGTGACAAATCTTATACTTGAATATCTTCACAACCAATGATGAGACTGGACATCTCATACTGACAAGGTTGCAGCATTTTGATCACTATGAGATAGTGTGATTTGTCTCGATCATCAGAATGTAAGATTATGGATCATAGTGCTGGTACATTGGATGTATTGAAGGACCATGAGAAGCACCTTATAAACACTGTCTTTATTTTAAGATCTGCTCTCATAATTCCCTAGCAATAAGCTCTCAATCCTGAGACATTAATGAACTCAAGTTTCTATCTATTCATTTGCTTTGAGTCACCAATGAGTGAGGCCAACTGTAGGTCAACACCTCAGTGATTTGGGTACGTGGTAGTAGAACTGTGGGAACATTCAATGGTCAAGATGGAATCTATCTCTAATATCCACTTGTGTCAATTAATGGATTTATCATTGGTAAGTGCGCACCCATTCCGATTAAGAGTTAATTGGAAATGTACCTATGATCATTATAATTAATTGGGGCTCAAGGATAATAAGATATGGATCTAAGTTTAGAAGACAGGTCCAATTGATCCATGGATATTGATAGAGGGGCCTACTTGTGGTAATGTGGAAGTTTAGGGTCTACTATGTAATATTCCTAAGACTGGAGTTCAATTGATATAGTGAAATTATTTGCAATTAACTGTGGGCCCGGATTACACATGAGATGTGGGGTCTCGTGTCCCAGTTGGAGCCAGCTTTCTAAGAAATCCCTAGTGGTCCCCACGCTAGTCCAATTATTAGAAAGTATCTAATTCTAGTTGAACTCTAAAAGGAAAGTTGCTATTTTTATTTGAAGTGAGACTTCTAATAGCGGTAATAGTAAACTTAATAATTTTAGTAGAAGTGGGACTTCTATTTTAATTACAAAGGAATTGGAAAGTTACTAATCATATTTGAAGTGAGACTTCTAATTATGATATGGTAAGTTACTAATTAATTAATGGAAGAATTCTATTTTTATTAGTAAAAGAAGAGGCTGCCTTTATGCTATAAATAGAGAAGAAAAAAGGAGTGTTGGACGTCCATCCATAGTTCCATTACTGGGATTCACGCCCAGCCCCTTTGGAGTGCAAGAGTTGCACGTTTTTCATCTCTTCCCTCTTCTAGTTCCCTTCTAGTTCCTCTTTTGAGTTCCTAGTAGTTTTCTCTTGGAGATCCCACCATCTTCTTGAGAAAAAGAAGAATTTGATACGGGTCATAACGTGGAAGATCAAGAGGTCTTGGAGATCCCACTACAATAGATGAGTCTTTTTACGACGTTTACAAGCGTAGCAATAGAAACTAAAAGCGTTGCAAAAGATTATCAGCAACGGTTTTGAAAGCGTCGATGTGCGGTTGCAGCAGATGCAGACGCAGAAGATAACTAACGATGCTACAAAGCGTTGCAAAAGACAGATGCATCAACTACGAAATTAAGCGTTGCTAAAGCACTAAAAGTGTCGCTAGTTTTTTTTTTTCTTATTTTGATAATTTCCATTAAAATATGTTTCCCGACGCTTTTAAGAGTTGCAAAAGGTTCACTAACTGCAACGTTTTTATATCTGTTGCTGATTGTGTACTTTGGGTACGGTCTGTAAGCGTTGGTGATGTTATACTACTTGCTACGCTTTATTACCGTTGGTGAAGTATTATTATTTGCAACCCTTCTAAGGGCTGTAAAAGTACCATTTGCGTGCACTAATATTATTCTCTAGAAAGTGTTAGCAACACTTAAAAGGGTTGTAAAAAGACCATTTGCAATGTATAACCGTTTATGCATTTACAACGCTTTTAAAAGCGTAGCAATCACTCCTTTATATTTGCAACCATTTGAATGTGTTGCAGAAGATCTTTTCTTCTTCCCTATTATAATTTCCTAATTTGCAGTTTTCATACATTCATTTAACAGTGGCCTATAAAAACCTTTACACACTCAAAAACATTTAACTAACAAAAACTTTAATTTCATAGGTTCCAAATGTAGAAAAGTGTCACAATATCCAAAATAATTTCCACATAGCCTTGCTAGTGATGTAAGTTTACAATAATCACATCCTTCCTAAGCTTACAAAATATCGTTCAAAATTCATGGGCTAAGTATTGTATTTACGATCATCTTCCATCCTTTTCAACCCCAACAGTCCATCTTTGCAAAGTACTCATGATGTTGAACCATGAAGCCAATGACAAGGACATTTGGATCCACAGGCAACCCAACCTCTGCTCGTAGGGCTTCTTTTTAAAGAGGCTTTGCATCTAACACCTGAAACAATGCAATATATATGAAATGAGATATATCACATTCAAAAAGTTTTAAGGAAATTGATGTAAAAACAAATATAAAGATTTCTCACTGTGGTAGCATCATATTTGATATAAAGCATGTCATGACTCATGGTATCCAAATGCTAGATGATTTTTAACAGGCTGGATATTTCAGTATCACTAGTTGTGTCAAGTCTTCAATATAAAGCAAAAATTATACATCTGCGGAGGTTGATTAAGCTAATTCTTTCACATGCTTTTTCTCTGTATGATTCCTACTAAAGTTACATAAGAGAGGTTGTAGGCACTTACCCTCTCCTTCATCTTTTCTCAAAATTTAGTGAAGCATTGTAAAAACCAAAGGGCTTCATGTACTTAATTGACAAGAGTGGTTTCTGTGGAATTTCAGTGTTGGCGCATGGATGCAAACTAACCCAAGTGACATAAATGAGATAAGAGCAGCTTGCATCTCCCTTGGTCAAAGATCTGGACACCCCTTTGAGGTAGTTACCTGCTACATAGCATATATTGGAATATTTGTTTGTATGGTAATGCATTAGAATGTAATCGATCAGTTTTCATACATCTAAATCTCCTTGCATGCATCCACCATGCATATGATTATTCTAAGCAGACTTATGTGGATTCATGATATATATTTATACAGGCACATAAGCAAGTAGGAATGCAATGGGTCAGTTTGGATATATAGTTGGCTTAGCCAAGCTTGCTCGAACTGTATGTAGGCAATTGCAACCCCAAACCTAAACCCAAACTCGAGCTCTACGCAATGGAAGCTGATAATTTCCATCGCAAATCCGAAATTCGCAAACCCAAGTTTCTGGGTTTTGTTTGCCTCTCGAAGGGTATAAAAATTCACAAAAAGTATAAATTTGGAAAATATATAGGTTAGTGTATATACTATGAACATGTGAAAATATGTTTATATAGATAAATCAGGAACCCTGGTAGAATTCAGGTGCCCCAAACAAAAACACAAACCCAAACCCATGACCTCATTTCCATCTGGGTCTCAATTTAGTCTCGGACACCATGTGAACAGGAACAAACCCAACCTGAGTTTCAATTTTGATTGGGTTGGGCCGCGCAGGTTTGGATTAGCCTGACCCAAGTAGCCGAGTTGTACGTACCCTCATTATCAAACTCCATATATATTCATACAAATGCATGTGTTAGGAGTATGATAGGAATGAACATGGGTTAATGATTAAACGTGCATCATCCAAAAACTGTTCTCACATTTGATGATTGAAATGGTGAGATTGTTGCAGGAAAGCGATTCTACTCGATGGATCAGTTCACGAGTATCTCATCTGGAACTCAAAAACCCAAGCTTGGAGTTTGCCTTAGGAAGACCATATTGGCATGGAAAAGAGCAGGACTGGTAACATTACAGCCTAGTTTCTATGATTCTTTTTATTTTGGTACTGCTGAATAGGTTCAATATATCCAGTAAGGGAAGAAGAAGAAGAAGCTAAATGTCCATTTATGTTAATATGTAATTTACTAAAGGAGGAGGATCTTAATTAATTGGCTCAACGCATGTAACTGTCCCTAATATTTGGCATGCATCTTTCTTTGTATTTGTGGATGAACTGTATGTACCAATGAAAGACTGAGTGTGAGTGAAGTAGATGAACATTATTTTTTAAGCTGTAGCTATCTAATAGATGTGAGAATTGAGAGTGGAGAGAAAGCTATGAGTACCCCGTCTAAATGCTTCTCTGTCCTTGGAATTCTTTTGATGTTAAACATAAAAAGAAACAAACAAATAAATAAGAAACAGAAATCATCCCATCTAAATGCTGTAGTGTGTGGATTTGTACCTTTCACTATAATACAAATTCCACAGTTTCTTCTACTGTTGGGACATATAGTTGATAGTTCTTTAGAGGGTATATCAGGCCACGGCCAAGCATGGTGCAGAAAACCACTAGTATCTACTGCACCACAACACTACTAAGCATATATATTTGATCTGCCATGGAATGTGAGTGCCCCGTTTGTGGGCTCCCTTGTGTGTTGTGATCCCACTTCTTCTCCCACCTCATCTTCTCAAATAAAAGATCCTTTGGGTCACCAACTTGAGCTCCCTACACAATGGTTCACCATTGAAATTGATATCAAGGAGTTTCTGATCATTGATTTTTAGGGGGCTAATATTTCGATCATGGGAGCTTTTGAATATGAAAATGGAATCCTCTTCTTTAAACTATGTTTGATACCCATTCCCTTTTCTCATGTGAGGACAAAACCCAAAAAAGCTCATTCATGAAAGCCTAAACTCAAGACTCGATCTCTTTCTTGTTCGTTGTATATCATAGAGGGAACACCTTAATTTATACAACTTTTTGCACATAAACTCCTAATTTCTAGCTAAGAGGAGAAAACTAGCTATTAATTAATCTAACTCATATACCTACTAATAAAAACGCAAGCTGGTACGTCCTTTGAACTTGCAATAGTCCTAGTTTGACACTAATATCCACAAGTAGCTGTTGGATTCATTTTTCAATACTGGCAATCAAAACCATATGCCCGGAACTCTGCTGTCACAATTGCATGAACTTAGTTAACTACTCAGTTTAGGATGAAGTTAACTACTCAGTTTAGGATGAGTTAGGTGGATAATCTGAGTTACAAATGAGCTCAAGTTTGTTCTTTGCAACAATCAATTAAAGGTAAACTGAATTAAAGACAGCTAGAGTTGCAACCATGTAACTGTAACCCAGTTTTAAGGATCCAAACAGGGCCTAAGGGAGCTATTAGAAATGGACCATAGCTTCATATAAAGGGAATATTGGATTTGGTCTGGGAAAGTCTAGATAGGGCTGAGCGGTTGTAGGTGCAAAACTACCCAGCATCTCATAACATTAAAACTAATTTAGACTATAGAAATTATACTTAAACGCCTTATAGAAAGGTTTTCAATAAAAATATAACAAGATTAACCATGAAGCCATGTCTCTCTGACCTAAGAGTTCTATTATGGAATCCATAACACACTCTCTGCATTTGAGTAAATAGCACAAGCATTGCCCACGCAGCCATGAAACAATTTCATCATAAAGGTGATTATGATAAAGAGAAGAATCAGAAAAGGAGGTCCATACCATATGGTCCAGAGAAATACTTACTGTTGTTTAGATTTAGAAGCCTTGGTACTTCTAGAGCTGCCTGAAAGACATGTGTTCACAAGTTACAATCTCAAATAGAATCAGCAGCATACAATCAGTGCAACCAGCTGTCTTGGCCAAACCAACAGTTAGTGGTTAGTGGTGAAAATGGAATTTGAAAAATACTTTGCAAGAAAGGATTACAAACAGTCTATTGTAACATTAGGATTCGGGGATTTAAAGAAGGCGATAATGTTTCGTAGGAAAATTTCATGTGTAGCTTATGTCAAAAGAAAAATGACCTGAATCAATTGCTTCCTAGCGCATGTAACTTTGGAATATTGGTCTGAAATGAGCCAAGCAACACATCTTTATTTCATTATTAATAGTAATATATAGCAGTTCAGCATTTAATCGGGCTGCCCTCAAGAGAATTCTTCTCTGTTGCTGGTGGAAATGGGACAGAATGAGCATACAAGTAAGATGAATAAACAATCTCACCCAGCACAACAAGCTGAACCGGAGTTGGTTGTCTTCATAATCCTCTCCAGCCATAGGACCATATATTTTGCCTCCAGTCTTTCCCCAAATATGAAGTTTCATGTATTAAGAGAAAAGAAATTGAGCTCTACTTAACTTTGACAACCTCATTTAAGCAGAGGATGAAGTAAAGATTGTCCTACAAAGAAAGAAATAATGCTTTTAATTGCAGACCTACCTTTGCAAGGAACAATGGATGATCAACAAAAATACGATCGACTCCCCTTTTATTGCAGTGGAAGAAGCGCACTGTTTCAGTTCTGTCCCCAACTGGTATCTGCCCACAATTGATAATTATGAACAACAGATTGCAGACATATCCTGTTCTCCTGACAGGAAGATGAAACCAACTTACCAGGAAAGAAATATATATCAATGAGGTACCTCAACCGAAACACTTGTATCCCATGCATCTTTGTACTGATCGTAGCGAGGAGAGATTGTCATTACTCGGTGACCGTTGGCCTATTGCGGGATCAGCCCCACAAAACTTAGTAAAACATGATTAGCAACAGATAATAATCGATAAATAGCTATGGGGACAGTTATTCAAAATTCTTGAAACTGCCCAGATTCATATTAAGTTTAAAAAGATGGTAATTTACAAACACCAAACAAAAAGTCTCTGATTACCGCCATTGCTGGTGGGAGTCCTCCAAGAACATCACCAAGTCCCCCTATTTTGCTCCATGGAGCTACCTCTGATCCCACAAAGACTATCCTCATCCCTTTCCCACATATGATCACTCCCCATTGCCTCCCATTCTCTTGTTTAAATTCCTTCATCCTCACTTGTTTATAAATTGTTTTGGTGGTGCTTTGCATGTTCAGCATATCCAATTTATTTAAAGATGTTAACCCACGCTAAGACAATGTTTGGTGCCCCCAAACAGGAATTCTTTTGCAGACTTCATCAGTAGTAAATGAATTTGTTGCCGAATTAGACGTCCGACCACATCGAATTTCAGCAACTCCCAACATCAAATGTGATGCACTTGCCATTGAAACTTGTTTGTTCTGTAATAAAAGTGAAGCAAATAATAAACTAATTTCAGCAGAGTTACATATAGGAATAGAACAACTTTAGCTGATATTACTTCCTTCACTAATACTTGAACAAATGAAAATAGAACTTCTAATTTATTGAGTTTGGAATAGAGCAAGAATCCACTTCCATAAATAAACTTACATATATTGGAAAGAGATGTATAGAGAAAGAGCGAGCTTTGTTCGGTGAAGGAAGGTAGAAGCGCCATTAGCGGCTATTCGTAGAGGTGGAAGTATGCCACATGGCAATAGGGAATTGGTTGTTGGGACAGATTGGAAATGGGAGTGAAAATGACAATTTCCACCAGCAATAGGGAGGCATGAACTTTCTTATTCATGGACAGCTCTGCTAAAAGCTTAATCTGGTGAGGTATCATCATCTACATCATTGCAATTTTATACCAGAGATTATTTTAAAATCAATTACAGCACTCATCCAACCAACAAACAAATTGTAGAGAAAAAGAAAAAAAAACTTAAAAAGGGGAAAAAACCTACCTTTTTCATTAAAACAGCTCCAAATTAACATTAATTTCTCCTATCAACAATCTTTCACAAAAAAACATGGGTGCATCCAGAGTTCATACATACACCGAGTTCTTTCAAACTCATTGCATAGCAAAAAAAAAATCCATGGCAACTCTTAAATTCCTTCATCCTCACTTGTCTGACCAGTGACTGGAACAGAATGTGACACCCCCAGGCCCCAACCCCATACTTGTTCACCAAATTCACATTACCATTCATAAAAGCCAATTTCCCACCCTGGCAGGAGCCTCTTACAACCACACCACACAAACATCAATGAAGCATCCAAATCATCCACATGATAACAAGGTAAAACACAACTCCATAGAAGAGTAGACCTAGAAATTAAAATGGTGAGTGGAGAATGGCACCTAGGAGTGGAAGTTAGATTATGTCAAAATCCCACATGTGGGTTGTGTTCTAAAATAAAAAAAAGGATCATTGGGGGCCCCACATGCTTGAGAGGAAGATCTCTTTCCAAACCAGCCCCTTTCATCATTTAGAGGAAGATGGATATGCCAAGAAGCTTCATTTTTCTCTTTTCCTCACTCTTCACTGCCTGCCGACAGTTCCTTTAACCAAGCAAAACAGTCACCACCACCAAAAGGAACAAAAGAATCCATAAAAGAACCCACAAAGAAAGGAGCATAAAATATCATTTACTTTAAAATAAACTGAATTAATTCAAATATACAGACCACTGTTATACGTCTCTGTATAAATGAATTGGACAAACATAACCCAATTCTCTCATCTTTAAACCCACTACTGGAACCCAATTTCTATTTCTTTTTCCAGGTTCTCAAATACATATGGGTTGAATCTGGAATATCAAGCCACACCCAAGCAAGAATAGAAGACTGATCCTACCTATAACATCATCAATAAATTTCCAAACAATCATAAAACAAGTAAAGGTTCAAAATAAAGCCATTTGGCTCACCCAACTTACTTGACATGGATGAATCAAGGCAGGGCAAGGAATGAGTCCTTTTCCCACAATGTTTAAATGGTGGAATGTTAATAGCATGACTATCAGAAGAAATCTCATCACCCTGGATAGGTAAAAATAAACATTGGCACACAAATTGAAGACATGATAGAAATGAAAAGGGACTTCTAAACAAAGAATTATCAATCAATCAATTCACCTCTTCACCATAGGTCAGGAGAGGGATTTCTGGATCAAGAAGAAACCTTGGATGCAGCCTTCCAGCACCACTTTGTGGTCCATGCCCTCCGTTAAGCTGGCCATAGAAAGCTGCTGCTGCAATATGCTGCGCATCTCTACCACTGTGAACACTGAAATCGAACTCATTCTCAACATCATCCACACCATCCTCTTCCTCATCTCCATCAACTTTGGGACTGCCTGCAAAATGCTCATCTCATTAGAGGTAATTCATGGAAAGCCTCTGTTTATATAACAATAGAAATGCAGAAGAAGAGGTTTGGTGTTGGTCTAAAGGACCTTTGTGGCGCTTGTATCTGGTTTTGCTATTAGGACATGCCTGATCACCCTCTCTTTCATATTCATAACAATGTCTGCAAACAGGGAAAGCACATTAATTGCAAGCAATGAAACCATCCCCTGTAATCTCAATTTCATCCCCACAAATCCGGCAAATATGGCCACTCAAATCCTTCAATGGCTTGCTCTGAGAATACCACCCACCACTAAAAACAAAATCCCATCGAAACCCAGGTCAGGAAAGAGAGAAACCAATCACAGAAAAACAAAAGATCCCAATTCCAAGTGAGAGTCTTTCAGTGAAAGCAATATAACCAACACAGAGAGAGAATTCCATAACCAAAATTCTAAACAAACCAGCATTCAAAATAAAAGAAGAAATGCATGTTGCATACATGGGCGTTGGTAAAAGAGCTCCAAAGGGAAACATAAAAGCTCCCAACTTCCAATCCAAATCACACATTACACAGAAACAACGAAAATGAGCATCACCATCAGACCCAGAAACGCATTTCCAAGACAAATCATGTTACGAAAGCAAATGCTCTAACCAAACAAAATAAAAAGAATCCAACATAAACTCTGTCAACCCAAGAATAAAAAAAAAATCGACCAAATGCAGAGATGGGTATTTCCTGAATCGATCAGAACATGAGAAAAACACGCAAAAAAGAGATCTTGAGAAGTTCTTACCCGTCCAGACTCATCTATATTAATGACCATGAACTCGTTTCTGTTGTGGGAACCAGCTACAAACCTGCTGTATCCATCTTAAAAACCCATGTAAAAATCCCTCTTTTTCAGAAAAAAAAAAAAACGTTCTCCACTCTCATCAGTCATCACTCTCCATCTTCAGCTCCCAAATGAGCCATATATAAAAGGAGAGAAAAAAAATCATAGCTTGAAAAAATATGGTTTGTGTAGAGGCAACAATCGACAATCTTGCTGTGAGCTAGGGTTTCCTACACTCGATACACAAAAAAAGCAAGAGCAAGAGAATGGGAAAAAAAATTTCGTATGTATATACATATATAAAAAGAGAAGAGAGAGAAATAGAGAGAGAGGGAGAGGGAGAGGGAGAGAGAGGACCGGTGGCGGCTCCGTCGCAGGCGGGCTCCGGCGGTGGCATGGCTGGTGCGGCGGGAAAGTGCAGAGCGCGCGGGAGGGCACAGTATAGAGAGAAATAGAGAGAGGGAGAGAGAGAGAACCGGTGGCGGCTTCGGTGGGACGGCACAGTGCAGAGCGCGGGAGGGGGAAGGGGGAAAACAGAGCGCAGGAGGGGGAAGGGGGAAAGAGGGAAGAGAAAAGTGAAAAAAAATTATGTTTGGGGCGGTGGGTTTTTAGGGGTCGGAGATGGATGGGTTCTGCCGGGAAGATTGAAGGTGGAAGGTGGAAGGTGTCAAATGTAAACAATGGGTAGGTGATAGGGGGAAAAAATTTTCCAATTCCCAAATGAGGGCGCGAGCATAATATTAGAACTAGCGGGGAAAAAATTAGATTTTCTCCATCGCTTTGAAGCCGTTGCTGAACAAAGTTACCACTTGTAACACTAAAAGCGTAGCTACTACACTTAAATTTTTTTTTTAATAAACATTAAGTTCGAAAAAATTATCAGGAATGCTTACAAGCGTCGTTGATAATGTCCTAATTACATCCTATCAAAACTGAGTTGATACGCTTTAAAGCGTTGCCAAGAATGTATATCAGCAACTCTTCGAAAGCATTGCAAATAAAAATGTAGCAAAAAGACTCATCTGTTGTAGTGGATCCCTATTTGATTAGTGAAAGCGTTTCAACATAAAAAAAAGACGCAACTTCTCAATTAGAGTACAACTGAGCTCCAAAGGTATAATCCACTTCCTTGCATGTTGTAGACTATTATGGATGCTTATTAGTTGCTGTTTCTATCTTCTAGATAGATTGTATTTACTGGTCATGATGTCTGAGATAATGGTTTACTTCCTGGATTGGGTTTTATAGCCTTCTGGATAGTTAATCCTTGTATCAAGTGGGTCAAAAATTTTCGAAACCTATCCTAGAGACCCACCCTATTTCCAACAGTAATGACTGTATTGTTAGCTTTGAGAAGAAGTTTAATCATTTTGCGTTTCATGGCCCTCATATTGATACGGCTGAAATCATTCAAGTGTCTATAGGAAAACTTGATATCATGTCTTCTTTATTGTTGTGTTTGAAATTGCGCGTGCAGGGGACTCAACTAGTACAAGAAAAAAAATAAAAACAATAATTTTTTTTCTAAAATATAAATGTTTTCCCGGCGTAAAAAAAGCGCCGGCAAAACATTTTAAAAAAATTATATTAATGTTTTGCCGGCGTAAAAAAACGTCAGCAAAATAATTTGAAAAATAATTTACGTAAAATATAAATGTTTTGCCGGTGCAAAAAAACGCCGGCAAAAGTTTTCTAAAATTTATTTTTGAAAAAAAAACTACTTTTCCCGGTGCAAAAAAAAAGCCGGAATTTTTTTTTAAAATTTTTTTTTGAAAAAAAAAACTACTTTTCCCGGTGCAAAAAATCACAAGCAAAAGCCTTTTTGAAATTCTATTTTTGAAAAAAAACTACTTTTCCCGATGCAATAATCCCCTTTCCCGACGAAAAATAACGCCGGCAATGGATAACTTTTTCTCGGCGCCACTTTATGTCGCCGGGAAAGGGTATTGCTGGCATATTATTGCCAGTGCAAGAGAAAACACCGGGAAAGTTTTTTCCCGGCATTTTAGTGACCTTTGCCGGCGCTTTTTTAGCGTCGGCAAAAGTGAAAATTGTTGTAGTGAATTGATATCTCATTTGGATTGTTGTAGACCAAGCCATGTATTGGTGGGCCTTGGTATGGATCCAATGATTGGACTTGGACTTGGACTATGATCCATGGGTTGTATTGGATACTTGGACCCCTTAGGGATTTTGTTAGGACCTTATTCACGCAAGGCAAAGCTTAGACAGACACAGACCTTCATTGTTTCCTATGTCGGCATAGTTTTTCACTCAGTTGATCTAAGCTCAGCCAGTTGGACTGATCATCACTGCTAGGAGCTATTGAGAGTGTTGTGTGGCTATCATGATTAGCATTGTTGTAGACAGACGGCGTGATACCAGATCTGGTCTCGGAGTGTGTTGTGGATGTTATTTGCGGGGCTAGATAATCTCCAGTACTGTTAGGTTTCCTCACAGCGACTGTGTTCAGTATGGGAGGGCTGCGGCATAATATCCCGTGGTATTCTAGCTCGTGTGAATGTATCATATTGTTTAGATTAAATATCTTATTTATTATGATTCTAAATGCTTATCTTGCTCAACTGCCTAGAATCTATATCATTGTTACTCTTTTTAACAACTTTACTGTCTCTACTCATTTTGATGCATGCATCCTATATTACTTGCATACTGTGACTTGTCAGATCTTTAGATCTGACCCACTCTTGGTGCTTAGGTCTTGACCCCGAGTTCGAGGGCGACGAGCTCGTGCTTGATGCAACGCCCATAGTAGGAGACTACGGATGGGGACGGGCCAACCAAGAGGTCGAGCTGAAGGTTGGAAAGCCGGCACATGTGATTTAAGAGTGTATCTGTTTATTTTGGGATTTGAGTGTCTTTTGTGGTGAGATGGTAGTTTATAGGAAATGTAATTAAACCTTGATTTTATCACTTGTCATCTTTAGGCTAGACTTCAACCCGTCATACTTGATATATCATGATACCTTATTGCTTCTGCTTTACTCTTTATGCTTCCGCAATTTAACTGTTGATACTATATTGTACAAAAAGTTTTAAATTGGACATCACTGTGGACCTACGATCTTGGAAGTTCTCGGATTTTCCGGGAAGTAGCGCGCCAACTTAAGTACCTTAACGATTTTCTCGGTATTCTGAATTGGGGCGTTACAGTCTCATATAGATCTTTCCATCCCCCCTTGTGGGCTCTATAAAAAAAGCTCTCATATAATATGTGAGAACTGGTTGTCACCTGAATATTACCCTATATGTATATAATTTTTTACTATTTAAAAAAATTACATTAAGATCTGAATATGTCAAGAAGGTATAAAAGTTTTCCACAACCCTTTCAATCTTTACTATGATCAAGCTTTTATCGACGGTTGAATTGCATATCAAAGAAATCTATAAATAGTTAAAAGATTACTAAACTTTATGACTATTATATCAAAGTGCTAGGAGTATGATTTTTTTGTTGTTGCTCTTATTCATTTGAAGTTTCCATCTACCCCTTGATTTGTTTTGTTGTTGCTCTTATTCATATGAAGTTTCCATCTACCCCTTGTCCCCATCCTCATTGATCACACGAGTTTGCTTGTGTATAAAAAGTATAACTTGTAAGAGAAATTTTTCCGTGTTTATATTACTGAGTGAAATGATCCATTTTCTGTTTATTGGCTATCCTCAAACTTAACCTCAACAAAAATGCTTCTTTTATTGCAAAACTGAGCATGTGACTATGAATGAAAAATACATAAGATTGTGTAGATACATTCTTAATCATATTCTTAATCTTATAGTGGGACTATAGCCTATGTAAGGGTGAAATTTGAAGATGTCTCTTGTAAAAGGGAATGTGCTCATTTTTAGCCGCTTAGACTTTTTCAATAGATAGGATCCATTGTGGGCTCGCGGAAAGTTTGATTGCCAGAGGGAAGACACTTGATGGGAGGAGACTATTATTGGTGTTCGTCTCTCTTATCAAGATTCTAAAGCATAAGAATCGGCCAATAAACCACACTCAATCCTTGTATAGCCACCTGACGAGGGAAGATCTTGATGCAGACTTCTCACAATTATTTGTTTCTTTGGATAGGTGGAAACCTGGTTCTGTTAAGCAAGCCAGGTCTGTTTGGTTAAGGTGTGTTGGGGCTCCATTACATGGTTGGAGTGTCTCAACCTTTGAGGCAATTGGAAGCAGATTTGGTGAAGTAACTGCAGTGGCAGTAGAAACTTTGGACAAATTAGTTCTAGAGTTTGGCAGAGTGTGTGTGTTAGTGGAGAGAGCTCTGCCGATTGGAAAGTGGTTTTTTTAGATATTTTTGGGAACAAATATGTCGTGGAGGTAATTAAGGAGTCCTCTTTCTTGGGGGTTCCTACAATTGGTAGACATAACCAGGTGGAGTATCAGAGGGTGGACAAAGAGGCCAAGATAGGAGAAAGTTCTTCATCATCGGATGTTAAGCTCTCTGGGGGCTATTCTTCATGTCTCAATTGGAGGCAACGTTGTCTGCAGTCTAAAGAAGGAAATAACATGTTGTATGGGTGTTCTATGGTGCATCAGAGTTGCGGTGTCGAAGAAGGAGTCTCTTTGAATCCCGGTGGTCGGCCGGATAATGAGGTTATGGACGAAGAAGATGACAAGAGTGTTGCCTCTGATCCGCCTGGGTTGGCGGAGCCTATTCCTCAGTTATCCACTTCAGCATACGGCAGGGGTGTTGCTGGTGTGGTGAAAAGACTGTTGCAGCCGACTATGTCAGGAGATTTGAAATATTTCATTGGCAAGGAAAGCTGTGAGCACAGTAAGGTCGCTTCTATTCCTAGCTATCGTTCTAAAGGGTCCACTGAGCCTTCATTAAATGAGGTGAGAAGACTGCATGGTAAAAGGAGTGGTGGGGAGACAGTTGTCTCACACCAGCTAGGATAGCCCGGGCATTTGGAAGATTGTGATGAGTTGGGTGAGATGGTCTATAGAACCTGTTGCCACCTTGACTCTTCTTTTAAAGAGGTCTGAGTGGCTGTGGAGTCTGAGGATCCGGATCAGATATTTTCAATGGGCCAGGCCCATTATAGCTGATAAGTCTTTAAAAATGCACATTTTCATGGTTATTTTTGGTAAGTTTAAGGACTTATCAAGCCAAGAGAGCCTCATTTAGTGTCATATCATGATTTTATGCATTTCTGATCCATTGTAGTACATTCATGCATAATTTGCTCAAAAACCATCATTTTTGTATCAAATCATTAAACCTGCTATTTTTTAATTTTACTTTTGGAAAGATTTTTTTCAAACGTGTTTTTCTCATGAAATTAATTAATCATCAGGTGCATTCATTCATCATTTCATGAGAGATGGGCCTGCAGTCTTGCAATTGTGAATTAATGGTAAATTTGACTTTTCACATGAAATTTATTTTTTTATTTTTCTTGGCTTGTAGGAAATGAAAAGGGTCCCACACATGCACATGTGTATGTCACACATGTGGGGCGTCCAAGAGGGGGGTCCACTTTCTTTGCACAAAATCCCAAGGTAATTTTGAAGATAATTCAAGATAATCAAAGAAAATCCATGAAGGGCCAAATCAAGAAAGAAAATTTCCGAAGAGATAAAAGTGGAAAGAATCTACACATATTGGGCATTCAATTTTCTCTTTATTCCAACTTAGAGTGTGCCACCTCATGTATCTCTCATAAATGTCAAGACAAAGAAAGAGTTGCTAAAGAAGGAAATATGACAAGTGCATGAAGATAGAATGAAGAAAAGAAAGGAGAAGACTTACTAAGTGAAGAAGATTCTTGCAACAAAGTAGGGACTAGGGAGAAAGAATAGGGCAGCCCATACCCTATAGGGCAGCCCATACCCTATTTAAAGAAGGCCTTGGACGTCCACTCCCTTTCATGGAGGAAAAAGCCCCCTCACTAGTGTAATTCCTCCACCATTCTACCCATCTCCTTTCTCTACCATAGCTCATCTCTTTTCAAGAAGGCTCGTTCCAACTTGATGCTTCAACTAGGGAGGTTCTTTTCATCCTAGTATGTAATTGTTATATTTTTTTTGAATTTTTATTCTCCATCTTTTATGCAAAAACATTGCATATTAGTAAAAGTGTGATTCTTTTTTAATTATTCTTTTTCTTATGTGATTAATGCTTGAATTGTGTCTCCTTTGTTGTTGTTCTTGGATTGACAACCCAAGATCCTAAGGGCATGAAATAAGTAATTATGAACCCGATTTTGAGAATAAAAAAAGGAGCACACTTATCACACATTTATTTTTATTGTAATTCCCACACATTTACATTTATTGAAAAAATCCACACATTTATTTTTTTGTTAATGCCACACATTTAATTTTATGCAATCCACACATTTATTATTTTTGCACTACACATTTAAATTCAAGTACTTTTTGATTTTCTTTTCTTCTTATGCTTCTTATTTGTTTATGTGAATTTTTATCCATAGTTTATGGTTGGAACTAGTTAGCATTGCATGCATTTTCATATTGGTGGAGTTTAGATATGTTTAAGTTGCTGGAGTTGGAGTTTTAAATTGAATAAGCAAGAAAAGTCATAGATTTGAGTCAATAATTTCGGCCAAATATTTTTCGGAAATTCGGATTCCAACATAAAGTGCACAATTCAGCACATTGCTGCAGGAATTTCAGGACAGATTTTGTGTGAAAAGTTTGCAATTAGAAACCTGATCAAAACACATTATTTTTTTATGAAACTTGGGGAAATTAAAGTCAGTGTACTTTCAAACCCTAGAATTTCAAGTAAAAATAAATTTGGAAAGATGGTGAACCAGTGGCTCAAACATGGCTAGTCGGACCCACCTGTGTGCAGAATTTCTTCACATATTTTTTTTTAGGTCATGTTCATGCACTTATATCTCATTCATTTTAAATCGTTTTCCACTTCCGTTTATTTTTTTATTTGATTCATGCATCATTGTAGTTCAAAACCCAGCCATTAAACTCGGTTTTAGGTTGCATTAGATTAGAAAAAAAAACCATGCATAAAAACAGCCCTGTATACTAGTTTTCTAGACTTAGAATTTTCTAACATCTCATGGCATACTTTGCATTACTAACTTTCTAACTTTAGGATTAGTTTCTAATTTTGTATTTTTTATTATTTAAATAATTTCTAGAAATAAAAGATCTTTCTAATTTTTGTTAATTGAAGATCTTAACTTAGGAAGTTTCTTAATATTTGAAAATCCTAACGTCAGGTATGATTGACTTAATGCTTTCTAAAATTGTTATGATTTGAAAATCTTTATTTATTTGGAAAGTCCTTAACTTTAGGGAGTTGATTAATTCAGTTCACTAACTTAGGAAATATACAAACCCTAATTGCCTAACCTAGTTTCTAATTTAGAAAATTAATTTAGTTATGTTTTCATGCTAATTTTAGAAAGTAGGTTGTTTTTTTTTTTTTGATTGATTTGATTTGTTTCTAATCTTTGTTGAGCATGTTTTGATTAATTTGGTTTCTAACTTAGGTTTATTTTGTTTCCAATTTAGCTTTTTAGTTTTATTTTTGGTAAGTTTTATTTTTGGCTTGATGTTCTAATTTGTGTGTTCTTTTGTAGCAACTTGTGATTCATTTTAGATTTAGGAATTTTTTTTTGAAATGTATTTAATTTTAATTTAAAGTAGGAATGATGAATGTACTTTTATAAAATTTAGGCTAAAATTAGATTTTATTTAGGGCAAGTGAAAAAGTTGGAAAGCC
Organism: Litsea cubeba; assembly: GCA_012931725.1. Classification (NCBI taxonomy): domain Eukaryota; kingdom Viridiplantae; phylum Streptophyta; class Magnoliopsida; order Laurales; family Lauraceae; genus Litsea; species Litsea cubeba. The sequence goes on along the minus strand of CM022946.1, from coordinate 45,647,054 downwards.
TTATTTTTAAAAGCTCCCTGTGGATCGACATGGTCTCACCAGTTTTATTACTACAATCGCACCCTACACTTGGGGTCCGATCAAGTTTTTGGCGCCGTTGCTGGGGAGCGCCATTTAAGGCAACTCTTCTAACTTTCCTTATTTACATTGCTTTATGGGTGTGCTATTTTTGGCATCTTTCTAGATATAGGAGGTGCATGCATGGAGTGTTAAACCGCCCTAAATTGGATTACGAAAGTGCATGGATTTCTAATTAGAAAATACACATCATTGAATTTTTAAAAACTTTCTAAGAATTGGCAAAGTTACTTTATTTTTCAACTTGTTTTAAGTCCTTTTGGAAGAAAGTAAACTGAAAGTGACCTAATCGTTGTCCTTGATAATCTCGGTGTCGAAGCAAAGCCTTGTCCAGAGTGTGGAGACAGCTAGACTGTTCTTGGCAAGGGTCCTTCGAACGGGTCCATTCGTGATTCTACCCTTACCTGGGGGCTGAATTGGCCGGGTTGGTTTCATAGGGCCGGATTGGTGAACCTAGGGAAACTTTTCAACCAGAGGATATTAACTCAGTTGTTTCTTGTGTAGGCTAGGTTTTTCTCATTTATTTTTTACAAAAAAAAATTAAAAAAAAACCAAAATGAAAATCCAAAAAGAAAGTACTAGCCCTCTCCAACTTGCTCACACCTTTTGTGCATGAGCAAGAAGTCTAGTTGGCAAAGAGACTCGGCGCATCGGTCACAAAGAAGAGAGTCCCCAATCAAAGAACTTGTAAGAATCTACGACTCTCCTTAATCTCTTAGTCCATCGAGGTTGTCTAACATGTCGAGTGGGTCCGGTAGCAACCCCAACAATGGTGGGCCTGCCACAAGTCCAAATGGGGACCACAACGGGGTGGAGATGTGTAAGGTCTGTGACCTTACTGGGTCAATTGGGCCCAATATCAGGCCCTGACTCGTTTAATTTATTATTATTTTATTTAATTATATTTTTAGATATTTAAGTGGGTTTAGATCATGAGCGAGTTTCTTTTAGCATTATATTAGTGTCTCCGAAAGTTTCGTTTGATTCCGAGTTCGTTTGATCATAGTAGGGGGTAGTTTGCAATTTAGGGAAAATTGAGTGTTTTTCCGAAATATTCCAAACGCCGTGATTTTTGGGTTCGTTGGAAAGGTCTCATCGTCTTGATGACTTTTGTCTCTTGATTCATCGCGATCCGACGATCAGAAACCTTTCAAGTGGTCCATTCTTTCACCGGACCCACTTAAGGGGTAAATTTGTCTTTTCCTCTCAATCGTCTTCTTAAACGAAGTCTAACCCTAATTTCATTCGTTATTCTCTGCAACCAACGAGAGCAACAACCCCTTTTCTTCTTTCTCTTCCTTTCTCAAGCCCGGAACCCTAGCCAAGAAGATCCCATTCGAAGATCCGATCCGCTAGATTTCTTCCTCGCGATCTTCTCTTTTCATTGGTTCTAGTTTGGTAAGCATTCTCTCACCTTCTTCTTTCTGTCATCTTTTCTTTTGGTTAGATTTAGGTTTTGATATAGATCTTTTCCTTTCTTTTCTTCTCCTTGGTGTATTAGGTTGTGTTTGATTGGGTTAGATTGAGGATCTTGCGGTAGATAAGCCTCTCCTCAGATTTCACCTCATTATTTCATCTTCTGACATTGAGGCAAGTAGATATGCATTGCATTTTAAACATGTATGTTTGTTTTCATTTGATTGGTTATGATTCTGATAGATTTCCCCTTTAACTCCAAGCATGTTTTGATATTGATTTGGGGATTTTTAATGTTAGGTTAGGTTTATGGAATGAATGAGATTAATTGTTAAATTGGTAGCACTTTATGTTTTAAATTGTTAGAAATGATGAGAATGATGATTGTGATGATTGGGGAGCAGGAAGCTCATTTTCTGCAGGTTTGTCATGGTTTGGCTGGAGGAAAAAGGGGCAGAAAACCCATTTTCGGGTTACAGCACAGTACGTCCGATCGATCGCATAGTACGTCCGATCGATCGGACTGTGTGTTAACTGAGAGGTGTACAGTGCCGATCGATCGCACAGTACGTCCGATCGATCGGACTGTGCACTAACTGGATGTTGTTCAGGTCCGATCAATCGCACAGTACGTCCGATCGATCGGAGGGTAATTTTCTGACAGCACTTGAAAACTTTGAAGACCTGTAACTTTCAATCCGCTCGTTGGATTTCTACGTATAATATACCGTTGGAAAGCTCTCGAGACAGAGAATCCAATAGTTCTGGCTTCATCACGATCGGAGGTCGGAAAGTGATGTAACTATGTGAATTAAGGATTCGATTCTTGAAACTTGAGAAAAAGACTGTTTAACCTAGGTTTGGGACTTAGATGCTGGAAACCACTAACTTACTATCACATGACCATAAATGGGACTGAAATCGAATCACATGGCTTGGTGTGAATTCGATGGATTGTCTAGGTATTCGTGTATTATACGTAGTGTAACCAAATGCACAAGGAGTTGAATTTAATGATGCTCAACATGATTGTACACCAAGGAATTATCCTAAGAGCATCATTGATCCAATTTCCTCATGTACTCCGTTAGAACACGTAGGATACAGGGATGACACCACTTGCCTAGGATTGGATTGTAATTCTTCCTTGACTTGTGACTTGTATCCGTTGATAACATTCTCCTTGTACACTCTCTTGACATAAAACACGTAATCAATTATGAAACATAAATTCTTATAGAATATAGGACTTGGACTTGACTTAGAGTGTACCATAGGAATTGTGTCTTGTGTGGATGAACTTGACTGGCTAGTATGAAAGGGATTATCACGTGTTTCACTTGTCTTGTATCGTCTTGAATAAGATATTCCCTAGGATCTTGTCTTGTGCATGGAACTAGCCAGACTTGCTTGTCTTGATATTCTAGTGTCAGAACCACTTTGTTATTGTTTGCATATCATGGTCATCTGCAGTTTAGGGTTTTAATGACGAACCGGTTACTCGGTTGTCGGGGTGGGCAGTCGGCATAGGACGGCGTCCATGGCGTTGAATAGCTGGGAGCGGGCTAGGACCGTGCTGCTATTCCCAGGACCAGGAGCTAGGATCCTACTGGAGCCGGACTTTGGTATCAGTAGTCCGGATTGGATTGTTACTGGTACCCCGGGAGGTGGCTTTGGACATTCTCGGAGTCTCCCTCTTGCTTGTTCTTATTTTGCATTTGCATGGATGGTGGTTATTGTTAGGTGATGGTTAGGATTCCTTTTATTGTTCATGTTGTTTATTAATCTCGCTTTATGCTTAATCTTGCATTCTTGTATCATATGATCTTACCTGTCATTATTCTGCACTTGATGCATGTGTATCTATTATGCTTTGTATATCTATTGCTCAACATGTCGTTGACTTTGTTCCTTGGTGTGAAGACACATCAGGTGAGTACTATTGCGAGGAGCAGGCCGGTGAGGAGATCCCAGAGGATCTCCAACTAGCTGAGGAGGCACGAGAGTGGCGTGCCGATGACGTAGAGTATCGTCATCATATCCTGGCACGAGAGAGATACACTGGGTTTCATTAGATTATTCTTTATTCATTTACTTCTCTCGTTGAAACTTTACAATATTGACTTCTGTTCTTTTATTGGCCTTATTTCTGGGATGGCCAATGTAATAAATAACTTAACTTCTAATTTGTTTACTTTTCTTGCAAACTTTAAATTAATGAGAAATTATTAATCATTGTTTGAGATTCCATATGCCTAGAGTTCTACGAACTCAATGTCTATTGCATTAAAAGAGGTTTGAAATATTAAATCCTCATCGCAGACTACGATCCGTGGGCCCAAAGGATAAAAAATTTAATTAGTCCTAAAATTCACTCTCTAGATCCGGTTATTTCTTTAATCAGGTTCGGGGGACGTGACAAGGTGAACCAAACACCAAGGAAATTATGTGATCTTTTGAACCCAGCACGACACACCACACCATCGTGCATTGTGTTACCCGCCATTGCGGGTCAATATGAAATCAAACCTGGTATGATCCAACTTTTGCCCAAGTTTCACGGGCTAGAATATGAAAGTGCATACTTACATTTGAGGGAATTCGATGAAGTATGTGCTACACTTCAACTGTAAAACGTGATGCCAGATGTGCTCAAACTCAAATATTTCCTTTTTCTTTAAAGGAAAAAGCTAAGGCTTGGCTCCACACACTTCCGCCTAATTCAATTAATACTTGGAATGCCTGTGTCACCGAATTCCTGAAAAAGTTCTTCCCACAGCACAAAACCAACACCTTAATGAGGGAAATCATAATGTTCAGGCAAAATCAGAAAGAGCCCCACTTTAAGTGTTGGGAACGGTTCAACAAGTTAATCCTTGCATGTCCACATCATGGGTATGAAACACACCGTCTCATTGAGATCTTCATTGAAAATCTCACTCTTGAGACACGTCAATTCATTGAGATGATGTGCAATGGTCAAATTAGACCAAAAAACACCAGATGAAGCGTGGGCATTTTTGGAATTAATGGCAGAAAATGCACAAAAATGGGCCTCCTCTGAGGGGGTAGATCATTCCAGGGGATTGAATCAGTCTAAGAGTGGAGGTCTATATCATGTGAACAATCAGATAGACATCCAAGCCAAACTTACGGCACTCACAAGAGAAGTCGAAACCTTGAAACTTTAAAAGAACAAGGATACAGTCATGGTCTGTGGTATTTGTGCTTCCGAAAATCATATGTCGGTAGATTGTCCAACTGGACCTGCCTTACAAGAAGCAATTCAGGAACAGGCTAACGCTTTGAATTCTTTTCAAAAGCCGTTCAATACAAATACCATGGGGAACACGTACAATCCTTCATGGCGGAACCACCCAAATTTCAGCTGGAGGAACGGACCAAATGCTACTCCTGAGTATAATCCCCAAAGACCATCAAGTTCTGGTGCATTTGTGAATCCATAACATAATACATCTTATGCACCACAAGCCCAGAATAGGACATTGGGGGAATCACTCAATACACTGATACAATCTCAGCAGTTGTTTATGCAGAGCCTGCATAATAATCAACAGATTATTCAAAATAACCAGCAGACTATTCAAGCAATCAACAGACTATCCAAAGGTTAGAAACCTCTGTCGAGCAAATCAAACGTAACCTTCAAGGTCAGGGGAAAGGAACCTTTCCGGCCCAACCCTTGCCAAACCCTAAAGGCCAGTTTGAAGTGTCCGACGTAACAAACTTTAATTATCAGGAGCATGTTCAGGCTGTCACTCTATGAAGTGGCAACGAACTTCAAGATATTCCAAAAAAACATAAACAACATGTCTACTCGTATTCGAATGAGAAAATTGAAGAAGAAAAGGATAGTACTAATGCAAAGACTGTTGTTGACATTGAAAAAGGTCCTGACCCCATGACTATCAAACCCGTTGCCCCTTTCCTTCTAAGGTTTACCCATCCCAGACAAAAGATCCCAAACCAAGAGATTTTGGATTTTTTCAAAGAAGTCAGGATCAATATTCCTCTACTGGATGCCATTAAACAGGTCCCCACCTACGCTAAATTCTTGAAAGATCTTTGCACTGCTAAGCGTAAGGTTCTTGTTCCAAAGAAAACGTTTCTCACTGAGCAGGTAAGTGCATACTTGACTCAGACCACTCCTCCCAAATACAAAGATCCGGTATCCCCCACCATCTCATGTGTTATTGGAAACCACCGAATAGGTCAAGCTTTGCTAGACCTTGGAGCGAGTGTAAATCTATTGCCTTACTCAGTTTATGAGCAACTGGGGCTTGGTGAGTTAAAACCAACCAGAACTACTCTTCAACCCGCCGATCGATCTGTTAAGAAACCGAGAGGAGTAATAGAAGATATTTTGGTATAGATTGAGCACTTTTACTTCCCAGTGGATTTTTACGTGCTGGATACTGAGCCAGTACGGAATGAAAGTGGTGAAATTTTAGTCATTCTGGTAAGACCATTCTTCGCAACTTCCAACGCACTAATCAATTGCCGGAGTAGAAGGCTCAAATTGTCTTTCGGGAACATGACCTTGGACCTTGATATCTTTCAAATGTGCAAACACCCGAGGGATTGCGAAACTGACTACCATGATGTAGATTTTATTGATACATTGGTTGTGGATGATCTTGAGGAGTGCATTAACTCCCATCTTGCGCTAGTTTTGACTGGAGAGGACATGGGCTATCTTGAAGACTTTCAAGATGACACTGTTGAGGATGCCCATGCAGTATGGAAACCCCATTTTGAGGAGCTTGTACCATTTGGTACGCCAACTCTTCCATCTCAGGGGAATCCACCCAAGCTTGAGTTGAAGCCCCTCCCATCGCACATGCGATATGCTTCCCTTGGGGATGAAAAAACATATCCTGTGGTTATTTCTTCACTTCTTACTGAGGACCAAGAGGGGCAACTTGATGGACCGCGCTCCTGCTCGGTTCTTACCGAGGGTCGGCGGACGTGGGAGTCCGTTTGGTTCCGACCCTTTCGTAACCAGGGGGCAGGGGCGTGCATCAACATTTCTTTTTTTTGTGTGGGTGTGCCAGATTTTCTATTTTACTTGAAATTGCAAGTGGTGATCCGGAGATCAACCTTCTCAAGTAAAAAGGAAATCAACTTCTTTCAAGTTTTCCATTGCACATATATTTAAGAAAAGAGACATTTTTCTTGGTTTGCCGTGAAAGGCGATTTTTTTGGCATTTATAGTCGATTTTAGCATTTATAGCCGATTTTTGGCGTTTATAACCGATTTACAATCCTTATCAATAATGAAAGACAAGAGTTGTGATTTTTGCCTCTTTTGAAAAAATACAAACTACAATGAAAAGCAAGAAAAGGAGGATCTAACTTCTCAGGAGATTATGGGGGACTCGTTTAGATTGACGGTCGCAAGCCATATGTGGGCTTCGCCATCATCCATGCAGATGAGAACAGAGGATGCTATTGATTCGCTTGGCTTGGCTATAACCTCAGGTTTTTAGAGGACAAAGACCAAAAGGAGGTCCTATGTCCAATAAAGAACCGAGTAGACGGGCTGAAAAGCCACATCTAAGCCATTGGAGGCAGGAGGAGAAGGCAAGGACCTTGGGGGGGTACCCCCCAAGGGACTTTTATCACCTTGTAGCGGTGGCCGGTGTAGAACTTCCGCAGAGTTTTCTCTCTTTTCCTTCTCTGAATTTCTGTGCTTCTGTCTATCTGTGTGTTTGTGCTTTTTTTCTGATGATCCTTTCTTCTTGGAGAGCTCTCCTATTTATAGGCTTTTTGGTAGCCATTTAGGAGGATTTATGGGCTTTTATTGTCATTAAGCCGCATAATGGGAGGAGTTACAGAATTGAATTCTTTATTTTGTAACTCCTTTTTCTTGGCTTCTGATTGGCCGGAGGAGATTGAGGGCATTTAATCGCCTTTAATCGCCATGATGGGAGGAGTTTCATGGGTTAAATGCCATGAATCTCTTGACTTGTAACTCCCGAATGCTTGCTTCTAATTTGGCCGTCCAAAGAAATGGATTAATGACTGTAATAAAGCTAGTCAATTAAATGCATTAAGTGGTCGCCGAGCAGCTGAAGAGTCGCGGGCCGTGCCGCGTCTTTTGGGATTCTTCTGCCGATGATCATCGATGGATCTTCATGTAGATCGACATCAGATGACCATGTAATTTCAGGTGTTTGTTACCAACAGCGGGTCGGTGCCATCTGTCCTGTCGATTTCTCGATCGGTCGGGTAGAAAGCACACTTTTTTTTGGTTGATCGGGTGGCGATCAATATTGTTTTCGATACTCTTGATGATTGACCCGTGTTTTGGACGGATGTCAGAGGATTTGGTGTCTCAAAAGCATGAATTTTGGAAAGTACCAGAGGCTGGGCGCTTCGAATCGCGAAAAAACAGTGAAAACCGGGGTTTCCGGGGCCTTCCCGGCGACCCCGGGCTCCAAGGTCGCCGGCGACCCTAGGGGGTTTTCCCCCCTTTGTGTCCCATTTTGTGTCCGTTTTTGCTGTTTTTTTATTCTTTTTTCTCCTGTATTTTTCCTTGACATTTTGACCATTTATTGGCCTGATTTCTTTGTAGGAAACCTGATGAGAATCCTTGCATTTTATTTTGCAAAGTTTCCAATTTCCTGAGAAAGCCGAAGACTTTGTCGCGCAGAGCTGCCGATTTTCCGTCAGAAGCTGAAACTGGGTCAAACGATGTCGGAATGACCTGAAATTTGGTGTGAAGCCTCCTGAGCAATAAATAAGACCAACCATAGGCTTTTGTTTGAGTTTTGAAGCTGTTTGGGGTCCTATCGCCAGTAGACTTGCTTTTGTCGCGATGAAGATGTCGCGGTTCGATGTGCGGTCAACCGATGTCCGATTGACTTGAAATTTGACAGGGAACCTATTGGAGTCATTTTAAGATGATCCATAGGCTCTGTCTTGGAAATCATGGTCCCGGAGAGCTTTGCCGCCGAGAGGCCTGATTTGACTTCCGAGCGTCAAACTATCGTCAAATGTTGTTGAAATGACCTGAAATTTGACGTGTAGCCCTTTATAAGCATTTTGAAGCCGTCCATGTGCTCTATACGATGAGTAATGCCCTCGGTGGTTCTCGCCGCCGAGAGGCTTGATTTAGCTGTTCAAGGGTTGATGTAGGGTCAAACGTTGTCGGTTTGACTTGGAACTTGACGTGGAGCCTTTTGGAAGTATTTTGAGACCATCCATCGGCCCTGATCGAAGATTTGGTGTCTCCGATGCTTTTGCCGCCGAGAGCTCCTTTTCGGCTGTCGGAGAAGCGAAGTTAGGCCAAATGATTTTAAAATGGCCCGAAACTTCTTGTGTACTCCTCTGTTGGCTGTCTTGAAGGATCTTGCAGTTTTTGTTTGATTCTGACAAGGTTTGATTTTTGGAAGTAGCATTGCCTATTTATGGCAGGTTGCGACTTCATGTAGCTCTTTGGATCTTGAAGAGGCAAAGTGACATTTTTTGGTGTCAACACAACTGTTGAACATACTCAAACAGCATAAAAGTACAATTGCTTGGAATGTGGCAGATATTAAGGGAATTGATCCTTTAGTGTGTAGGCATTGCATCTACCTTGAAGAAGATGATAAACCATGTAGACAGATGCAACGCCGGCTCAATCCTACCATGCAAGAAGTAGTAAGGGCTGAGATGCTTAAACTCCTGGACGTGGGTATCATCTATCCAATCTAGGATAGTCAATGGGTCAGCCCTACCTAAGTCGTCCCGAAAAAAGCCGGCGTTACTGTAGTCAAGAACGCTCAAGATGAACTTGTCCCCACCCGAGTACCCACAGGGTGGAGGGTTTGCATAGACTACAGAAAATTAAATGTGGTCACACATAAGGATCACTTCCCTCTACCTTCATGGATCAGATTTTGGAAAGGGTAGCTGGCCACCATTATTATTGTTTTCTAGGTTGGTATTCCGGGTATAACCAGATTGAAATCGCCCCGGAAGACCATGAGAATACCATATTTACATGTCCTTTCAGTACTTTCGCCTACCGGCGAATGCCTTTTGGGTTATGTAATGCTCTTGCAACATTTCAGAGATGTATGCTGACTATTTTCAGCGATATGGTGGAGCGAATTCTGGAGGTCTTCATGGACGATTTCTCTATGTTTGGTGATTCATTTAAGGACTGCTTGAGCAACCTAGAAAAGGTCCTCACTAGATGCGAAGAAAAGAACCTTGTGCTAAATTGGGAAAAGTGTCATTTCATGGTTCGCCAGGGAATTGTCCTTGGTCACATTGTGTCGGAAAGAGGATTGGAAGTTGACAAGTCCAAAATAGATTTGATTGCCGACTTGCCCACGCCCAAAACCGTACGAGATGTCAGATCCTTTTTAGGGCATGCAGGATTTTACAGAAGGTTTATCAAAGACTTCAGTTCCATATCCAGACCTCTCTGTAACCTACTTTCCAAAGAGGCGGAATTTAACTGGACTGAGGCATGCGAAGAAGCATTTGATAAATTGAAAAGCATGCTGACGTTCGCACCGATTATGCAGCCTCCGGCCTGGACTTTGCCCTTTGAGATTATGTGTGATGCCAGCGATTATGCGGTTGGGGCTGTCTTAGGACAACGTAAGGACAAGAAACCTTTCGTGATTTCTTATGCAAGTAGGAGCTTGAATAGTGCACAGATCAACTATTCAACCACTGAGAAAGAATTGTTGGCATTGGTCTTTGCACTTGACAAGTTTCGGTCCTACTTGATTGGATCCAAGATTATTGTCTTCACTGATCACTCTGCACTAAAGTACCTTCTCTCAAAGAAGGATGCTAAGCCCAGACTCATTAGATGGATCCTCCTACTCCAAGAATTTAACTTAGAAATTAAGGATAAGAAGGGAGTAGAGAATGTCGTGGCTGATCATCTATCTAGGCTGGTTCTTTTCGACACCATTGAACCGACACCGATCCAGTACAGTTTCCCGGATGAACAGCTTTTTGCGGTACATCAATCCCCTTGGTACGCTGATATCACAAACTATCTTGCTACGGGCAATACTCCTAACCATTGGATCAAGCAAGATAGGAATTCTTTCTTTTATCAGGTTCAATATTTTTTCTGGGATGATCCATATTTGTTTAAATACTGCCCAGACCAAATAATTAGGAGATGCGTGCCAGATAATGAGATACATAGTGTCATCTCCTTTTCTCATACAGAGGCATGTGGGGGTCACTTTTCAAGTAAAAAGACAATTCATAAGATTCTTCAAAGTGATTTCTATTGACCAAGAGTCTTTGAGCAGTCTTTCTTTTTGGTATTTGTAGCCTTTTGAGCTTCCAGGGGAATTTTATGGTAGTGAAAGGGATCACGTACCATCTCGAGGCAAAGTTTTGAAGATGACATCAGGGATGTGGATTTGGGTTTTGACCTTGTGACCTAACAGGCTATATGTGGCAGGTTAGGGGGTCGGGTTTGGTTTTGATCGTGTGACCCAACAAGCTGTATGTGGAATGTTGGGGGATCAATTTTGGTTTTGATCTTGTGACCTAACAGGCTGTATGTGGCAAGTTAGGGGATCGGGTTTTGGTCTTGTGACCTAACAAGCTGTATGTGGCAAGTTAGGGGACCAGGTTTTGGTTTGATTTTTGTGAAATGTCAATTTCAAGATTTTGGCTCAATTTGGTAGATGAGGCTGGATGGTTTGATTTTTGGTAGCTCATGGGGCTTGGAATTTTCTTTGTATGGTCCAATCAACTCAAAAGAGGCATGGAACCATTTTTGTATGCTCTTGGTAAGAGGGATTTCTCTTTGACTAAAAGCCCAAATTTTTTTTTTTTTTTTTTTAGTGCCTAGGTGGTCAAACCTGGCTCATATGGGCTAACCCTTGGGACCTTAAGCTTTTGAAATGGCTTAGATCTCATATGGTGTCATTTTTGTAAAGAATATCCAAAAATATCTCATTTGGATAGAGAATATCTAAGAATATCTTTACTTGGAGAGAATCTCTCATATTCCCTTTATTTTGGGATAGGATATCTCAAGATATCTTTCTTTTGGGAAAGAATCCTTCATCGATCCTATCTATTGGGAGAAAATCTCTCATTGATTTCTTTTTTGGAGAGAATCCCTCAAGATATCTTTCTTTTGGGAAAGAATCTTTTTAATCTCTTTCTTTTGGTAAGGATACTAATTAGTAACACTTATCTCTTTCTTCTTTCCTTCTTTGGTTTGCTCTCTTCTATAAAAGCAAGGGGGAGGTTGGATCTCTTGCTCTTATTACTTTCTTTTGCAATAATCTCAAGAGGGCTTCAAGACCAAGAGTTCTTCTTCTTCAAGATCTTCAAGACTTTTCTTTTTCTTCTCCATCAATGGCTTCAAGTAAGTTCCCTTTTTCAAGAAAACTCCATTGTAGGGAAAATAAAAAGTTCTTTCTTTTCTTTTTTTTGTTGTTTCTTTCTTTTTCTTTTCTTTTTTCTTCCACGTGTTTTCCTTTTTTCTTCACACGTTTTTTTTTTCTTCTTTTTTTTCATGTTTTGTTTTGTTTTTTTTTTTTGTGGGCCGTACGGACAGATCCGTACGGATCTGGCCGTACGACCACGTGGCCTGTGGGCCACGGCCTATGGGCCAGCCCCCTTTTTTTCTTCTCTTTTTATTTCTTTTCCTCCTTTTTTTTTTTGAGAAAGTTTCTTTTCTTTCTTTTTTTTTTTGTTTTCTTTCCCTTTTTTTTTTGAGAAAGTTTCTTTTCTTTTTTTTTTCTTTTGCTCATCATGATAATGCCCCTTTTTTTTTTTTGGCAAACCTAGATGTTCATGCATGCATTCAATTGTAGATTAAATTTGTCGCATGATGTGATAGCATACCTGAAAGTTTTCGCAATTTTGGGAATTTCGAGCTCGCAGCGATGTTGAGCCCTTCCTGATTTTGCGGAGACTTTGAGGTTTCGAAAGTTTGGAGATTCGGAGCTCGCAGCGATGTTGAGCCCATCTTCAAGCTTTCTATTTCTTTCGGGATAGTTCCTTTTCTTCGGAATTGCCCCGTCATCATGTCAAAATTTCGCCAGATTTTTTTTAGCGAGATTCTGTCATCTTGATGTTTGATCTTTTTTTTTCATCCTTTTCAGGTGGTTCCTCCAGAACGAACAAGGGTAAAGAGCCTGCTACAAGCGTACCTCGTCGATCTTCTAGATCTTCTAATCCGGCCGTTCAGCAGGCCTTTGAGAAGGTCCAGTATGTTGAGAGAAATCTGGAAGAGTGCGACTCCCTCAACAGAGATGAGATGAGGCAGCGACTGATCGCTCTCAAGGGAGAGGAATTCTATAAGATCATGGTAAGCAGTCGTCCATGGGTGATGGAAGATCATAGCGTTTTGCCAAAGCCTACCTTCTTCTTTGGTGATGCAGTCCCTGATGACATGACATACCAGAGGAGGTGTTTTCAGTTTTCTTTCACAGCAGATGGTGAGAAGAAGACTGTTGTTACCCGGTCGACGTTTGATCGCACCGTCTCGATTCTGAGCCTTGCCCCCACGTGCCCTAAGAGGGAAGATCCTCCAAGCTGGGTGAGAAGGACAAATGTAATCGAGACCGGGGTTTTTGTTGGCGGTTCTCCTGGATATACGGAGAGGTCGCCTGTTGACATAGACCTTTTGATGCCATCCAGCGGCTACCAGGGCTCTGATTATCCGTCGGTCGATTTGAGACCGGTGGGCCTTGGTATTTTCAGTGGTGACGGCAGCAATTGGATCAAGCCTTTTCGACTTCGTGGCCGTTTCAATGCTGACTCCGAGTGGAAGTCGTGGACTGATCGCGTCCTGCTGATTGGTAGTGCCGTTTTGAAGGAAGCCGGGATTTTTGATGCGGTCTGCGCCTTTAGGGAGACCGTGATCTTTTCCGACGAGGCCTTCATGGCTATGCTGGAATCATTCCTCCCACAAACCAATACATTCGTTGTGACGAATGGTGAGATTGGTTTTTCTTTGAAGGAGCTGAGCGTCATTACTGGATTGCCCATCCTCGGCAAACTCTATGAGGAGTTTATGCCGATTGACAGCGTCCTTGAGGGGCAGTCTGAGGAGTTCAGGCTTCTGTACTTTCAGCTCGTCGCCTTCTATGATTTTTTGAAGGAGAAAGAGGGTTTGAAAGTTAGATCCAGCAGTTGGAAGAGTTCTAGCTCTTCATTCCCCAACTTTTTTGATAGCAGGGAGTCTTCTGATGGCGTGACCCAGGAAGCCGGAGCTCAGGATCCAAGTTCAAAGAAGATCTTGGCCATGCAAGAAGAGTTGAGAGATTTCTGTGCCAGTACAAACGCCATATGTCCTGACATTGCACTGCGGAGAGATCTCGCTGTTTACCTCACTTATTGGCTTGGTGAGGCTATTTTTGCTGGAGGAGATGGAACGCACATCAGGCTGCATTGTATTTTTCCGGCTTGTCAGATGGCGTTTGGAGAGCAGCTTGCTTTGGTGCCATCTCTTTACTCCTACCTGTGTACCGAACTGCAGGCTGCTGCTTTTTTGGTTCGGCTTGGGCTTCCCATGAATAGGGTATTTTCAGCCCATATCTTTTATTCGTGGTATGTATACCACTGTCCTGGCTTCCACCGGCTGGGTGCTGCACAGGATGATGATCCTCTGATGATTCGACTGGCTAAGGGCAAAGCCGTGTCCGAATCACTTTTGTTTGTCCGCATGAGGATCCGACGGTTCAGGGACGTCGAGATGGGGCAGTCTTCAGTGAAGCTTTCTCCGGAGTTGCGGAAGAAGGCTTTTGATTTTGGTGCCTCCCGAGACTCTACCAGGGCGGGGTCGGGAAGGCATTATTCCTTGACGAATGCAGAGAGAGAGTGGCTTTTCAGCATACGTGTCGGCACGATGGTGTACCGTAGACATCTTTTCGTCGACATCCAGCCATATGTACCCTCTCGCTTTGCTTTGCAGCTGGGCTTTTCTCAAGGCGTTGTTGGAGCGCCTTCAAGCATGGTGAAGCGCTTTGGAGGCTTACAGGACGGGAGAAATGCATGGGCTTTCTATAGTGCTGAAGACACTACAGCCATGATTTCTTATCCTGTGTTGCTGACTTCCCGGACTGCCGGCTTTGCGAAGTGGTTCGCGGAGAGCTTTTCGGCATATCGGGGGCTTTCCAAGAAGGAGCTTGATGTGAAGCTGGCATCTGGAAAGGGCCTTGGAAAGTCGGATGGCGTCCGGCGAGAGGAAGTTTGGGCCTTCCTTTCTGGAGAGAAGCACAAGATAGGCTTTCTCGGTGACCAGGGCGTCATTGGTTCTGAAGCTGTTCGAGAAATACCTGATGAGGCTTTAGAGCAGCTAGAACAGGAGGAAGCCGAACTTGGTGCTTCGATGCAAGCGGCATAGAGGCAAGCTTCCGTGGAGTCTACTGGCAAGAGTAGACCATCTAGTGAGGAGTCAAGTGGGAAACTTGACTCTGACAACGGGGCAGGTTCCTCGAAGAAGCGAGCCCGCCGGGGTAAGAGGGGGAGGAGTCATCATCGCAGCAAGGGGCAGCATGAGGACTCTCCTGACTTGGAAGTTCCTCTTACTATTAATGAGGATGTGCCAGTGGATGCTGACGAGCCTCCAGAGAAGAGAAGCCGAGAAGAAGAGACCGTCGGTGAAGGTATGATTCTTCCTTTTTCTCTTTCCATTTGTTTTCATGGGATTTTTCCATGTTCTGATTTGCTTCTTGTTTCTGCTTTTCTCTTCTTCTTTTTTTAGCAGAGGAAGACTTGATGATGCCTGAGGTTCCGGTCGATGAGGTGGTGACGGATCCTGTCGAGGCACCTGAAGAAGAACCGAGGGACTCTGGAGTGAATCCAGAATCTCCAATTGGTACGACTTCTTTTGCTTTTTTTTTTGTCTGTGACTTGGTTTGCTAACACATTTCTTGCCAGCTGACTTGCCACAGGATTCCGATGACTTTGAACCCTCGATGGACGCAAATGTTGATGATGCTTCCAATGAGTTCATGGAGGAGGAAAGTGTTCCGCCAGTCGTCGAAGAAGGTATTTTGTAGTTATAACCCTGATAATGATTTTCAAACATGATCATATTCATACCTTTTTGTGTTTCTTTGGCAGGTTTTGAAGTGACAGAGGAGGGTCCGTCGCTTCCAGAGCAAGGAATGCCAGAGGTTGATCCAGAGGTAGAGACTCTTGGGACCAGCTCTGACAATGTTGAGGAGATTCCTCGTGCTGAGATTCCTTCCCGAGCAGGAGCAGCTTCAACTGGAAAGAGTTCTTTTGTTACTCTTCCAACAGATGATGACATGAGCAGCCGACCAACGAAGTTGGGCGAATCTTCAGCTGGGCCATCTCTTCTTTTTGCGAAGAAGGTGGTGGTGCGAGTTCTGAGCTCTTGGATTGAGACTCTGCTTTCTGGGCACTTAGATGCGGATTTGGGATGATCCAGCATGTGCGTGAGATTCTCGGTGATGCCGAAGAAGCTGGTCTGGATGTCACAAGTGCCAGGGCGATCGTTGATAGGATCATTGAGCTGGGTGACAAGTGGTTTGAGACCATGGGTTTTCCTGACGATCAGTTCTTCAAGGAGATGTTCTTGGACCCTACGGATAAGGCTCAATCTAACCTGGATGAGCCTAAAGAAAGCAGGAAGCAGGCAGTCCGAGAGAAGAACTTAGAAGAGCTAACCATCATTGGGCTGACACATGACCTTAATATCCTTGATAGGGAGGTCGATGAGGCCAGGAAACGTCTTGAGCAATTGCAGGCACAAGTCGCTGCCAAGTGGACTGAAATAATAGAGGCTCGTGAAAGGGAGACTGCTCTGATTCACCGGGTTGCGGATGCCAATCGAGTTCTCAAAAGGAAGTCTGATGAGAACAAACAATGGAAAACTGCTCGGGGGAAGCTTCCTGGTGCGAAAGAAGGGTTACAGCCCACCCCAGCATCTCATGGCAGGTTCCTGAAGAAGCGTGCCTTGGAATCCTTGAGGGATGAGGCCAAAAGCTTGCTTAAGGAGCTGAACTCTTGGCTGGAGACCATTTTTGATTGAGCTTCTGTTTTTTTTTTTTTTATAACAGAAACTATCCCCTTTTCTCTTTTTTGGTACCACTTGTATTATTATTATTTTTTTGGTACTTATTTTTTGTAGTGTTTGTGAACACTTTCTTTTTTTTGGTATCCCTACGCTCACTTGAATCTTTTTGTGATGAAAGTAATTGCTAAATGGGATGCTCTTCTTTTTTTTTTTTTATTATCCCTACGCTCACTTGAATCTTTTTGTGATAAAAGTAATTGCTAAATGGGATTTGATCAAAAGGTTGTCATTTTGTGAAAATCTCTTGTCAAATGATTGTTTTGGCATGAAAGCCAGGTTTTTGTTTGTGGCATGGAAGCCAAAATTTTTTTTTTGTGGCATCTATAGCCAGTTTTGGTGGCATTGATAGCCGGTTTGTTTTGTGGCATCTATAGCCGGTTTTTGGTGGCATTGATAGCCTGTTTTGTTTTGGTGGCATTGATAGCCGGTTTTTTTTTTTTTTTGAAATCCAAGTTTTTTTGTTTGTGGCATTGATAGCCGGTTTGTGGCATTTATAGCCTGTTTTGATGGCATTTATAGCCGGTTTGGTTTTCAAAAATGCAAGTATCGACTAAAAGTCGCCTCCCTGCTGAATGTTCTTGCAAGTATCGATGGAATGTCGCATCCTTGCTCATTCGGTTGCGAGTATCGATGGAATGTCGCATCCTCGCGGATTTGGGTGCAAGTATCGATGGAATGTCGCATCCTTGCTTTTCAAAAATTTTGGTTTTGCGGGTACTGACTTGATGTCGTTTCCCCACGATTTTTGAAATTTGTGGTTTTCTCGAACCTTTGGGTTATGGATATCAACTGAAATGTTGCGTCTCCATGGTTTTTTAGGTTTTTTCGAAGCTTTGAAATTTGAGTTGTGGATATTGTCGCGACCCCGGACCGAGAAACTAGGGGAAAAAGGATAGGATCCGGGTCCGGGATTCGGGACAGTGGGGGGTGATGCCGCGCCACGTGCATCTCTTTGGCTAAACCGCACACGGAATTAAAAGAATATTTATCCGTGCACGTGATTTCCCACAGGGTTCCGCGGTGAGGATTATCTTTACCCATCATCTCACATATAACCATATCAAACATATTCTCAAGATTGCGGAAGCGTGTAGCAAATCATATGAGTACTATTCAATCTCATAAACAAGACAAATCTATGGTTAAATGATAAGGTATCAGGATGAGCAATGATCATAAGCATTTTCCCCAAAAGTAAAGTTAAGTATATTTACAAAATATCAGTTGATTAATGCCCCCAAAATAACGGTCAACAAAGACCGTACAACCAAATGAAACCTAAAACAAAGATATTATAATTCCCAAAGTGTATCGTTCTCAAGGCAAGGCCGAATGTCTACATGACATCATCGGCTTGCCACTCAATCACTCGTTGCGGTTCACCGACCGCCTCCTCCGGCTCCTCCTCAATGGCAATAAGCTCGGGACCTGAGTACCAAAATAAATGGATCAGACACGACGGTCTGGCAGGTGGGTGAAAAGATATGTAATAATGAAACGATAATACTTTGCAAAAGTTTAGAAAACTTGTGAGTAAATAATGAACTTCATAAAAGACGATATATCATTTTAAAAGAGGCAGATATGCAATAAATCATGTAAGGTAACAAGGATTCGGAAACTGTCAAGATGGCAACCACACAAAGCTAGATCCTCCCTTCACTAACGTGAAGAGAGCACATACCCTACAGGATCATTGGCCTCAGTCACACGAGGTGAGGAGGAACAACGATAAACAGGATCATTGGCCTCAGTCACACGAGGTGAGGAGGAACAACGATAAAATACTATAATATATATATACTATACAGGACCACGGTAGCGAACCGGGTAAACTATGCAAATTCCAGACTGCAGCTGACTATCAGGAGGGGAAGGAACCCCAAGTCGGTAGATCAAACCAACTAGGTCGTCCAAGCTCAGTGGTGCCGACTCATAGGTCAAATACGATAAATCAAATCGTGTACATATTAAAGAAACGGGGTGCTCATAGGCACAAATACACATTCGTATCTGGTCGGTCATATACAGGTTAGCAAAAGCTAAATACACTTTCAATACTCTCAGAACAGTCTAGTCATATCATGTGGGTTTGAAATCCCAAAATAGGAGTTTGGTTGAAAATCAAATACAAATAGTTTTCCATACCTTTACAGGCTAACAATGGGGTTTCTAGAATTGAATCAGTGCGAATAGGGTCCCGTATGTCGGTCATAATGAAAATTTTGGTACTCTTTAAGAGTTAGGGACATTCCGGGTCCTTATACACATTGGTCAATCTAGAAAATCTCATAGAATCTCCATGATGAGTTTCCCCTTCCTCCGGACTTCACGTAATGCCTTACAAGTCCCTAAATAACAATGGGGCACCAAATAATACCTCCCCACTACAACCCTTTGCAATTTACCCAATTCATTCATGGGTTTAAATGCATCCTTATAGGTTCAATGCCTTCAAATAAGAAGATAAGGGATAGAGCTGAATTGGACTTGAGTATGGGCTTGGAATGAATCTGGAAGATAGTCCCACAACTCTCTTAATTTACAGTTCATCTCATTTCAGTCCGATCGATCGGGCTCCTTGGCCGATCGATCGGTCTTGAATTGCTTCCAGTTATTTACAGTCCGATCGATCGGACCTGATGGGCGATCGATCGGTCCTGAGAACCCTCTCAGTTATTTACAGTCCGATCGATCGGACCTGATGGGCGATCGATCGGTCCTGTAGCGAACCTCAACCCATTTGGTTGGATTCTTCTCTTGTCCAACTCCTATCCATTTCCTTTCTTTCCCCTTCTTCCATACATATCTTCACAAATAATTGGGCTATTCCTTGACCTCCTTATCTCATCAAATCATCATTCAAAATCAATAAGACTAAACCATCAAACATGATAAACCATTAAAACTATTAATGAAGACATATCAAGATTTTTCATAAAACATGATAAAACACATGAGAATAATTTCATCCACTTGCCTTGGGTCCAATGCAAATCAATTGAGCTCTAATCACCTCTTAGGCCCCCAAACAAACACCTATACACAAAACCCCCAAATCCAAACCCTAAATCAACAAAATCCAAGTAAAACAAGACAGAATTTTCCAATAATTGAAATAGAGCTACCCTAGGGCTAAACAAACAAGATTACAAAACTTTTAGGAAGATCACTTACAAGGAAGTTCTTCAAAAAGCAAGGTGTTGTCCAAAGCAAGTTTTGGAGTGGGCGGTTTTCTTCAAAAATGGTGTCAAGATGAAGCCCTTGAGATGAGGAAGAAGATTGTAGCAACTAATTTCCCATTAGCACTAACTAAGTGGGGGATTGAAGATGAAGAGGCAAGAAAAAGGTAAGGGAAAACCCTTAGGGCTGGGATTTCTCTTCTCCTCTAGGGTTTTTGCCAGAAATGGGAAAAATGAAGAAGAAGCTTTCTATATATAGTAAGTGAGGATGGGGCCCACAACTTAAAAGACTTCTCGGGCTCAAAACATGGTTTTCGGGGCTTCAAATGAATTCGACGAAGAAGACAAAGTTGATCGGCAAAATTTCTAGTTTCCAAAAAGTATATATTTTGCACACTTTAGTGACATTGAAATCGGTGTCCAGATTTTGGGTAAAAAGACCATTTTGCCCTTAATTAGTGAAAATCGGGTTTAAGGTCCTCGAATGAAAATGATGTCAACATGAAAATTGTAGGGATTAACAAAATAAGTCCAATGGGGTTAAAAACACGATTCTTGGAAATCATCGGTAAACCCCCAATCTCACACAATTCGTAACAAGAACCCCCAAAGGGTCCCACAATTAAAAAGGCTCTCCAAATTCCCCAAAGCTATTATAAAAGCTATTCTAATCCCCAACTAATCCAAAACCACTAAACACACTTAAAACTAAAACACAACTCAAACAACTCTAAACGAGGTCTCTCGGGTCGGGGTCTTACAGATATCAACTGAAATGTTGCGTCTCCACAGTTTTTTAGGTTTTTTCGAACCTTTGAAATTTGGGTTGTGGATATCAACTGAAATGTTGCGTCTCCACAGTTTTTTTAGGTTTTTTCGAACCTTTGAAATTTGGGTTGTGGATATCAACTGAAATGTTGCATCTCCACAGTTTTGAATTTTGCAAGTACCGACGAAATGTCGCTTCCCTGCGCTTTTGGAAGTGTCGAACGTGGTTCGCTTGCTTCCGATTTGTGCGAGTATTGACTAAGCGTCGCTTCCCTGCGGTTTTTTTTTTGAAAAACCATTTTTTTTTGTTTAAAGACACGAGGGTCATAAATTTTGACCTAAAACCATTTTGGCGGTAAAAGGCAGGGTGGACTAGGGTGGAAATCCCTGAATCCGGATTTTGTTTCAAACCATGAATTTTGGGTTCAAGGGTTGAAAATTTTGGTCAAGTTAGGGAAAGGTTCCTAAACTTGGGTTTTTTTTTTAACAATGAAACGATGAAAGTAAGCATTGTTTTAAATTTCTAGAAATTTCAACATTTGACATGAAAATTCTAAAAAAGGGTGGGTTTAGCGAGCGTGTACCTGGAAACCGGCTTTGGCCGTACAGGCATTGCTCTTACCCAGTTGGGTAAGTCTTCAAGGGTAGTACCGCTTTAAGAACTTGTCGTTGATGGGCAGCATACATCTGTCACCTTCCATGTTTAGGAGTGCGTATGCGCCATTAGAGAAAACCTTGTCGATGACGTAGGGTCCCTCCCATTTTGGCTCAAATTTGCCTTTGGACTTGTGAGCGAAGACCATTGGTCTTTTTACTGCAAGAACCAAGTCATTCTTTTTGTAGGCGCGTTGCCTGACTTTTTTATCGAAAGATCCTGCCATACGTGCTTGGTAAAGTTCAATGCTTTGTTGAGCTTCGAGCCGTCTCTCATCGAGATTGTCCAGCTCATGGAGTCGCAATTTGACATTGCTTTCTTGAGTCATGTCATTTTGCAAGGATACCCTCAAGGAAGGAATTTATACTTCCAAGGGTACGACAGCTTCGCATCCATAGACCAAGGAGAATGGTGTGCTATGGGTTGGTCCTCGAACGGTAGTTCGATAGGCCCACAAAGCTTCAGACATTTTGTCGCTCCAGTCTCTTTTGTGACTAGAGACCATTTTCTTCATAATAGCTTGTGCCACAGGACTATATAAGGATAGTTGAGGCATACCTTCATTTTGGAAAGGTTCAAGCATGGAGTTTGATGAAGAAGCATCCGATCTATGGAAGAAGATCGGCTTTTCCTTTGCTGAAGTTGCTGGAACAACGAAGGAAGCTGACGTAGGATCTTCTATGTCAGAAGTTATCTCCATTGGAGTGAGAGCAGGCTGAACTTGCTGAGTGTCAGCTTGGCTTGACGATGCGTCGTCTTCTGGCTCTGAATCCGAGTCCGCGTCTTGCATGATAGAAACGAAAGAGACAACAAATTTGCCCCCAGGCTTTTGCTTTGCCTTCTTTACTTTAGTTGTGATGACCAAAGGCTTTGAAGGTTTAAGGGAGATGATGAAGGGAGTTTGAATGCTCTCTTCAGAATTACCCCGGCCTAGGGCAATCTCCGAGGTGAGACACACGTACTCCCGTGTGATAATACCTGTCGCGAGTCAAATACATTCACAAGAAGGAGATAAACCGATTCCACTCGTGAGTCTAACTCACTTGAACCAATTAAAACATTTCAAGTAAGCGGAAGCTGAAATTTCAAAACGAATATCATTCCCCATTCAGTCTATTTAAACATTCAAGTTTAATGCAAAAGAACTTTTACAATATATGCATTGTTATCAAAAGAGGGTTGCAAGATACCCTACACGATAATACCAAAAGTATAACTAAATTAAAAGATCCTAGTGTGACAACACAAAAAGAAGTAGTCACACTCCAGCTACCAGCTCTCAAAAGTGTGTGGCGCACTACGAAAATGTGGGGTTTCTACACTTGCCCCACATCGGGCCACTCCTCTAATCCTGGAGGAACCTCTTGGGCCTCCTCCTCTCCCGTCTGGGCCTCCTCAAGCCCGGGATCTGCATCTGTGCCTGTGACACCAAGAGTAGCACCTCAAATACGACGAATAGGCAAGTATAGGCAATAAAATGAAAATACATAATGTTCCAAAATGAAATAAATGACGATTGATTAATAAGATGTCAATATAAAGGAATAACTAGGCAATTGTGCCAAAATAGATTAATGCACACTAATTTGGCTACTACATTAAGCTCATCCTCTCAATAGAGAGCAAATCTAGTTGGGATGTCACCAGCGGCCCGGCCAAAGGCTAGCTGGCTACCCGGTTCTGGAGTTCCGGTGCTCCAGATGATCTACTGCAGTGATCTCGAATAACTAAAACAAGTTTAACCCCGTCGGGTATCACAAGGTCGAAGCTCAGTAGTGCCAGACCAAATCAAATCGAATAAATACACACATGAGTAAGATTGTTTTTACTTGAATCAAATCGAATCATAATACCCAAATATTTCACACATAACTTACTCATCTCAGATTTCAATTGAATACCATATAACTGTACAAGTATAACAAAAGAAACGAAACAACTTATGCATATAAGTTGTTGTTTAGAATTAGGAAGTTGGATAGAAAATAAACCTCAATATGCACATGCATTAATCAAGAGGAGTCAAGGTCATTTACTAGACTCTCGTCTTTCACTTTCTCACACGATGAAGTTTAGAGGTCCGGTGTATGGCTATCTTTAATTTGGTGTCACTTTGTATAAATGTAATGCACCGGGCTCCCCAAGCCTCATCCATGACAAGGCCTTAGACGAAAGATAAATTCCACATGAAATAATAGCCTCAATGATTTCTCATGTGGTCCATTCCATTGGTCCGTTGATTTGGTCAAAGGTGCCATTTTCTAGGGTCCCACAAGTACTTCGGAGTCCCAAAATCCTAAGTGGTTTAGTAAATATACAATTTAGGGGTATTCGTCAACTTTTAGTGGTCCAAAAAAATTTTTTGGTCAAACCCCGCGCCCCAGGCAGAACCACATCTTACTATAGCGAGCTTGTGGCCCGCTATAGCGAGCCCACAGAAAGTGGTCTCGCTATAGCGAGGTCCATCCTCGCTATAGCGAGGGACACTTCTGTGTCACTCGTCAGGCACCCATTTGTTCTGAGTTTTCTCAAGTCCCACTTGAGCATTCCTTTTTAACATGTAAAGGCACATGTCATCATTCAATCACCACCCATTGTCATCCATTTAAACAAAGGATTCCACATGCACATGCATTTGTAATAAAAATTCCTTACATGTACACATGTCCTCATTCAAGCCCCCACCTGCACACATGAAATTTTTGTTTCATTTGTTTATACACCACCCATTCCAAGACACCTTAGTTTTCCATTTTTTTTTTCCAACCCAACCATAAACTTAAAATCATATTCATTTCCAAGCCATAACCAAGAGGCTAATCACCATAAGAGATAAAATAGAATGGATAATCAAATCAAGGAATTAGCACCATGTATTCTTAATTAAAGCTTATACTTGCCTCAAATAGAGCTTTTCAAGTCCTCTTCACTCAATTAGCTCAAGAGACTAAAAACCCCCAAATCTACAAACCCTAACAATGGAAAACCATGGAAGGATGAATGAGAATGCAATG
This sequence comes from Litsea cubeba, assembly GCA_012931725.1. NCBI lineage: Eukaryota > Viridiplantae > Streptophyta > Magnoliopsida > Laurales > Lauraceae > Litsea > Litsea cubeba. Next base: position 45,622,883 of record CM022946.1, on the reverse strand, counting down.
CATGTTAGCTACAAGCCTCAAGGCTCTATTTCAACTCATATTAACCTAAAAATATAACTTTAAAGGGGTTTGGCTCTTACCTCTAGTGATAAATCCAAATTTGAAGAAAATAGGAGGTGATGAAGATGGGTTCTTGTCCACAAGCATAGAGGAAGGTGAGGAAGATGAAGATGCCCCAATCCTTAGCTCTCAAAACTCAAGCACTAAGCCCTCTTGATGATTGGAGAAGAGAGAAATGAAGAGAAGAGAAAAGGAGTAGTAGTGGAGAAGAAGAGAAAATGAAAGGAATGAAATGGAATGGGTAGTTGGGTTTATAAAGGGATAGGGTTGCCCCTTTTTGCAACTAAGTTCTTTAATCTTGAATATTTTCATTTTGAGTCAAATGATAGTCCACTAATACAACGGTTGGTCAAATGGGGTCCGTTCAAATACGAAAGTTGGCGTGCTCGATGAGATACACGCGTTGATGTCAAAATGGCGTGCAAATGATGCAAAATGCAAAAATCGATAATTACGGAAAAACCCTTGACTCCACTCAATTGAGTCAAACCGATATCAACTCATCTAGTCTAGGCTCAAGACTCAACTAACTAGACTCACAAGGACCAATTAACACTAATTACTATAATTAGTAACTAAGCATAATTAATTTAGTTAAAATATGATTAATTAGCACTAAACATGCATAATTAGGGTCGGGGTGTAACACTATGTATTCCAGACAAGTTGTGAAATTCAAAGAACAAAACATGTGATGCATACGGATTTCAATCAAATTAACAATGAAGCTTAATGTATGTTTAAAGCTTTTGAAAGAGTAAAACATACAAATAGATTTGATTGAAATAAAGGGTCAAATCACATGTAATTAACAATCAACTTGAAAATGATATACCAATCAATGCTAAGCAAGTTGTAAAACTTTAAAACCAAATACATGTGATTTATAAAGTTGTTGAATCCAAAACATAAGATAGATTTGAAAGTAATTTTCTCATAATGAAAAACAACAACCAAATATTCAACCAAGTATAGGAATCATGTTACATATGATTTCAAAGATGATTCCAAAACAAGATTCACATAAATATACCAATTAGAGTCCTACTTGGTTTGAATCATGGTGGTGCATCCAAAACAATGAATCAATTCAAAACATAAACATGTTAAGGACACAACAAATCATAGTTTAGAATGCTAACAAAGATTTACCAATAATTAAAACAAAGCATGAAAACATATGATTAGGAAAGTAAAGCCTACTTGTTGATTTAACTTAATGGATCCAAGCTTTAGCTTTTCTTAATGACCCTCTAGCCTCCCTTAGCTTATCCCCCTTTCTTTGGCCTCAAAACACCTCAAGGAGGGCCTAAAAGTTTCTCAAATTTGGCTAAGGAATGAGCTTCTTTTTATACCAAAAATTGCCCAACGGCTAGTCTTCGATCGACCCCATACAGGGCTCGGTCGACTTGCCTTTCAACGGTCATAAATCTGACCATTTGACAAAAGGCTCAACGAACATCTTTTTCGTTCGACCAACTATGTTTTCGGTCGACCGAAAGCATGGGGTCGGTCGACCGAACACACTGTGGGTCGACCGGGTCCGTGGACCAAAATCCCTATATTTTGCATATTTACAGTATTTTTCTTTGGGGACTTTTGGGCCAATAAATCAAGCTTCGGATCATGATGATGGAACAGTGCCATTCTGCCCGGTTCTACCAGGGTCGGCGGACGTGGGAATCCGTTTGGGTCCAACGCTTTCGTAACCGGGGGGCAGAGGCGTGCATCAACATTTTTTTTGTGGGTGTGCCAGATTTTCTATTTTACTTGGAATTACAAGTGGTGATTCAGAGATCGACCTTCGCAAGTAAAATGGAAATCAACTTCTTTCAAGTTTTCCATTGCACATATATTTAAGAAAAGAGACATTTTCTTGATTTGCCGTGAAAGGCGATTTTTTTGGCATTTATAGCCGATTTTGGCGTTTATAGTCGATTTTAGGCGCTATAGCCGATTTACAATTCTTATCAATAATGAAAGACAAGAGTTGTGATTTTTGTCTCTTTTAGAAAAATACAAACTACAATGAAAAGCAAGAAAAGGAGGATCTAACTTCTCAGGAGATTGTGGGGTCCTGTTCAGATTGACGTTCGCAAGCCATATGTGGACTTCGCCATGATCCACGCATATGAGAACAGAGGACGCTATTGATTCGCTTGGCTTGGCTATAACCTCAGGTTTTTAGAGGACAAAGACCAAAAGGAGGTCCTATGTCCAATAAAAAACTAAGTAGATGATGGACTGCGCTCCTGGCGCCTGGTCCTACCGAGGTCGGCGGAGGTGGGAGTCCGTTGGATCCGACCCTTTCGTAACCGGGGGGGGCAAGGGAGTGCATCAACATTTCTTTGTGTGGGTGTGCCAGATTTTCTATTTTTACTTGGAATTGCAGGTGGTGATCCGGAGATCAACCTTCGCAAGTAAAAAGGAAATCAACTTCTTTCAAGTTTTCCATTGCACATATATTTAAGAAAAGAGACATTTTCTTGATTTGCCGTGAAAGGCGATTTTTTTGGCATTTATAGCCGATTTTGGCGTTTATAGCCGATTTACAATTCTTATCAATAATGAAAGACAAGAGTTGTGATTTTTATCTCTTTAAAAAAAATACAAACTACAATGAAAAACAAGAAAAGGAGGATCTAACTTCTCAGGAGATTGTGGGGGATCCGTTCAAATTGACGGTCGCAAGCCATATGTGGACTTCGCCATCATCCATGCAGATGAGAACAGAGGATACTATTGATTCGCTTGGCTTGGCTATAACCTCAGGTTTTTAGAGAACAAAGGCCAAAAGGAGGTCCTATGTCCAATAAAAAACCGAGTAGACGGGCTGAAAAGCCATGTCTAAGCCATTGGAGGCAGAAGGAGAAGACAAGGACCTTGGGGGGTACCCCCCAAGGGACTTTTGTCACCTTGTAGTGGTGGTCGGTGTAGGATTTCTGCAGAGTTTTCTCTTTAGATTTCTGACTCCTTTTTTTGTCTGAGTTTCCGGATTTTCTGCATTCTGTTGTCTGTGTGTTTGTGATTGTCCTTTTCTTCTTGGAGAGCTCTCTTATTTATAGGCTTTTAGGTAGCCATTTAGGAGGGTTTATGAGCCTTAATTGTCATAAAGCTACATAAAGGGAGGAGTTACAAGATTGAATTCTTTATTTTGTAACTCCTTTTTCTTGGCTTCTGATTGGCTGGAGGAGATTGAGGGCATTTAATCGCCTTTAATCGCCATGATGGGAGGAGTTTCATGGGTTAAATGCCATGAATCTCTTGACTTGTAACTCCCGGATGCTTGCTTCTAATTGGCCCGTCCAAAGAAATGGATTAATGACTGTAATAAAGCTAGTCAATTAATCGCATTAAGTGGTCACCTAGCAGTTGAAGAGTCACGGGCCGTGCCGCGTCTTTTGGGATTCTTCTGGCGATGATCATCGATGGATCTTCATGTAGATCGACATCGGATGACCATGTAACTTCAGGTGTTAGTTGCCAACAGCGGGTCCGTACCATCTGTCCTGTTGATTTCTCGATCGGTCGGGTAGAAAGCACACTTTTTTTTGTTGACCGGGTGGCGATCAATGTTGTTTTTGATACTCTTGATGATTGTCCCATGTTTTTGACGGATGTCAGAGGATTTGGTGTCTCAAAAGTATGAATTTTGGAAAATACCAGAGGCCGGACGCTTCGAATCGCAAAAAAATGGTGAAAAACGGAGTTTTCGGTGCCCACCGGGCGATCCCGGGCCCCAAGGTCGCCGGCGACCCTGGGGGGTTTTTTCCCCCTTTTGTCCCGTTTTGTGTCCGTTTTTGCTGTTTTTTTTATTCTTTTTTTCTTCTGTATTTTTCCTTGACTTTTTTGATCATTTATTGGCCTGATTTCCCTGCAGAAAACCTGATGAGAATCCTTGCAGTTTATTTTGCAAAGCTTCTAATTTTCTGAGAAAGCCGAAGACTCTGTCACGCAGAGCTGCCGATTTTCCGTCAGAAGCTGAAACTGGGCCAAACGATGTCGGAATGACCTGAAATTTGGGGTGAAGCCTGCTGAGCAATAAATAAGACCAACCATAGGCTTTTGTTTGAGTTTTGAAGCCGTTTGGGGTCCTATCACCAGTAGACTTGCTTTTGTCGCGATGAAGACGTCGCGGTTTGATGTGCGGTCAACCGATGTCCGATTGACTTGAAATTTGACAGGGAACCTATTGAAGTCATTTTAAGATGATCCATAGGCTCTGTCTTGGAAACTATGGTCCCGGGGAGCTTTGCCGCCGAGAGGCCTGATTTGGCTTCCGAGCGTCAAACTATGGTCAAATATTGTCGAAATGACCTGAAATTTGACGTGTAGCCCTTTGCAAGCATTTTGTAGCCGTCCATGTGCTCTATCTGATGAGTGATGGTCGAATCAACTCAAAAGAGGCATGGAACCATTTGTGTATGCTCTTGGTAAGAGGGATTTCTCTTTGACTAAAAGCCCAAAAAATATATATATATTTTTGTTTTTTTTTTGTGCCTAGGTGGTCAAACCTGGCTCATATGGGCTAACCGATGGGACCTTAAGCTTTTGAAATGGCTTAGATCTCCTATGGTGTCATTTTTGTAAAGAATATCCAGAAATATCTCATTTGGATAGAGAATATCTAAGAATATCTTTACTTGGAGAGAATCTATCATGTTCCCTTTATTTTGGGATAGGATATCTCAAGATATCTTTCTTTTGGGAAAGAATCTCTCATTGATCCTATCTTTTGGGAGAAAATCTCTCATTGATTTCTTTTTGGGAGAGAATCCCTCAAGATATCTTTCCTTTGGGAAAGAATCTTGCTAATCTCTTTCTTTTGGTAAGGTTACTAATTAGTAACATTTACCTCTTTCTTCTTTCCTTCTTTGGTTTGCTCTCTTCTATAAAAGCAAGGAGGAGGTTGGATCTCTTGCTCTTATTGCTTTCTTTTGCAACAATCCCAAGAGGGCTTCAAGATGAAGAGTTCTTCTTCTTCAAGATTTTCAAGACTTTTCTTCTTCTTCTCCATCAATGGCTTCAAGTAAGTTCCCTTTTTCAAGAAAACTCCATTGTAGGAAAAATAAAGAGTTCTTTCTTTTTTTTATTTCTTTCTTTTCTTCTTTTCTTTTTTTTTCTCCACGTGTTTTTTTTTTCACGTGTTTTCTTCTTTTCTTTTTTTTTTGCATGTTTTTTTTTTGGTGGGCCGTACGGCCAGATCCGTACGGATCTGGCCATACGGCCACGTGGCCTGTGGGCCATCCCCTTTTTTTTCTTCCTTTTTTTTCTTTTTTTTTGTTTTCATTCCCCTCTTTTTTTTGAGAAAGTTTTCTTTTTCTTCTTTTTTTTTGTTTTCTTTCTCCTCCTTTTTTTTTTGAGAAAGTTTTCTTTTTCTTCTTTTTTTTTCTCATCATTGATAATGCATTTTTTTACCAAGATGTTCATGCATGTATATTTTTGTAAATTGAATTGTAGCATGATGTGATAGCATACCTGAAAGTTTTCGCAAATTTGGGAATTTGGAGCTCGCAGCGATGTTGAGCCCTTCCTGATTTTGTGGAGACTTTGAGGTTGCGAAAGTTTGGAGTTTCGGAGCTTGCAGCAATGTTGAGCCCATCTTCAAGCTTTCTATTTCTTTCAGGATAATTCCTTTTCTTCGGAATTGCCCCGTCATCCTGTCAAAATTTTGCCAGATTTTTTTGTCAAAATTCAGGTGGTTCCTCCAGAACGAACAAGGGTAAAGAGCCTGCTACAAGCATACCTCGTCGATCTGCTAGATCTTCTAATCCAGCCTTTCAGCAGGCCTTTGAGAAGGTCCAGTATGTTGAGAGAAATCTGGAAGAATGCGACTCCCGCAACTGAGATGAGATGAGACAGCGACTGATCGCTCTCAAGGGAGAGGAATTCTATAAGATCATGGTAAGCAGTCGTCCATGGGTGATGGAAGATCAGAGCGTTTTGCCAAAGCCTACCTTCTTCTTTGGTGATGCAGTCCCTGATGACATGACATACCAGAGGAGGTGTTTTCAGTTTTCTTTCACAGCAGATGGTGAGAAGAAGACTGTTGTTACCCGGTCGACGTTTGATCGCACCGTCTCAATCATGAGCCTTGCCCCCACATGCTCTAAGAGGGAAGATCCTCCAAGCTGGGTGAGAAGGACAAATGTAATCAAGACCGGGGTTTTTGTTTGTGGTTCTCCTGGATATACGGAGAGGTCGCCTGTTGACATGGACCTGTTGATGCCATCGAGCGGCTACCAGGGTTCTGATTACCTATCGGTCGATTTGAGACCGGTGGGCCTTGGTATTTTCAGCGGTGACGGCAGCAATTGGATAAAGCCTTTTCGACTTCGTGGCCATTTCAATGCTGACTCCGAGTGGAAGTCGTGGACTGATCGCGTCCTGCTGATTGGTGGCGCCATTTTGAAGGAAGCCGGGATTTTTGATGCGGTTCGCGCCTTCAGGGAGACCGTGATCTTTTCCGACGAGGCCTTCATGGCTATGCTGGAGTCATTCCTCCCACAAACCAATACCTTCGTTGTGACGAATGGTGAGATTGGTTTCTCTTTGAAGGAGCTGAGCGCCATTACTGGATTGCCCATCCTTGGCAAACTCTATGAGGAGTTTATGCCGATTGACAGCGTTCTTGAGGGGCAGTCTGAGGAGTTCAGGCTTCTGTACTTTCAGCTCGTCGCCTTCTATGATTTTTTAAAGGAGAAGGAGGGTTTGAAAGTTAGATCCAGCAGTTGGAAGAGTTCTAGCTCTTTGTTCCCCAACTTTTTTTTATAGCAGGGAGTCTTCTGATAGTGTGACACAGGAAGCCAAGGCTCAGGATCCAAGTTCGAAGAAGATCTTGGCTATGCAAGAAGAGTTGAGAGATTTCTGTGCGAGTACAAACGCCATATGTCCTGACATTGCATGCGGAGAGATCTCCCTGTTTACCTCACTTATTGGCTTGGTGAGGCTATTTTTGCTGGAGGAGATGGAACGCACATCAGGCCGCACTGTATTTTTCTGGCTTGTCAGATGGCGTTTGGAGAGCAGCTTGCTTTGGTCCCAGCTCTTTACTCCTACCTAAGTACCGAACTGCAGGCTGCTGCTTTTTTGGTTCGGCTTGGGCTTCCCATGAATATGGTATTTTCAGCTCACATCTTTTATTTGTGGTATGTGTACCACTGTCCTGGCTTCCACCGGCTGGGTGCTGCACAGGATGATGATCCTCTGATGATTCGACTGGTTAAGGGCAAAGCCGTGTCCGAATCACTTTTGTTTGCCCGCATGAGGATCCGACGGTTCAGGGACGTCGATATGGGGCAGTCTTCAGTGAAGCTTTCTCCGGAGTTGCGGAAGAAGGCTTTTGATTTTGGTGCCTCCCGAGACTCTACCAGGGCGGGGTCGGGAAGGCATTACTCCTTGACGAATGCAGAGAGAGTGTGGCTTTTCAGCATACGTGTCGGCACGATGGTGTACCACAGACATCTTTTCGTTGACATCCAGCCGTATGTACCCTCTCGCTTTGCTTTGCAGCTGGGCTTTTCTCAAGGCGTTGTTGGAGCGCCTTCAAGCATGGTGAAGCGCTTTGGAGGTTTACAGGATGGGAGAAATGCATGGGCTTTCTATGGTGTTGAAGACACTACAACCATGATCTCTTATCCTGTGTTGTTGACTTCCCGGACTGTCGGGGCACCTGAAGAAGAACCGAGGGACTCTGGAGTGAGTCCAGAGTCTCCATTTGGTATGACTTCTTTTGCTTTCTTTTTTTTTGTGTCTGTGACTTGGTTTGCTAACATTTTTTTTTTTGCCAGCTGACTTGCCACAGGATTCCGATGACTTTGAACGATCGATGGACGCAAATGTTGATGATGCTTCCGATGAGTTTATGGAGGAAGAGAGTCTTCCGCCAGTCGTTGAAGAAGGTATTTTGTAGTAATAATCCTGATAATGATTTTCAAACAGGATTATATTCATACCTTTTTGTGTTTCTTTGGCAGGTTTTGAAGTGACAGAGGAGGATTCGTCGCTTCCAGAGCAAGGGATGCCAGAGGTAGAGACTCCTGGGACCAGTTTTGACAATGTTGAGGAGATACCTCGTGCTGAGATTCCTTCCCGAGCAGGAGCAGCTTGTTATAATTTGAAGAAGCTTTAAATGATTTGAATGGTAATCACGGTTGTAATTGTTGTCAATCCATGTCAACATGATGAGAGGATGAAGCTCAACTATGCAATGGAAATCAGAATGGAGAAAGAGCTGAAAAGTGTACAGAAAACAGTTTTTCTGTAGCAGAGTGGCCGGTCGACCGGGCACTTGGCCGGTCGACCGGGCAAGAAGGAACCTGCAGAAAACTAGTCTCAGTTATTTTGTAACTGATTTCTGCACAGGGTGTTTAGCCGGTCGACCGGGCTCTTCATGCGGTCGACCGGGCAAGAAGAAATCTGCAGAATACAGGTCTCAGTTAATTTGTAACAGATTTCTGCACAGTCTGTTTGGCCGGTCGACCGGGGCCTTCATGCGGTCGACCGGGCACGGGTTTCCTGATATACGCAGAATTAGTAAACTTCAGCTAAAAGTCGGGGAAAGTTTGTAGATCGGTTGGGACTCTTTCTAAACAAATTGTAGCCGAATTTGGAGACTTGCTAGGGTTATTAAAACCTATAAAAAGGCTTGATTAATTCGTGATTGGGATAGAAGAATAGAGAAGAGTTTTTAGAGAGAAAATTGAGAGAGTTCTTGAGAGAAAGAAGAAGCTGCTGCTGTGTGCTGTTGTGGTGCTGTTGTGGTGACGTTTTCTACAGCAATTGTGGACGAGATTGTGCTCTTGAAGATGGTGATTCGTCCATGAGTTAAGTGTCTCTCTTTATGCTTTAGATTTCAATTTGTAAGGGATTGAGAGAGAGAGAATTGTAGAGGGGAAGGGCTGTAGACAGAGTTTATCTTCTATTCTGTTTTTACATCAAGTTGGTGCCTGGTGTTTGGGGTTTGGTGATCCTATCTGTGGGTGCAGATAAATTGTAAGAGAAGTAGGTGCTTCCTAGATAGTGGGTGCTATCTAAAACACAAGGGTTGGTGCTCTTTGTCGTTGGTGCGACTAAATATATTCAGACCTGTACCGGATCGGTGTTCGGACGGTTTTGATCCGTGGACGTAGCCTTTTGGCGAACCACGTTAAATCTGGTGTCATTGTGTGGTTTGACTTGTTTTGTTGTTGAATTGGACCTATTTTTAGAAATCACTGATTCACCCCCCCTCTCAGTGATCGCGATATCCAACAATTGGTATCAGAGCGAGGCTCCCTTGATCAATTTAATATGCTAAGGGTGATCTCTTGTCAAATCACATGGCAGCCAATACAGGGAATATGAAAGCACCTCTGTTTGATGGTTCTAATTACTCTTTTTGGAAGATTAGGATGCAAGCCTTCATCAAATCTCTTGGCTATGATGTTTGGGAGGCTGTCAGAGTCGGTTACAATGCTGCCACCGTACCCAATGATACTGCATCGAAGAAGTTGGCAGACAACGACTCCAAGGCGCAGAATGCACTCTTTAGTGGCCTTGTGGACAGCGAGCTTGTCAAAGTAATTGCATGCAAAACAGCCAAGGAAATTTGGGACAAGTTGCAAAGCATACATGAAGGTGATGAGAAGATTAAAGAAGCCAAATTGCAAACTCATCGCTCTCAATTCGAGTCTCTTCGCATGGAGGAAAGCGAGAATGTTGACTCGTATATGCAACGAGTGAATGAAGTCACGAATGACATTCGTGGACTAGGGGAGGAGATTAAAGAGCCGGTCATCGTCAAAAAGGTTCTAAGATCTCTTCTTCCCCGGTTTGATTCAAAAGTCTCAGCCATCGAAGAAGCCAAAGATCTGAATGCATTTTCCATGGATGAATTACATGGTTCTCTAACTGCCTATGAGATGCGCATAGGAAAGACGTCTTCATCTGATAAAGAAGCGGCCTTCAAAGTTCAGAAAAAGGCAAAAGAGACTGCTGGTCATGATGTTGATTCTGATAATGATGAGCTTGAGGCTCAATTTGTTAGAAAGTTGAAGAAAGGAAGCAATGGCAAGTACAAAGGGAAGCTACCCTTTAAATGCTTCAATTGTGGAGGTGTTGGTCACTTTGCTGCGAAGTGTCCGCTAAAAGAAGAGAATGATAATGACTCTTATGCTGAAAAGAGTAAAGGAAAGAGAAATTTCAGAAAAAGAGGCAAAGCTAAAAACTTTCTATGTCAACAAGATGACAGCACGTCTGAAACTTCAGACGATGATGAATCAACCGAAGCTCTCTTCATGGTCACTGTTGAAGAAGAAGAAGAGCTAGATCAGGAAGAGGAGGCTGAAGTCAATCTTGAAGAGGAACTCATAGTCGCACTTGAGGAGCTTAGCATGGAACGCAAAACAAGTAAGAAAAATCTGAAACTTCTCCATGAATCTGAAAGTTCTATTATTGCTTTGAAAACTCAAGTAGAAGAATATAAAAGAATGGTAGAAGTCCTTGAAAACCAAATAAGTATCAAAAAGGAAGAGGCTATGAAACTTGAAACTGAGATCGCTAGAGCAAAGGCTGAAAATTTGGAAAATAGCAAAAAACTCAAAGCGCTCCAAGCGATTGAAGGGACTATGAAACTCGATGAACTACTGAAAGTTCAAAGACCTGCCCACTTCAGATTTGGTCTAGGATTTGAGAAAGGTGAATCCTCTAAGATTGCACCTCCTGAAAAAAAAGAGTTTGTGAAGCAAGTCACTGCACCTTCTAGCTCTATGAAGCCCACTCAACCTAGAAAGGAGTCCATTCCTGTTAGAAAGGTAATAAAGACTAACCAGCCACAAAGAAGATACAAATTCTATGGTTATTGCTTTCATTGTAATATGTTTGGACATAAAAGAGACGATTGCAAATTCTATGTGAAATACAGCTCACTTGTGACCAGGAACCCTTTTTCAATCTTAAGTAGCCACGAAATTGAGTGCCATAAGTGCTATAATTATGGACACTTGGCTAGGGATTGTAGGTTGCATATTGCTAACAAATTTCAGGTTGAAAAGAAACCCAAGTTAGTCAAGGCTTGGAGAGCAAAGCAAAGTGCAGAAAGTCCCAAAGAATCTCTCATTGTGCAAATGGCATTCAATGCACAAAAGAAGGCAGCACCATGGGTCCTTGATAGTGGTTGTTCAAGCCATATGACTGGTGATAAAGAGAAATTCATCAAATTACAGCACTATGAAGGCGGTTCAGTGAAGTTTGGCAACAATGATGGTGCCAAAATCTGCGGAAAAGGTGTTATTCAGCTTATGGAAAACAAGATCAGATCGGAAGAAGTCTTATATGTGTCTGGATTGAGACACAACCTGCTTAGTGTGAGCCAGATCTGTGACAAGGGTCACGAAGTTATCTTCACAAAGAATGGGTTTGCCATCAAGAAGAGTAGCAACGGCAAAACAGTGGCTACTGGATCTAGGACTGCTGGAAATCTCTATACATTGTCAGATGGAGCTGAAAAGACTTGCTTGATGAGTCGGATAGAGGAAAGTTGGTTGTGGCACAAATGCCTTGGGCATCTAAGCTTTGATAACATGTCAAAGATTTGCAATTCAAAGGCTGTAAGAGGCATGTCTACAGTTGAAAAGCCTTCCAATCCCATTTGCGACTCTTGCCAAAAGGGAAAGCAAACGAGGGTTATGTTCAAGTCAAAGGAGCATCATTCCAAGAAACCTCTTGAGCTAGTGCACACTGATCTCTGTGGACCGATGCGAACTCAAAGCACCAATGGAGATAAGTATTTCATGTTATGCATTGATGATTATACTCGTATGACATGGGTATTGTTTCTTAAGCATAAGCATCAAGCACTTGATCGTTTTAAAGTGTTTAAAGCACAGGTTGAAAATCAATTGGAAAAACGTATCAAGATTTTAAGGTCTGATCGTGGAGGCGAGTTCACATCTGAAGAGTTCACTAAATATTGTGAACATCATGGCATTCAAAGACAGTACTCAGCCCCTAGAACTCCACAGCAAAATGGAGTTGTGGAACGGAAGAATCGCACCGTACAAGAGATGGCTCGTACGATGCTAAGTGAAAGCAAGATGGCTGACAAGTATTGGAAAGAGGCAATTCATACGGCTGTATACATTCAAAATCGATGCTTGATCAGGCCACATGAAGACAAAACTCCCTATGAGCTATGGTTTGGAAGAAAAGCAACAGTCAAGCACTTCAGAGTCTTCGGCAGCAAGTGTTACATCAAGCGGCTCGAACAAAATCCGGGCAAATTTGAAGAAAGAGCTGACGAAGGTATATTTCTGGGTTACTCCTCTACTAGCAAGGCATATAGGTGTCTTAACAAAAGAACCAGAAAAATCATAGAAAGTGCTGATGTGAGAATAGATGAGAATATTGAACCAAAGAATGCAACTCATAATGACAGTCCAGTTTATGAGGACTCGAGTGAGATTGATGATGAGATGGCTGAATCTAATGATTCTGAGAAATCAAAGGATGACTCAGAAGATACTACACCTAAGAAGCACAGCACTTGGGTAGAGCAACACCCTAAGGATCAAATCATTGGAGATCCTAAGGCAGGCGTTCAAACTAGACAAAGTGTAGTTAGCAATTACTCACTTATGTCCACCATTGAACCCAAGACTGTGGCTGAAGCCAGTCTTGATGAAAGTTGGTTGAAATCTATGCATGAGGAGTTGGAGCAAATTGAGAAGAACTCCACATGGGAACTTGTTCCTAGACCTACTGATAAGAATGTTATTGGTACTAAATGGGTCTTTCGGAATAAGCTGAATGAAGATGGTCAAGTCATTAGAAACAAAGCAAGGTTGGTTTGTAAAGGCTATGCTCAAGTTGAAGGCATAGATTTTGAAGAGACCTATGCACCGGTGGCTCGTCTGGAAGCTATTCGTATGTTTCTTGCATTGGCTGCATACAAAACCATCAAGGTATTTCAGATGGATGTAAAGTCAGCCTTCTTGAATGGATTACTTGAAGAAGAGGTCTACATTGAGCAACCTGATGGTTTTCTCATCAGCAAAAATTCAGATCTAGTGTGCAAGTTGAAAAAGGCTCTTTATGGACTGAAACAAGCGCCAAGGGCATGGTATGCAAGGCTGGATCTCTATCTCCGCAAGATCGATTTTGGAAAAGGAATGGTTGATAGCAATCTGTATGTCAAAACTGAATTAAGCAAACAGCTGGTTGTCATTGTTTATGTTGATGACATAATCTTTGGTGGCAATGATGAGGAGATGTGCAGGAATTTTGCTGAAGAGATGAAGAAAGAATTTGAAATGTCGATGCTTGGAGAACTAAAGTTCTTTCTTGGTTTACAAGTGCAGCAGCTGAAACATGGCATCTTCATATCACAAATGAAGTACATTAAGGAAATGCTGAAACGGTTCAATATGGAAGACAGCAAGCCAGTGAGCACACCAATGTCAACGAACACAAAGCTTAGCAAAGATGATAAGGCCTCGTCCGTTGATCATACCACCTATCGCTCTATGATAGGAAGCTTGCTTTACTTGACTGCTACAAGACCAGATCTTCTACAAGCAGTATGTATGGTTGCACGTTTTTAAGCAGCACCAACTGAAACGCACCTTACAGCAGTGAAAAGAATCTTTCGATATCTGAAAGGTACTATGGAGCTTGGTATCTGGTATCCCAAAGGCAAATCCTTCACTCTTGTTGCATATTCTGATGCCGATTGGGCTGGATGCGTAGATGATCGCAAGAGTACTAGCGGCGGCGCATTTTATCTTGGAGAAAGATTAGTTGCTTGGCATAGTAAGAAGCAAGACTCAGTATCCCTTTCGACAGCGGAAGCGGAATATATTGCAGCGGCAACTTGTTGTACGCAAGTGTTATGGATGCGGCAGATGCTCTCTGATCTAGGAGTTCCTACAACGGATCCTATGCCGATCCTATGTGACAACACGAGTGCAATTCACATCTCCAAGAATCCTATTCAACATTCTAGAACGAAGCATGTAGCAATTCGCTATCACTTTCTCAAAGATAAAGTTGCTGATGGAGAGGTCAAGTTGGAATATGTTCCAACAACTGAGCAAGTGGCTGATATTTTCACGAAACCTCTGCCAAAGGAAGTCTTCGAGTATCTCCGGAAAAAGTTAGGAGTTACTCACTCTCCTAAACCGTAGGAGTTGTGCTTGAAAGGGGGAGCAATGCATTCATTGAATATCCTATTCGCTCCTCGGTTTGGTCCCTTTGGACTTGTTGTCAAAGGGGGAGAGATGTTATGCTATGATAGCAAGGAGAGATGTTATGCTATGAAAGCTAGGGGGAGATTGTTGACAGTGCATGGTTGTTATTTCAGAATTTCAGAATTGGTTCCAAGTGAGTGTTGAAAAGAACTTGGAAGAGCTGCAAGCTGGAGTTGAAAGAGTTGAAGAGTTGTTAGCATGTTGACAAAGTTGTTAAAGTTGACAACAATTCCAAAGGGGGAGATTGTTATAATTTGAAGAAGCTTTAAATGATTTGAATGGTAATCATGGTTGTAATTGTTGTCAATCCATATCAACATGATGAGAGGATGAAGCTCAACTATGCAATGGAAATCAGAATGGAGAAAGAGCTGAAAAGTGTACAGAAAACAGTTTTTCTGTAGCAGAGTGGCCGGTCGACCGGGCACTTGGCCGGTCGACCGGGCAAGAAGGAACCTGCAGAAAACTAGTCTCAGTTATTTTGTAACTGATTTCTGCACAGGGTGTTTAGCCGGTCGACCGGGCTCTTCATGCGGTCGACCGAGCAAGAAGAAATCTGCAGAATACAGGTCTCAGTTAATTTGTAACAGATTTCTGCACAGTCTGTTTGGCCGGTCGACCGGGGCCTTCATGCGGTCGACCGGGCACGGGTTTCCTGATATACGCAGAATTAGTAAACTTCAGCTAAAAGTCAGGGAAAGTTGGTAGATCGGTTGGGACTCTTTCTAAACAAATTGTAGCCGAATTTGGAGACTTGCTAGGGTTATTAAAACCTATAAAAAGGCTTGATTAATTCGTGATTGGGATAGAAGAATAGAGAAGAGTTTTTAGAGAGAAAATTGAGAGAGTTCTTGAGAGAAAGAAGAAGCTGCTGCTGTGTGCTGTTGTGGTGCTGTTGTGGTGACGTCTTCTACAGCAATTGTGGACGAGATTGTGCTCTTGAAGATGGTGATTCGTCCATGAGTTAAGTGTCTCTCTTTATGCTTTAGATTTCAATTTGTAAGGGATTGAGAGAGAGAGAATTGTAGAGGGGAAGGGCTGTAGACAGAGTTTATCTTCTATTCTGTTTTTACATCAAGTTGGTGCCTGGTGTTTGGGGTTTGGTGATCCTATATGTGGGTGCAGATAAATTGTAAGAGAAGTAAGTGCTTCCTAGATAGTGGGTGCTATCTAAAACACAAGGGTTGGTGCTCTTTGTCGTTGGTGCGACTAAATATATTCAGACCTGTACCGGATCGGTGTTCGGACGGTTTTGATCCGTGGACGTAGCCTTTTGGTGAACCACGTTAAATCTGGTGTCATTGTGTGGTTTGACTTGTTTTGTTGTTGAATTGGACCTGTTTTTAGAAATCACTGATTCACCCCCCCTCTCAGTGATCGCGATATCCAACACAGCTTCAACTGGAAAGAGTTCTTTTGTTACTCTTCCAACAGGTGATGACATGAGCAGCCGACCAACAAAGTTTGGTGAATCTTCAGCTGGGCCATCTCTTCTTTTTGCGAAGAAGGTGGTGGTGCGAGTTCTGAGCTCTTGGATTGAGACTCTGCTTTCTGGGCACTTAGAAGCCGGATTTGGGATGATCCAGCATGTGCGTGAGATTCTCGGTGATGCCGAAGAGACTGGTCTGGATGTCACAAGTGCCAGGGCGATCGTTGATAGGATCATTGAGCTGGGTGACAGGTGGTTTGAGACCATGGGTTTTCCTGACGACCAGTTCTTCAAGGAGATGTTCCTGGACCCTGCGGATACAGCTCAGTCTAACCTGGATGAGGCTACAGAAAGCAGGAAACAGGTAGTCCGAGAGAAGAACTTAGAAGAGCTAAACATCATTGGACTGACACATGACCTTAACATCCTTGATAGGGAGGTCGATGAGGCCAGGAAACATCTTGAGCATCTGCAGGCACAAGTCGCTGCCAAGTGGACTGCAATAACAGAGGCTCGTGATAGGGAGAGTGCTCTGATTCGCCGGGTTGCAGATGCCAATCGAGTTCTTAAAAGGAAGTCTAAAGAGAACAAAAAATGGCGAACTGCTCGAGATAAGCTTCCTGGTGCGAAAGAAGGGTTACAGCCCACCCCAGCATCTCATGGCAAGTTCCTGAAGAAGCGTGCCGTGGAATCCTTGATGGCTGAGGCCAAAAGTTTGCTTAAGGAGCTGAACTCTTGGCTGGAGACCATTTTTGATTGAGCTCCTATTTTTTTTTTTTTTAACAAAAACCATCCTTCTCTCTCTTTTTTTTAGTATCACTTGTATTTTTTTTGGTACTTTCCTCTTCTTTTTTTTGTAGTGTTTGTGAACACTTTCCTTTTTTTTTGTACCACATGTACTTTTTTTGGTACTTTTTTTTTTGTTATCCCTACGCTCACTTGAATCTTTTTGTGATAAAAGTAATTGCTAAATGGGATTCTTTTTTTTTGTTTTCCCTACGCTTACTTAAATCTTTTTGTGATAAAAGTAATTGCTAAATGGGATTTGATCAAAAGCTTGTGATTTTGTGAAAATCTTTTGTCAAATGATTGCTTTGGCATGGAAGCCATATTTTTGTTTGTGGCATGGAAGCCGATTTTTGGCATGAGAGCCGGTTTTGGTGGCATCTATAGCCGATTTTGGTGGCATTGATAGCCGAGTTTGTGGCATTGATAGCCGGGTTTTGGTGGCATTGATAGCCGAGTTTGTGGCATTGATAGCCGGGTTTTTTGAAAACCAATTTTTTGTTTGTGGCATTGATAGCCGGTTTTGTTTTGTGGCATTGATAGCCAGTTTGTTTTGGTGGCATCTATAGCCGGTTTGGTTTGGTGGCATCTATAGCCGTTTTGTGGCATTTATAGCCGGTTTGGTTTTCAAAAAATGCAAGTATCGTCTAAAAGTCGCCTCCCTGCTGAATGTTCTTGCAAGTATCGATGGAATGTCGTATAATTGCTCATTCAGTTGCGAGTATCGATAGAATGTCGCATCCTCGCGAATTTGGGTGCAAGTATCGATGGAAAGTCGCATCCTTGCTTTTCAAAAAATTTTTGTTTTGCGGGCACTGACTTGATGTCGTTTCCCCACGATTTTTGAAATTTGTGGTTTTCTCGAACCTTTGGGTTATGGATATCAACTGAAATGTTGCGTCTCCATGGTTTTTTAGGTTTTTTCGAACCTTTGAAATTTGGGTTGTGGATATCAACTGAAATGTTGCATCTCCACGATTTTGGATTTTGCAAGTATCGACGAAATGTCGCTTCCCTGCGATTTTGGAAGTGTCGAACATGGTTCGTATGCTTTCGATTTGTGCGAGTATCGACTAAGCGTCGCTTCCCGCGGTTTTTTTTGAAAAACCATTTTTTTTTTGTTTAAAGACACGAGGGTCATAAGTTTTTACCTAAAACCATTTTGGCGGTAAAAGGCAGGGTGGACTAGGGTGGAAATCCCTGAATCTGGATTTTGTTTCAAACCATGAATTTTGGGTTCAAGGGTTGAAAATTTTGGTCAAGTTAGGGAAAGGTTCCTAAACTTGGGTTTTTTTTTTTTTTGAACAATGAAATGATAAAAGTAAGCATTGTTTAAATTTCTAGAAATTTCAACATTTGATATGAAAATTCTAAAAAAGGTGGGTTTAGCGAGCGTGTACCTGGAAACCGATTTTGGTCGTACAGGCATTGCTCTTACCCAGTTGGGTAAGTCTTTAAGGGTAGTACCGCTTTAAGAACTTACCGTTGAAGGGCAGCATACATCTGTCACCTTCCATGTTTAAGAGTGCATATGCGCCGTTGGAGAAAACCTTGTCGATGACGTAGGGTCCCTCCCATTTTGGCTCAAATTTGCCTTTGGACTTGTGAGCGAAGCCCATTGGTCTTTTTACCGCAAGAACCAAGTCACCCTTTTTGTAGGCGCGTTGCCTGACCTTTTTGTCGAAAGATCCTGCCATGCGTGCTTGGTAAAGTTTGATGCTTTGTTGAGCTTCGAGCCGTCTCTCATCGAGATTGTCCAGCTCATGGAGTCGCAATTTAACATTGCTTTCTTGAGTCATGTCATTTTGTAAGGATACCCTCAAGGAAGGAATTTGTACTTCCAAGGGCAGGACAGCTTCGCATCCATAGACCAAGGAGAATGGTGTGCTATGGGTTGGTCCTCGAACAGTGGTTCGATAGGCCCACAAAGCTTCAGACATTTTGTCGCTCCAGTCTCTTTTGTGACTAGAGACCAGTTTTTTGAGGATTTTGCAGAGTGTCTTGTTTAAATGTTCTGGTAATCCGTTTGCTGCCGGATTGTATGGAGTCGAAGGACAGCTTTGGATTTTGTATTTGTCGCAGAACCTGTAGAATCGATGATCCCGGAATTGTGGTCCGTTATCATGGACGAATCTTTTGGGTATACCGAAATGACAAATGATGTTGGTGCGCAGGAACTGAAGGACTGATAAGGTCTACATTTCATTGAACGCAAATGCTTCTGACCACTTGGAGAAATAATCCGTAGCGGCGAAGATGAAGCGATGACCTTTGCTCGAAGGGGGAGAAATAGAACCTATGATGTCCATACCCCAGGCTTCGAAAGGCCATGAAATCACTATAGGATGCAGGATCTTTTGTTGGAAGGTTCGTAGGTGGTTCCTCCATAATATTTTCGGAGGCTTCCAGCTCAACGAAACCTTCTGAGGTTTCAAGGGCATTTGCAGACCAAGGAGATTGTTCCTTTCCACGGGTCTTCTTAATCGGTAATTTTTCCATGGCTTGCTATGAGATGATCCGAATCGCCTGTTGAAACCGGGTCAAAGTAGGCTACTTCTTTTGGAGATGAGGGTTCTTCTGGGTCAGAAGACCACACGTCTGTGCCATCGGACGACTCCTCTTCATTCTTAGAGAAATCGTACCAATTGGATGAGCTTCCTGGATCTTTGTCAGGTGACTCGTTGAAAAGATATCTAGGGAGATCGATGTCTTCATGGACTTGAGATGTTGAGGCTTGGTCAGTAAATTGACTTTTAAGCCTTTGTGTCAACTGTCTCAAAGGAGTGTTGGGATCGTACCCTAGCCCGTGTGAAAACTTTTCTACATAGCCTTAGAGTCTCCAATCTTCCAGTTGGCTTTTGGTCAAGACGGGCCCCAATGGCATGAGAATACCGCGTCCTTCTCCCAAACCGACTGGGTTTTGAGCGTCATAGCCCATTTTCTTCATAATAGCTTGTGCCATAGAACTATATAGGGATAGTTGAGGCATACCTTCATTTTGGAAAGGTTCAAGCATAGAGTTTGATGAAGAAGCATCCGATCTATGGAAGAAGATCGGCTTTTCCTTTGCTGAAGTTGCTGGAACAACGAAAGAAGCTGACGTCGGATCTTCTATGTCAGAAGTTGTCTCCATTGGAGTAAGAGCAGGCTGAACTTGCTGAGTGTCAGCTTGGCTTGACGATGTGTCGTCTTCTGGCTCTGAATCCGAGTCCGTGTCTTGCATGATAGACACGAAAGAGACAACAAATTTTCCCCCAGGCTTTTGCTTTGCCTTCTTCACTTTAGTTGTGATGACCAAAGGCTTTAAAGGTTTGAGGGAGATGATGAAGTGAGTTTGAATGCTCTCTTCAGATTTACCGGATGATTTATTTTCTTCCGGCGATTGTTGAGGAGCCTTGCCTTTATCTTTCTGGGGATTTTTGGCAAAGGGTGCTGTGTGCTTCTCCTCTTCTTCTTTTTCACCTTCATACATCTGTGAGTCTGCAAAGTGGACTTCTTTACCTTTGAATGGTTTTCTGTCTGCAAAGACTCGATGCATCATGCCGTCCTCGCCAACAAACTTGATGCATTGATGTAGAGTTGAAGGGACAACACCATTCTCATGGATCCAAGGGCATCCGAGGAGGATGTTGTAACATGAAGGGGTTTTTATTGCATATACAGTGACCTCAGAAATAAGATCACCGATCTGCAATTTGAACCTGATTTTGCCGATAGGCCTTTGAGTACTCCCATCGTATCCAAAGATAGATACAGATGTGTGGCTCAGCTTGCTGGGTGGGATGCCCAACTCTTCAAGAGCCGATGTGGAGATGAGGTTGAGTGCAGAACCTGGGTCGATCTGAACTTTGTGTATAGGCATTTCCTTGATGTACCCTGTGAAGTACAGGGGTCGGTTATGCCTGGTTTCGCCAAGTAGGAGGTCGTCCTTTGTGAAGGCGATGGTTGCACTTGCTGCTTTTTTAACCGAGAGGCATTCAATGCATGATCCCTCAGTTTTCTTCTTTTTTCCCTTTAAGGAGGCTTCTGAGTTTTTGACCCGGTAATCCATTTTAATTTGGAGGACTTGCGGGGCATGTTTGTCGACATCCTCATTTAGCTTTTGTAATTCCGAGATGAGATTATCACGAGTGTGCGGAAACATTCGCAACAAATCTAGGATGTGCAGACGTGCAGGTATGTGCTTGAAGTGTTCAATCAAGTCATACTTGAAAGCCTCCTTATGGCCTGCATGTTCATCATTGTTGCCACTAGGGGCGCTTACAACATCTTTTCCCAAAGGACTTACATATGTAAAGGAAGATTGGTTGTAATTTTTATGGTAGTCCCGGCCAGAGCGGGTGCCTCTACCAACTTCGAGAGCTTCTTGAGAAGGGTCTTTGTTTGAAAGATTGTCTTCAGGATCAAGAGGCTGTCGTTTTTCATTTGCTGAGGATGTATCAGCAGTGGAGTTGCCATCCTCAGCGATTGTGTTGCACGGAGCATTTTCCAGGAACAAGTCCTGAACAGCATCCAGCAACCTTTCTTCTTCGTTGACTAATTCATCTTCCCAAGCATTAATAGCTGGGAATTCTTCATTCAGGAAGGGTGTGAACTTTGAAGTCACAGTATCAGGAGAAGCAACCTGAGAGGGTGTCATCTCAGTGAAAGTCACGTGGGACGAGGTGGCTCCAGAAGATACATTGCTAGGCGTCGCTGGAGTGTAAGTGCTCTCATTAGACGATGCTTCAAAAGAGCTATAATCCCGAATTATCAGATTACAGGAAGCTCTAACAGGAGACGTTGCCTGATCGGAGTCAGACTCATCCTGGATCTAAGAGGATCGTCTATCCAGCAATTTTCTCCATTTTCAGGAGTTAAGGGAAGATGTACCTGATGATCTTCAGGGACTTCAGGCTCTGGATTGCGAGGAGGGTCGTTGACGCGGTCTTGCTCTTGTTCTAGAGCGAGACGCTGCAAGATCCTTGCATATTCTTCAAGATCAGGCATGGGAGCCAAATCTTCTTCCTCATCAACTCTTTGTGGCTCAACACGGTTGATTTCCACTGGAGCAATGAGAGGTGCTGGGTCAGCAGCATCTTCTTGTACAGCCTCTTGGTCTTCTTCATCATCAGACCAGGATCCTTGTGGCCCTTTTGAAGTCTCCGGAAGTGGTGTTTTTGTTGCCTCCGGCGAAGCGGTAGAGGAAGCCTCTGCCTTTTCTTTGACTTCTTGTTTTGGCTGGGTCTTCTCTTGCCGTTTAAGCTTGAGGAGATGCTTCCTAGCCTGCCTTCGCTGTTGAGCTGTAGGCTTTGCTTTCACGACCTCCCAATTTTCATCTTCCAGGAGATCGGGATGTACCTATATGGGTTGTCCGTCTGGTGTTGGGTAAGGAACCAGTTTCTCGGACGCTTGGATTGAGTTTATCACCTTGAAGAAAGTAGTGATCTTCTTCTTCAGTGATTTTGATGTTTGTCCACATGTCACCATGTTGACGGAGGCAGACCCATAGATTTTGTCAAAGGTGATGACTCCGTTTTTCCACATCTCGTTTATTTTCTCCCTCACAACGAAGCATTGATTGAGTGGATGCGAGATCATCTGGTGGTATGGACAGTACCGAGGATCATTGGTTTTGCCAACATCACTCGGTCTTTTTGGTTCAAGCAAGGCGAGCTTGCCGTTTGCCACAAGAGCCCCAAAGATTTCATCAATATCTTCATCAAATGGGTATTTCTTCTCTACTCGTTCTTTGAAGGCATCTGAGAGTTCAGGTCTCTTACCAGCAGCTTTGTTTTCAGCTTTCTTTGGTGGCTGAGGAGCTGACTTGGTCTGCACATTGATGACCTCTTTCTTCTTTGGTTTTGAGGTTGCAATGGCGGTTGGCTCTTTTCTTGATGATTTCTGACTGTTGAGGTCTTTAATCACCGTTTCAGCTTCCATGGAAGCGTATAGGAGTTCTCCCAGGTTTTTTGATTTGTTGCCGATGATCATGGAGCGGATTCTAACTCTCATGTTGTTTCGGCAGATGTCGACTAGCGACGCTTGTGGCAGTACATCAGAGCATTTGTATGCCTTTGCTTTCCACTTATGAATGAAGTCATATGTTGACACATTCTCCCCCTGTTTTAGGCTGCACAGCTGAGCCATAGTAGTGGGATGATCCTCACCTTTGAAGTGAGTCAGGAAGCGTGTCTCTAGCATGGCCCAATTTTTTATGGAGTCCTCCGGCAGAGTGGAGTACCAATCGAAGGCCGTACCTTTTAGGGTACTTGCAAAGAGGCGGATCTTGAGTGCCTCTTGATCCGCGATAGCTCCTGTCAGGATCTTCAAGTGGATGACGTGCTGTCTGGCTGATCCTTTCCCCGTATATGTTTGGCGAGTAGGATGCTTGAATTTGGTGGGGAACGGGACCGAGTCCATCCATAAAGGATATGGTGGCTTGATCCCATGCTCCTTGAGTATATCCTCTTCTTTTGCTTTGGCGATGATAGTGTCTACGTCCTTTTTGGTAAGGGCGCATGACTCATTTTCTTCTCCATTTACCTCATCGTCTTGATGATTCGGAGGAGGTTCATTGTTCGCCTGATTTTGGAAGGCGAGGAGAAGGTTTTCCATCAGAGTTTCAATCCTCTGTTGGCCTTGTTCCAACTGCTGGATGCGGGTGATCGCATCATCTAGAGGTGGATTACGGGGTGGTGGCTCAGAATTTATAGCCAAGACGTTCATCCTTCGTGATTCGAACGAAGAAACTGTCCTGGAGACTGAGCTGGGGCTCATTCTTTTTTAAAAAGAGCTTGAGGAAGCATCACTCTGCCGTCCTTTGCTTGAAGGAGCAGGGGATTCTTCTGAATGTTTTCTTGTCCTGGAGACGCTGCGGGTCATCGGACGTCGGACATGGATTTTTGTTGCTGACTTTTGGCGCCTTCTGGTTTTTCCAACCATATGAACGGCAGCAACTTAGTTGGGTCTATCTTTTTCGACCCATTTGGGAGAGACTTGAAGTGTAGGAGGCTGGGTCCTTTGCTTCTCTAGTCTCTTTTGTCTATACGACGCGTGGCGGCGTATGCGACGAGCAATTTGAGCTTCGGTCTGCTCTGGCTGGGCTTTGACGATGAAGGATGTGCTCCCTCGGGTGCAGCAGCAGAGCCTGTCTTCTTTGCAGCTGGGCAAGGACAGGATGCGAACCCTGTCCTTCGCCTGTTGCAGCGAAGCTTTGAATGTTTGGAGTTCGGCACCTGTAGAGATGAAGGGTCGAACTGCAGGTTTGTAGGCATTAGCAGGTACTTACAGAGGCCTTGTGGTGCATGATCTGATTTTGGGCTTGTAGGAACAAGCCGGCTCATGCTGGTTTGACTTGGGAGTCAGGTTGGAGATGGGTCTCTCCTCTTTCATGTAAGCAAGAGGGTAGAACTGGTTCTCCTTGAGTGGGGCCAGGAATGCTTGCTTGGTAGATGTTTGGGACCTTCTTTGTTTTGGTGAAGGTCTTGGGGACCAAGTCTTGGGATAGACCTGGTCGTTTGCTGGTCGAGGCTTCGTGGGGCTGCCACGAGCTTCGGGCCTTTTGGTGCTCGCCTTTGGTGTCACGGTAGTGACACGTTGAGAGGCGAGTTTCTGCTTCTTGGAGGGAGCAGTTTGTTCCTCGGGAAGTGGGAATGGTCCCAGCGTCCCAAAGACGATAGTCCGGGGAGTCGAGGTCGACCCGGAGCTTGGAGAGTTGCCGATGGAGTTGACGCTTCGGTAGCTGATGGGGCGCTTGTAGGTGTGCGTAGTTTGCCTCTGTTGAAGCATGACTTGGTGCTTGTTCTCATCGAAAGTAATGGTAAGCGATGCTGCCATTGTTAGTTTTTTTTCAAAAATTTCTGAAACAAGACTACATCCATTAGTAATCACAAGAATATAATGATCATAAATGGGAAGTTCTATGATTTCGTCTTTTCAAATTGCTCGAGGAAGATGACCCAAGCAATATGAAGAAGGCAAAATGCCATAGAGGGTACAATTGTTCTGATCACAGGTATGGTAAGCCCAGAATGAGCGTTCCAGTGACTGCTAGAAGCAATTGTGAACTTAAATTCGACTTATCGAGAAGTAGAGCTTGCTCGAGGTAAGAAGAATATAAAGTTGGAGTTACAAATGTGCCGGTCGCAATACAGGAGACTCTGAAAGGGCGTACTAGTACCACTAGACACAAATGTTTTGAGACCGCATCAATGAGATGAGATTCTCTGTTTTGAAAGGTCAAGATTGGATTCATCAAAGATAGCAGATGGTATTCCGATCTGAACACGGGCTCAGCAATTTCCGCGAGCGCCAGTGCTCAGAAAGAAATGAACCATAATTTCTCAGATCTTAATCCAAAAATGATGAGTTTTTTTTTTTTTGAAAGGCCAATATCGGGTTCATCAAAGAGAGCAAAAGACACTCCAATCTGAACACGGGCTCAGCGATTTCCGCGAGCGCCAGTGCTCAGAAAGGAGAAGACAAAGATTTCTCCAATCTAAACCCAAAATGACGGAAGTTTTTTTTTTTTTTGAAGATTCTTTTTTAAGAAGATTTTTTAAAAAAAATATTTTTTTTATTATTTATTTTTTTAAAAAAACTATTTTTTTTAAGATTTGTTTTTGAAATTTTTTTTTATTTTTTATTTTTTATTTTAGAATTTTTATTTTTAAAATTTTTTATTTTTTAAAAAACTTATTTTAAAAGACGAGAAAGTACATATAGGCCTCCTAACCCGGTCTTATGAAATCTTGATTGATAGAATTGCCCCCAGGTAAGGGTAGGATTACTTAATGAACCCGTTTGGAGGACCCTTGCCTAGAACAGTCAAGTTGTCTCCACACTCTGGACAAGGCTTTTCTTGAATCAACCATGATCAAAGAACGCAGTTGGTTTAACCTTAGTGGTCTATGTCTCTTTTTTTTTGTTTTTTTTTATATATAATTTTTTTTTTACCTTTAATGAACTCATCGAAGAGAAACGATGGCCCAAAACCTTAGTCGAACAGGCTTAACATTTCTGCAAGCGCGATGAACGATAGTAAGGGATCAAGGTTTCTCAATTTTGAATTCAAAATTAAAAATTTGATTTTTATTTTATTTTATATATATATATTTTTTTTTAGATCTTTAATGAACTCATCGAAGAGAAACGATGGCCCAAAACCTTAGTCGAACAGGCTTAACATTTCTGCAAGCGTGATGAACGATAGGAACGGATCAAGGTTTCTCAATTTTGAATTCAAAATGAAAAATCTGATTTTTTTTATTTTATATATATATATATTTAGATCTTTAATGAACTCATCGAAGAGAAAAGATGGCCCAAAACCTTAGTCGAACAGGCTCAACATTTCTGTAAGCGCGATGAACGATAGGAACGGATCAAGGTTTTTCAATTTTGAATTCTAAATGAAAAATCTGATTTTTTGTATATATATAAATATATATATATATATTTTAGATCGAAGAGAAACGATGGCCCAAAACCTTAGTCGAACAGGCTCAACATTTCTGCAAGCGCGAACGATAGGAACGAATCAAGGTTTCTCAATTTTAAATTCAAAATGAAAAATCTGATTATATATATATATATATATTTAGATCTTTAATGAACTCATTGAAGAGAAACGATGGCCCAAAACCTTAGTCGAACAGGCTCAACATTTCTGCAAGCGCGATGAACGATAGGAACGGATCAAGGTTTCTCAATTTTAAATTCAAAATGAAAAATCTGATTATATATATATATTTAGATCTTTAATGAACTCATTGAAGAGAAACGATGGCCCAAAACCTTAGTCGAACAGGCTCAACATTTCTGCAAGCGCGATGAACGATAGGAACGGATCAAGGTTTCTCAATTTTGAATTCAGAATGCAAAATCTGATTTTTTTTATTTATATTTTTTTTTAAAAGAGAAAAAGTGGAAATAAATTCAAAGAATTAGAAATTTCGAAAAAATCTCATCTCATTTTTTAAATGCGGAATTCAACATGGCCACCAATTAGAAAGCAGCCAAGGAATCGAGAAAAGAAATATAAGCATAGAGCGAAAGATATGATATGCAGATATTTTATTTCTAGCATAGTGTTCTCAAATGAACGGGTCCCACCGGGTGTGCCAGCTTGATGGACCGCGCTCCTGGTCCTACCGAGGTCGGCGGACGTGGGAGTCCGTTGGATCTGACCCTTTCGTAACCGGGGGGGGGGGGCAAGGGCGTGTATCAACATTTCTTTGTGTGGGTGTGCCAGATTTTCTATTTTTACTTGGAATTGCAAGTGGTGATCCGGAGATCAACCTTCGCAAGCAAAAAGGAAATCAACTTCTTTCAAGTTTTCCATTGCACATATATTTAAGAAAAGAGACATTTTCTTGATTTGCCGTGAAAGGCGATTTTTTTGGCATTTATAGCCGATTTTGGTGTTTATAGCCGATTTTGGTGTTTATAGCCAATTTACAATTCTTATCAATAATGAAAGACAAGAGTTGTGATTTTTGTCTCTTTAAAAAAAAATACAAACTACAATGAAAAGCAAGAAAAGGAGGATCTAACTTCTCAGGAGATTGTGGGGGACCCGTTCAGATTGACGGTCGCAAGCCATATGTGGACTTCGCCATCATCCATGCAGATGAGAACAAAGGATGCTATTGATTCGCTTGGCTTGGCTATACTCAGGTTTTTAGAGAACGAAGACCAAAAGGAGGTCCTATGTCCAATAAAAAACCGAGTAGACGGGCTGAAAAGCCAGGTCTAAGCCATTGGAGGCATAAGGAGAAGACAAGGACCTTGGGGGGGGTACCCCCCAAGGGACTTTTGTCATCTTGTAGCGGTGGTCGGTGTAGGATTTCCGTAGAGTTTTCTCTCTTAGATTTCTGACGCCTTTTTCTGTCTGAGTTTCCGAATTTTCTGCAGTCTATTGTTTGTGTGTTTGTGGTTGTCCTTTTCTTCTTGGAGAGCTCTCCTATTTATAGGCTTTTAGGTAGCCATTTAGGAGGGTTTATGAGCCTTAATTGTCATAAAGCTACATAAAGGGAGGAGTTACAAGATTGAATTCTTTATTTTGTAACTCCTTTTTCTTGGCTTCTGATTGGCCGGAGGAGATTGAGGGCATTTAATCGCCTTTAATCGCCATGATGGGAGGAGTTTCATGGGTTAAATGCCATGAATCTCTTGACTTGTAACTCCCGGATGCTTGCTTCTGATTGGCCCGTCCAAAGAAATAGATTAATGACTGTAATAAAGCTAGTCAATTAATCGCATTAAGTGGTCGCCGAGCAGTTGAAGAGTCGCGGGCCATGCCGCGTCTTTTGGGATTCTTCTGGCAATGATCATCGATGGATCTTCATGTAGATCGACATCAGATGACCATTTACCGCAAGAACCAAGTCACCCTTTTTGTAGGCGCATTGCCTGACCTTTTTATCGAAAGATCCTGCCATGCATGCTTGGTAAAGTTCAATGCTTTGTTGAGCTTCGAGCCGTCTCTCATGGAGATTGTCCAGGTCATGGAGTCGCAATTTCACATTGCTTTCTTGAGTCATGTCATTTTGCAAGGATACCCTCAAGGAAGGAATTTGTACTTCCAAGGGCACGACAGCTTCGCATCCATAGACCAAGGAGAATGGTGTGCTATGGGTTGGTCCTCGAACGGTGGTTCGATAGGCCCACAAAGCTTCAGACATTTTGTCGCTCCAGTCTCTTTTGTGACTAGAGACCTTTTTTTTTTGAGGATTTTGCAGAGTGTCTTATTAAAAGCTTCTGCTAACCCGTTTGCTGCCGGATTGTATGGAGTCGAAGGACAGCTTTGGATTTTGTATTTGTCGCAGAACCTGTAGAATCGATGATCCTGGAATTGTGGTCCGTTATCATGGACGAATCTTTTGGGTATGCCGAAACGACAAATGATGTTGGTGCGCAGGAACTGAAGGACTGATGAGGTCTTCATTTTGTTGAACGCAAATGCTTCTGACCACTTGGAGAAATAATCCGTAGCGGCGAAGATGAAGCGATGACCTTTGCTCGAAGGGGGAGAAATAGGACCTATGATGTCCATACCCCAGGCTTCGAAAGGCCATGAGATCGCTGTAGGATGCAGCCATTCTGGAGGCATGTGAATGTAATCTCCATGAATTTGGCATTGTTGGCAGTGCTTAGCAAATTGCATTGCGTCAGCTACCATGGTAGGCCAGTAATATCCTAACCTTTTTATCTGATCATAGAGCTTGGACCAGCCTGATGAGGTCCGCAAAGACCAGCATGAACTTCTTTGAGTGTTTCTTCAGCCTCTTGTTGTGACAAGCAGCGTAGAAGTACTCCGTTGAAGGATTTCCTATAAAGGATTTTTGAAGGAATATCCAAATGAAATCTTGGGGTTCGCCTTTGGGTGCTTACCCGTTCTTTTGGATCTTCAGGTAGGATTCCGAACATAATGTAATCAATGAACGGATCCCTCCAGTCGCCGATTGAAGTTTGAAGGATTGAAATCCGACTTCCAACCACTTGGTGGCATTCAGTAACAGCTTGGTGTGTGTTAAGAGGAGGAAGGATTCTTCTTTCGCACACTGTGATTTGCATGTTTTCCCCTTCCTGGATTGCCATGGATGCGGCAAGTCCAGCTAGGGCATCTGCACGTATGTTTTCGCCTCTACGAATGTGGGTGATGTGACAGATGTCAAACTTTTGCAGAAGTGATTGTGCCTTGTTGTAGTAAGGCAGTAAATCTAGCTTCTTGACTTCAAATTTCTAATTCATCTGGTTGACGATCAATTGAGAGTCTCCAAAGACTTCCAGCATGGTGATACCGGAATCGATGGCGAGTTCCAATCCTAGGATGAGAGCTTGATATTCAGCTGCACTGTTTGTGCATGGTTCCAGTAGCGAGAAAGCGTGTGGAATCATGTATTTGTCGGGGCTAACAAAGAGGATGCCAACTCCCGAGATCAGCTGTCTTTTTTCATTCGTCCTAGTTGCACCGTCAAAGTACATGTCCCAGGAGGCACTTTGCGAGAAAGTCTCCACATTGTAGACTGGTTCGTCTAGGAGATCATCACTGAGCGGAGAACCTTTAGGCAATGGATGCTCTGTGAGGAAGTCCGCTAGAGCTTGCCCTTTGATTGCTTTTTGTGGTACATACCAAATATCAAATTGTGACAGAAGGATGGACCATTTTGCCAGTCGAGCATTGAGAGAACCTGGCTTTATGACAAGGACCTTCAAGAGGTTGACCCTCGAGACCAGGTATACTGTGTTGGAAAGCAAGTAATGACGCAGCTTTTGTACGGAGAACATCACTGCAAGACATTCTTTTTCGACTGGAGAGTAGCGATGCTCTGCACCTACTAGCATGCGGCTGAGGTAATATAGAGCAGCTTCTTTTCTTTGATCATTTTCTTGCACAAGCAGAGCTCCCAAAGAGTGATCAATGGCTCTTGTGTACAAGATGAATGGTTTTCCAGTGGTAGGAGTAGCTAACACTGGAGGTTTTGTCAGGTATGACTTGATATCTTGGAAAGCAGTTTCACAGTCAGCATCCCAGACAAAGTTTACACCTTTTTTCATCAACCGGGAGAATGGACGGCATTTCCCCGAAAGATTGGAGATGAACCGTCTGATGTAGGCCAATCTCCCTTGAAGCCCTTTGAGTTCTCTCAAGGTTCTTGGAGAGGGCATTTCTAGAATGGCTTTGACTTTTATGGGGTCAAGCTCTATTCCAGCTTTCCGAACTAAGAACCCGAGGAACTTACCCGACGAGACGCCGAAGAAGCATTTCAAAGGATTCATTCGCAGTTTGTGTTTGCGAAGCCGGAGGAAGACTTCTCGAAGGCTTTCGAGATGATCTTATTTTCTTTTGCTTTTGACGGCGAGGTCATCAACGTAACATTCAACCGTCTTGTGCTGCATATCTTGGAATATTTTCATCATAGCCCTCTGATATGTGGCACCAGCATTTTTCAAACCAAATGACATGACAGTGTAGCAATACACGCCAAATGGGGTCCGAAAAGATGTATGTTTTTCATCTTCAGGATGCATCTTTATCTGATTGTAGCCAGAGAAACCATCCATGAATATCATTCGCTCGAATCCACAGGTATTATCGATCATTACCTCTGGTATGGGGAATGGAAATTCATCTTTTGGGCATGCGCCATTCAGGTCTCTATAGTCAATACAGACCCTGATCTGCCCGTTTTTCTTTGTCACGGGGACAATGTTGGCCAACCATTCAGGATGTTGTTCCTCACGGATGAAGCCGACGTTTTTGATTTTTTGAACTTCTTGTTCAATTTTATCCATCACATCTGGACGGAATCTTCTTTGGTCTTGCTTGACAGGCTTGATGTCTTCTTGAAGATTGAGTTTGTGAACCGCTATTTTGGGGTCTAAGCCTGGCATTTCAGCGTAAGACCATGCAAAGCAATCAATGAACTCACGAAGAAAGGCGATATACTTGGGTAACTCATCATCCTTTATATTCTTGCTTATGAATACAGGACGTGGGTTATCTGGTGTTCCCAAGTCTATCTTTTGAACAGGATCTTCTGTTGGAAGGTTCGAAGGTGGTTCCTCCACAATATTTTCGGAGGCTTCCAGCTCAACGAAACCTTCTGGGGTTTCAAAGGCATTTCCAGACCAAGGTTTTGTTCCTTTCCACGGGTCTTCTTGATCGGTAATTTTCCCCAGGCTTGCTATGAGATGATCCCAATCGCCTGTTGAAACCGGGTTGAAGTAGGCTACTTCTTTTGGAGATGAGGGTTCTTCTGGGTCAGAAGACCACACGTCTGTGCCATCGAACAACTCCTCTTCATTTTCGGAGAAATCGTGCCAATTGGATGAGCTTCCTGGATCTTTGTCAGGTGACTCATCAAAGAGATATCCAGGGAGATCGATGTCTTCTTGGACTTGAGATGTTGAAGCTTGGTCAGTATATTGACTTTTAAGCCTTTGTGTCAACTGTCTCAAGGGAGTGTCGGGATCATACCCTAACCCGTGTGAAGACTTTTCTTCATAGCCATAGAGTCTCCAATCTTCCAGCTGGCTTTTGGTCAAGACGGGCCCCAATGGCGTGAGAATACCGCGTCCTTCTCCCAAACCGACTGGGTTTTGAGCGTCATAGCCCATTTTCTTCATAATAGCTTGTGCCACAGAACTGTATAAGGATAGTTGAGGCATACCTTTATTTTGGAAAGGTTCAAGCATGGAGTTTGATGAAGAAGCATCCGATCTATGGAAGAAGATCGGCTTTTCCTTTGCTGAAGTTGCTGGAACAACGAAAGAAGCTGACGTCGGATCTTCTATGTCAGAAGTTGTCTCCATTGGAGTAAGAGCAGGCTGAACTTGCTGAGTGTCAGCTTGGCTTGACGATGTGTCGTCTTCTGGCTCTGAATCCGAGTCCGTGTCTTGCATGATAGACACGAAAGAGACAACAAATTTTCCCCCAGGCTTTTGCTTTGCCTTCTTCACTTTAGTTGTGATGACCAAAGGCTTTAAAGGTTTGAGGGAGATGATGAAGTGAGTTTGAATGCTCTCTTCAGATTTACCGGATGATTTATTTTCTTCCGGCGATTGTTGAGGAGCCTTGCCTTTATCTTTCTGGGGATTTTCGGCAAAGGGTGCTGTGTGCTTCTCCTCTTCTTCTTTTTCACCTTCATACATCTGTGAGTCTGCAAAGTGGACTTCTTTACCTTTGAATGGTTTTCTGTCTGCAAAGACTCGATGTATCATGCCGTCCTCGCCAACAAACTTGATGCATTGATGTAGAGTTGAAGGGACAACACCATTCTCGTGGATCCAAGGGCATCCGAGGAGGATGTTGTAACATGAAGGGGTTTTTATTGCATATACAGTGACCTCAGAAATAAGATCACCGATCTGCAATTTGAACCTGATTTTGCCGATAGGCCTTTGAGTACTCCCATCGTATCCAAAGATAGATACAGATGTGTGGCTCAGCTTGCTGGGTGGGATGCCCAACTCTTCAAGAGCCGATGTGGAGATGAGGTTGAGTGCAGAACCTGGGTCGATCTGAACTTTGTGTATAGGCATTTCCTTGATGTACCCTGTGAAGTACAGGGGTCGGTTATGCCTGGTTTCGCCAAGTAGGAGGTCGTCCTTTGTGAAGGCGATGGTTGCACTTGCTGCTTTTTTAACCGAGAGGCATTCAATGCATGATCCCTCAGTTTTCTTCTTTTTTCCCTTTAAGGAGGCTTCTGAGTTTTTGACCCGGTAATCCATTTTAATTTGGAGGACTTGCGGGGCATGTTTGTCGACATCCTCATTTAGCTTTTGTAATTCCGAGATGAGATTATCACGAGTGTGCGGAGACATTCGCAACAAATCTAGGATGTGCAGACGTGCAGGTATGTGCTTGAAGTGTTCAATCAAGTCATACTTGAAAGCCTCCTTACGGCCTGCATGTTCATCATTGTTGCCATTAGGGGCGCTTACAACATCTTTTCCCGAAGGACTTACATATGTAAAGGAAGATTGGTTGTAATTTTTATGGTAGTCCCGGCCAGAGCGGGTGCCTCTACCAACTTCGAGAGCTTCTTGAGAAGGGTCTTCGTTTGGAAGATTGTCTTCAGGATCAAGAGGCTGTCGTTTTCATTTGCTGAGGATGAATCAGCAGCAGAGTTGCCATCCTCAGTGATCGTGTTGCACGGAGCATTTTTCGGGAATAAGTCCTGAACAGCATCCAGCAACCTTTCTTCTTCGTTGACTAATTCATCATCCTAAGCATCAATAGCTTGGAATTCTTCAGTTAGGAAGGGTGTGAACTTTGAAGTCACAGTCTCAGGAGAAGAAACCTGAGAGGGTGTCATCTCAGTGAAAGTCATGTGAGACGAGGTGGCTCCAGAAGATACATTGCTAGGTGTCGCCGGAGTGTAAGTGCTCTCATCAGACGATGCTTCGAAAGAGCTATAATCCCGAATTATCATATTACAAGAAGCTCTGACGGGAGACGTTGCCTGATCGGAGTCAGACTCATCCTCGGATGTAAGAGGATCGTCTATCCAGCAATTTTCTCCATTTTCAGGAGTTAAGGGAGGATGTACCTGATGGTCTTCAGGGACTTCAGGCTCTGGATTGCGAGGAGGCTCGTTGACGCGGTCTTGCTCTTGTTCTAGAGCGAGATGCTGCAAGATCCTTGCATATTCTTCAAGATCAGGCATGGGAGCCGGATCTTCTTCTTCATCAACTCTTTGTGGCTCAACATGGTTGATTTCCACTGGAGTAATGAGAGGTGCTGGGTCAGCAGCATTTTCTTGTACAGCCTCTTGGTCTTCTTCATCATCAAACCAGGATCCTTGTGGCTATAGGGGGTTATACCAGATTACTGGCATAAGATGAGACTCAGGAACCCATTCTTCATCGGAGAGATATTGTCCTGTTTCAAGGGACTCCTCCCACTCGTCTGTGTAGTTGGATTCGAATCCATCATCGGTATCGCTGGACTCGTATCCATCAATGGAGAATCCAACTACCGAATTGCAAGAGTATGATGCCTCATGCGTGGCTTCTTTGAATTGAGGTGGCATGAAATCACTGAGAGTGAATTTCCTTACCCCCTTTGAAGTCTCTGGAAGGGATATTTTTGTTGCCTCCAGTGAAACGGTAGAGGAAGCCTCTGCCTTTTCTTTGACCTCTAGTTTTGGCTGGGTCTTCTCTTGCCGTTTGAGCTTGAGGAGATGTTTCCTAGCCTGCCTTCGCTGCTGAGCTGTAAGCTTTGTTTTCACGACCTCCTAATTTTCATCTTCCAGGAGATCGGGATGTACCCATATCGGTTGTCCGTCTGGTGTCGGGTAAGGAACCAGTTCCTCGGACGCTTGGATTGAGTTTATTACCTTGAAAGAAGTAGTGATCTTCTTCTTCGGTGATTTTGATGTTTGTCCACATGTCACCATGTTGACGGAGGCAGGCCCATATTTTTTGTCAAAGGTGATGACTCCGTTTTTCCACATCTCGGTTATTTTCTCCCTCACAACGAAGCATTGATTGAGAGGATGTGAGATCATCTGGTGGTATGGACAGTACCGAGGATCGTTGGTTTTGCCAACAACACCCGGTCTTTTCGGTTCAGGCAAGGTGAGCTTGCGGTTTGCCACAAGAGCCCCAAAGATTTCATCAACATCTTCATCAAACGGGTATTTCTTCTCTACTCGTTCTTTGAAGGCATCTGAGAGTTCAGGTCTCTTACCAGCAACTTTATATTTAGCTTTCTTTGGTGGCTGAGGAGCTGACTTGGTCTGCACATTGAGGACCTCTTTCTTCTTTGGTTTAGAGGTTGCAATGGTGGTTGGCTCTTTTCTTGATGATTTCTGACTGTTGAGGTCTTTAATCACCATTTCAGCTTCCATGGAAGCTTCTAGGAGTTCTCCTAGGTTTTTTGATTTGTTGCCAATGATCATGGAGCAGATTCTGGCTCTCATGTTGTTTCGGCAAATGTCAACTAGCGACGATTGTGGCAATACATTAGAGCACTTGTATGCCATTGCTTTCCACTTGTGAATGAAGTCATATGTTAATTCATTCTCCCCCTGTTTTAGGCTGCACAGCTAAGCCATAGTAGCAGGATGATCCTCACCTTTGAAGTGAGTCAGGAAGCGTGTCTCTAGCATGGCCCAGTTTTGGATTGAGTCTTCCGGCAGAGTGGAGTACCAATCGAAGGCCGTACCTTTTAGGGTACTTGCAAAGAGGCGGATCTTGAGTGCATCTTGATCCGCGATAGATCCCGTCAGGATCTTGAAGTGGATGACGTGCTGTCTGGCTGATCCTTTCCCCGTATATGTTTGGAGAGTAGGATGCTTGAATTTGGTGGGGAATGGGACCGAGTCCATCCATAAAGGATATGGTGGCTTGATCCCATGCTCCTTGAGTATATCCTCTTCTTTTGCTTTGGCGATGATACTGTCTACGTCCTTTTTTGTAAGGGCGCGTGACTCATTTTCTTCTCCATTTACCTCATCGTCTTGATGATTCGGAGGAGGTTCATTGTTCGCCTGATTTTGGAAGGCGAGGAGAAGGTTTTCCATCAGAGTTTCAATCCTCTGCTGGCCTTGTTCCAACTGCTAGATGCGGGTGATCGCATCTTCTGGAAGTGGATTGCGGGGTGGTGGCTCAGAATTTGTAGCCAAGACATTCATCCTTCGTGATTCGAACGAAGAAACTGTCCTGGTGACTGAGCTGGGGCTCATTCTTTTTTAAGAAGAGCTTGAGGAAGGATCACTCTGTTGTCCTTTGCTTGAAGGAGCAGGGGATTCTTCTGAATGTCTTCTTGTCCTTGAGACACTGCGGGTCGTCGGACGTCGGACGTCGGACATGGATTTTTGTTGCTGACTTTTGGCGCCTTCTGGTTTTTCCAACCATATGGACCGCAGCAACTTCGTTGGGTCTTTCTTTTTCGACCCATTTGGGAGAGACTTGAAGTGTAGGAGGCTAGGTCCTTTGCTTCTCTAGTCTCTTTTGCCGGTATGACGCACGGCGGCGTATACGACGAGCAATTTGAGCTTCGGTCAGCTCTGGCTGGGCTTTGGCGATGAAGGATGTGCTCCCTCGGGCGCAGCAGCCGAGCCTGTCTTCTTTGTAGCTGGGCAAGGACAGGAAGTGAACCCTGTCCTTCGCCTGTTGCAGCGAAGCTTTGAATTTTTGGAGTTCGGCCCCTGAAGAGATGAAGGGTTGAACTGCAGGTTTGTAGGCCTTAGCAGGTGCTTGCAGAGGCCTTGTGATGCATAACTTGATTTTGGGCTTGTAGGAACAAGCCGGCTCATGCTGGTTTGACTTGAGAGTCGGGTTGGAGATGGGTCTCTCCTCTTTCATGTAGGCAAGAGGGTAGAACTGGTTCTCCTTGAGTGGGG
This sequence comes from Litsea cubeba, assembly GCA_012931725.1. Classification (NCBI taxonomy): domain Eukaryota; kingdom Viridiplantae; phylum Streptophyta; class Magnoliopsida; order Laurales; family Lauraceae; genus Litsea; species Litsea cubeba. Next base: position 45,586,545 of record CM022946.1, on the reverse strand, counting down.
CCAGGAATGCTGGCTTGGTAGATGTTTGGGACCTTCTTTGTTTTGGTGAAGGTCTTGGGGACCAAGTCTTGGGATAGACCTGGTTGTTTACAGGTCGAGGCTTCGTGTGGGTGCCACGGGCTTCAGGCCTTCTGGTGCTCACCTTTGGTGTCACGGTAGTGACACGTTGAGAGGCGAGTTTCTGCTTCTTGGAGGGAGCAGTTTGTTCCTCGGGAAGTGGGAATGGTCCCAGCATCCCAAAGACGATAATCCGGGGAGTCGAGGTCGACCCGGAGTTCAGAGAGTTGCCGAGGGAGTTGACACTTCGGCAGCTGATGGGGCGCTTGTAGGTGCACGTAGTTTGCTTCTGTTGAAGCATGATTTGGTGCTTGCCTTCATCGAAAGTAATGGTTAGTGAAGCTGCCATTGTTAGTTTTTTTCAAAAATTTCTGAAACAAGACTACATTCATTAGTAATCACAAGAATATAATGATCATAAATGGGAAGTTCTATGGTTTCGTCTTTTCAAATTGCTCAAGGGAGATGACCCAAGCAATACGAAGAAGGCAAAATGCCATAGAGGGTACAATTGTTCTTATCGCAAGTATGGTAAGCCCAGAATGAGCGTCCCAGTGACTGCTAGAAGCAATTGTGAACTTAAATTCGACTTATCGAGAAGCAGAGCTTGCTCGAGGTAAGAAGAATATAAAGTTGGAGTTACAGATGTGCCGGTCGCAATACAGTAGACCCTGAAAGGGCGTACTAGTACCACTAGACACAAATGTTTTGAGACCGCATCCATGAGATGAGATTCTCTGTTTTGAAAGGTCAAGATTGGATTCATCAAAGAGAGCAGATGGTATTCCAATTTGAACACGGGCTCAGCGATTTCCGCGAGCGCCAGTGCTCAGAAAGAAATGAACCATAATTTCTCGAATCTGAATCTAAAAATGACAAGTTTTTTTTTTTGAAAGGCCAATATCGGGTTCATCAAAGAGAGCAAAATGCACTCCAATCTGAACACGGGCTCAGCGATTTCCGCGAGCGCCAGTGCTCAGAAATGAGAAGACCAAGATTTCTCCAATCTAAACCCAAAATGACGGAAGTTTTTTTTTCTTGAAGACTTTGAAGAGATTTTTTTTTAAATCTTTTTTTTTTAATTTTTTATTATTTTTTTAAGATTTTTTTTTGAAATTTTTTTTTATTTTTTATTTTAAAATTTTTATTTTTGAAAAAAAATTTATTTAAAAGACGAGAGAGTACACATAGGCCTCCTAACCCGGTCTTATGAAATCTTGATTGATAGGATTACTTAATGAACCCGTTTGGAGGACCATTGCCTAGAATAGTCAAGCTGTCTCCACACTCTGGACAAGGCTTTTCTTGAATCAACCATGATCAAAGAACACAGTTGGTTTAACCTTAGTGGTCTATGTCTTTTATATATATATATATATATATACTCTTAATGAACTCATCGAAGAGAAACGATGGCCCAAAACCTTAGTCGAACAGGCTCAACATTTCTGCAAGCGCGATGAACGATAGGAACGGATCAAGGTTTCTCAATTTTGAATTCAAAATGAGAAATCTGTTTTATATATATATATATTTGATTTTTAATGAACTCATCGAAGAGAAACGATGGCCCAAAACCTTAGTCGAACAGGCTCAACATTTCTGCAAGCGCGATGAACGATAGGAACGGATCAAGGTTTCTCAATTTTGAATCCAAACTGAAAAATCTATTTTATATATATATATATTTATACATATTTTTTTTTATCTTTAATGAACTCATCGAAGAGAAACGATGGCCCAAAACCTTAGTCGAACAGGCTCAACATTTCTGCAAGCGCGATGAACGATAGGAACGGATCAAGGTTTCTCAATTTCGAATCCAAATTGAAAAATCTGATTTTTTGTTTTTTTTTTTTTTAAATAGAAAGAGTGGAAATAAATTCAAAGAATTAGAAATTTCCAAAAAACCTCATCTCAATTTTTTTTTAGATCTTTAATGAACTCATCGAAGAGAAACGATGGCCCAAAACCTTAGTCGAACAGGCTCAACATTTCTGCAAGCGCGATGAACGATAGGAATGGATCAAGGTTTCTCAATTTTGAAACCAAAATGAGAAATCTAAATTTTTTTGTTTTTTTTTTTTTTGAAAAGAGAAAGAGTGGAAAAAAATTCAAAGAATTAGAAATTTCCAAAAAATCTCATCTCGTTTTTTTTTAGATGCGGAATCCAACATAGGCCACCAATTAGAAAGTAGCCAAGTAATCGAGAAAAGAAATATAAGCATAGAGCAAAAGATATGATATGCAAATATTTTGTTTCTAGCATCGTGTTCTCAAATGAACGTGGTCCCATCGGGTGTGCCAGCTTGATGGACCGCGCTTCTGCTCGGTTCTACCGAGGTCGGCGGACGTGGGAGTCCGTTGGGTCCGACCCTTTCGTAACCGAGGGGCAAAGGCGCGCATCAACATATTTGTTATGTGGGTGTGCCAGATTTTCTTTTTTACTCGGAATTGCAAGTGGTGATCCGGAGATCAACCTTCGCAAGTAAAAAAGAAATCAACTTCTTTCAAGTTTTCCATTGCACATATATTTAAGAAAAGAGACATTTTTCTTGGTTTGCCGTGAAAGGCGATTTTTTTGGCATTTATAGCCGATTTTGGCGTTTATAGCCGATTTACAATCCTTATCAATAATGAAAGACAAGAGTTGTGATTTTTGTCTCTTTTGAAAAAATACAAACTACAATGAAAAGCAAGAAAAGGAGGATCTAACTTCTCAGGAGATTGTGGGGGACCCGTTCAGATTGACGGTCGCAAGCCATATGTGGGCTTAGCCATCATCCATGCAGATGAGAACAGAGGATGCTATTGATTCACTTGGCTTGGCTATAACCTCAGGTTTTTAGAGAACAAAGACCAAAAGACGGTCCTATGTCCAATAAAAAGCCGAGTAGACGGGCTGAAAAGCCACGTCTAAGCCATTGGCGGCAGAAGGAGAAGGCAAGGACCTTAGGGGGTACCCCCCAAGGGACTTTTGTCACCTTGTAGCGGTGGTCAGTGTAGAACTTCCGCAGAGTTTTCTCTCTTTGATGCCTTTTTCTGTCTGAGTTTCCGGATTTTCTGCAGTCTATTGTCTGTGTGTTTTTTATTTTCTCCGTCGTCTCTTTCTTCTTGGAGAGCTCTCCTATTTATAGGCTTTTAGGTTGCCATTTAGGAGAGTTTATGGGCTTTTATTGTCATTAAGCCGCATAATGGGAGGAGTTACAGGATTTAATTCTTTATTTTGTAACTCATTTTTCTTGGCTTCTGATTGGCCGGAGGAGATTGAGGGCATTTAATCGCCTTTAATCGCTATGATAGGAGGAGTTTCATGGGTTAAATGCCATGAATCTCTTGACTTGTAACTCCCGGATGCTTGCTTCTGATTGGTCCGTCCAAAGAAATGGATTAATGACTGCAATAAAGCTAGTCAATTAATCGCATTAAGTGGTCGCCGAGCAGTTGAAGAGTCGCGGGCCGTGCCGCGTCTTTTGGGGTTCTTCTGGCAATGATCATCGATGGATCTTCCTGTAGATCGACATCGGATGACCATGTGACTTCAGGTGTTGGTTGCCAACAGCGGGTCAGTGCCATCTTTCCTGTCGATTTCTCGATCGGTCGGGTAGAAAGCACACTTTTTTTGGTTGACCGGGTGGCGATCAATGTTGTTTTTGATACTCTTGATGATTAACCCATGTTTTTTACGAATGTCAGAGGATTTGGTGTCTCAAAAGTATGAATTTTGGAAAATACCAGAGGCCGGATGCTTAGAATCGCGAAAAAGGGGCGAAAAACGGGGTTCCGGGGCCCACCGGGCGATCCCGAGCCCCAGGGTCGCCGGTGACCCTGGGCCAGGGTGGCAGGGGTCTGCGACCCTAGGGGGTTTTTTCCCCCTTTTGTCCCGTTTTGTGTCCGTTTTTGCTGTTTTTTTATTCTTTTTTATTCTGTATTTTTCCTTGACTTTTTTGATCATTTATTGGCCTGATTTCCCTGTAGAAAACCTGATGAGAATCCTTGCATTTTATTTTGTAAAGTTTCCAATTTTCTGAGAAAGCCGAAGACTTTGTCGCGCAGAGCTGCCGATTTTCTGTCAGAAGCTGAAACTGCATCAAACGATGTCGGAATGACCTGAAATTTGGGGTGGAGCCTACTGAGCAATAAATAAGACCAACCATAGGCTTTTGTTTGAGTTTTGAAGCCGTTTGGGGTCCTATCACCAGTAGACTTACTTTTGTCGCGATGAAGACGTCGCGGTTTGATGTGCTGTCAACCGATGTCCGATTGACTTGAAATTTGACAGGGAACCTATTGAAGTCATTTTAAGATGATCCATAGGCTCTGTCTTGGAAACTATGGTCCCGGGGAGCTTTGCCGCCGAGAGGCCTGATTTGGCTTCCGAGCATCAAACTCTGGTCAAATATTGTCGAAATGACCTGAAATTTGACGTGTAGCCCTTTGCAAGAATTTTGAAGCCGTCCATGTGCTCTATCTGATGAGTGATGGTCTCGGTGGTTCTCGTCGCCGAGAGGCTTGATTTAGCTGTTCGAGGGTTGATGTAGGGTCAAACGTTGTCGGTTTGACTCGGAACTCGACGTGGAGCCTTTTGGATGTATTTTGAGACCATCCATTGGCTCTGATCAAAGTTTTGGTGTCTCCGATGCTTTCGTCGCCGGGAGCTCCTTTTCGGCTGCTGGAGAAGCGCAGTTAGGCCAAATGATTTTGAAATGGCCTGAAACTTCTTGTGTACTCCTCTTTTGGCTATCTTGAAGGATCTTGCAGTATTTTGTTTGATTCTGACAAGATTTGATTTTTTGAAAGTAGCATTGCCTATTTATGGCAGGTTGCGACTTCATGTAGCTCTTTGGATCTTGAAAAGACATTTTTGGTGTCAATAGTAGACGGGCTGAAAAGCCACGTCTAAGCCATTGGAGGCAGAAGGAGAAGGCAAGGACCTTGGGGGGATGTACCCCCCAAGGGACTTTTGTCACCTTGTAGCGGTGGTCGGTGTAGAACTTCCACAGAGTTTTCTCTCTTTCTTTCTCTGGATTTCTGTGCTTTTTTCTGATCTAGGATCTGTCTTCTTTTTCCGATCTGTGTTTCTTTGGAGTGCTCCCATATTTATAGGCTTTTTGGTAGCCATTTAGGAGGGTTTATGAGCTTTTATCGTCATTAAGCCGCATAATGGGAGGAGTTACAGGATTTAATTCCTTTATTTTGTAACTCATTTTTCTTGGCTTTTGATTGGCCGGAGGAGATTAAGGGCATTTAATTGCCTTTAATCGCCATGATGGGAGGAGTTTCATGATTTAAATGTCATGAATCTCTTGACTTGTAACTCCCGGATGCTTGCTTCTGATTGGGCCGTCTAAAGAAATGGATTAATGACTGCAATAAAGCTAGTCAATTAATCGCATTAAGTGGTCACCGAGCAGTTGAAGAGTCGCGGGCCGTGCCGCGTCCTTTGGGATTCTTTTGGCGATGATCAACGATGGATCTTCATGTAGATCGACATCAGATGACCACGTAACTTCAGGTATTGGTTGCCAACAACGGGTCGGTCCCATCTATCCTGTCGATTTCTCGATCGGTCGGGTAAAAAGCACACTTCTTTGGTTGACCGATTGGCGATCAGTGTTGATTTCGATACTCTTGATGATTGACCCGTGATTTTGACGGATGTCAGAGGATTCTGTGTCTCAAAAGTATGAATTTTGGAAAATACCAGAGGACGGATGCTTCGAATCGCGTAAAAATGGCGAAAAACGGGGTTTCCGGGGCCCTCCCGGCGATCCCGGGCCCTAGGGTCGCAGGGGTCTGCGACCCTGGGGGGTTTTTCCCCCCTTTTGTCCCGTTTTGTGTCCGTTTTTGCTGTTTTTTTTATAATTTTTTCTTCTTTATTTTTCCTTGACATTTTTTATCATTTATTGGCCTGATTTCCCTGTAGAAAACCTGATGAGAATCCTTGCATTTTGTTTTGCAAAGTTTCTAATTTTCCGAGAAAGGCGAAGACTTTGTCGCAGAGCTGCCGATTTTCCGTCAGAAGCTGAAACTGGGTCAAACGATGTCGGAATGACCTGAAATTTGGGATGAAGTCTCCTGAGCAATAAATAAGACCAACCATAGGCTTTTGTTTGAGTTTTGAAAACGTATGGGGTCCTATCACCAGTAGACTTATTTTTTTATCGCGATGAAGAAGTCGCGGCTTGATGTGCGGTCAACCGATGTCCGATTGACTTGAAATTTGACAGGGAACCTATTGGAGTCATTTTAAGATGATCCACAAGCTCTGTCTTGGAAACCATGGTCTCGGGGAGCTTCGAAGCCGAGAGACCTGATTTGCCTTCCGAGCGTCAAAGTCTGGTCAAACGTTGTCGAAATGACCTGAAATTTGACGTGTAGCCCTTTGTAAGCATTTTGAAGCCGTCCATGTGCTCTATCTGATGAGTGATGACCTTGGATGTTCTCGCCGCCGAGAGGCTTGATTTAGCTGTTCGAGGGTTGATGTAGGGTCAAACGTTGTCGGTTTGACTCGGAACATGACGTGGAGCCTTTTGGATGTATTTTGAGACCATCCATCGGCTTTGATCGAAGATTTGGTGTCTCTAAGGCTTTCGCCCCCGAGAGCTCCTTTTCAGCTGCCAGAGAGGCAAAGTTAGGCCAAATGATTTTGAAATGGCCCGAGACTTCTTGTGTACTCCTCTTTTGGCTATCTTGAATGATCTTGCAGTTTTTGTTTGATTCTAACGAGATTTGATTTTTTTTTGAAGTAGCATTGCCTATTTATTACAGGTTGCAACTTTGTGCAGTTTTCTGGCTCTTGAATAAGCAAAAGTGACATTTTTGGTGTCAACAAATGCCCCCTCGAGGTGCAGCGACGAATTGCTTAACTTTTGTAGTCGATGTGCCTCGAAGGGATTTTGTGAAGGATAGCTTGTGACTTGACCAAGAGTCTTTGAGCAGTCTTTCTTTTGGTATTTGTAGCCTTTTGAGCTTCCAGGGGAATTTTATGGTAGTGAAAGGGATCACGTACCATCTCGAGGTAAAGTTTTGAAGATGACATCAAGGATGTGGATTTGGGTTTTGACCTTGTGACCTAACAGGCTATATGTGGCAGGTTAGGGGGTCGGGTTTGGTTTTGACCGTGTGACCCAACAAGCTATATGTGGAATATTGGGGGTCAATTTTGGTTTTGATCTTGTGACCTAACAGGCTGTATGTGGCAATTTAGGGGATCAGGTTTTGGTTTTTGGTTTTGGTCTTGTGACCTGACAAGCTGTATGTGGCAAGTTAAGGGACCAGGATTTGGTTTGGTTTTTTGTGGAATGTCAATTTCAAGATTTTGGCTCAATTTGGTAGATGAGGCTGGATGGTTTGATTTTTTGGAAGCTCATGGGGCTTGGAATTCTTTTTTGTATGGTCTAATCAACTCAAAAGAGGCATGGAACCATTTTTGTATGCTCTTGGTAAGAAGGATTTCTCTTTAACTAAAAGCCTAAGTTTTTTTTTTTCTTAGTGCCTAGGTGGTCAAACCTGGCTCATATGGGCTAACCCATGGGACCTTAAGCTTTTGAAATGGCTTAGATCTCATATGGTGTCATTTTTGTAAAGAATATCCAAAAATATCTTCTTTGGATAGAGAATATCTAAGAATATCTTTACTTGGAGAGAATCTCTCATGTTCCCTTTATTTTGGGAGTGAATATCTCAAGATATCTTCTTTGGGAGAGAATATCTCAAATCTCCTATCTTTTGGGAGAAAATCTCTCATTGATTTCTTTTTAGGAGAGAATCCCTCAAGATATCTTTCTTTTGGAAAAGAATCTTTCTAATTTCTTTCTTTTGGGTAAGGTAATTAGTAACACTTACCTCTTTCTTCTTTCCTTCTTTGGTTTGCTCTCTTCTATAAAAGCAAGGAGGAGGTTAGATCTCTTGCTCTTATTGGTTTCTTTTGCAACAATCTCAAGAGGGCTTTAAGACCAAGAGTTCTTCTTCTTTAAGATCTTCAAGACTTTTCTTCTTCTTCTCCATCAATGGCTTCAAGTAAGTTCCCTTTTTTAAGAAAACCCCATTATATGAAAAAAAGGTCTTCTTTTTTTTGTTTCTTTCTTTTCTTTTCTTTGTTTTTTCTTTTCCACGTGTTTGCTATTTTTTTTACACATTTTTTTTTCATGCTTTCTTCTTCTTTTTTTTTGCATGTTTTTTTTTTGTGGGCCGTATGGACAAATCCGTACGGATCTAGCCGTACGGCCACGTGGCCTGTGGGCCAGCCCCTTTTTCTATTTTTTTTTTGCTGATCCTTTCTTTTTCTTTTCTTTTTTGAGAAAGTTTTCTTTTTCTTCTTTTTTTTTCTTCTTTTCTTTCTCTCTCTTTTTTTTTTGAGAAAGTTTCTTTCTTCTTGTTTTTTTTCTTTTACTCATCATGATAATGCCCCCTTTTTTTTTGGCAAACCTAGATGTTCATGCATGCATTCTATTGTAAATTAAATTTGTAGCATGATGTGATAGCATGCCTGAAAGTTTTTGCAAATTTGGGAATTTGGAGCTCGCAGCGATGTTGAGCCCTTCCTGATTTTGCGGAGACTTTGAGGTTTCGAAAGTTTGGAGTTTCAGAGCTCGCAGCAATGTTGAGCCCATCTTCAAGCTTTCTATTTCTTTCGGAGTAGTTCCTTTTCTTCGGAATTGCCAGATTTTGCCAGATTTTTTTAGCGAAATTCTGTCATTTTGATGTTTGATCTTTTTCTTTTCCAACCTTTGCAGGTGGTTCCTCCAGAACGAACAAGGGTAAAGAGCCTGCTACAAGCGTACCTCGTCGATCTGCTAGATCTTCTAATCCGGCCGTTCAGCAGGCCTGGGAGAAGGTCCAGTATGTTAAGAGAAATCTGGAAGAGTGTGACTCCCTCAATAGAGATGAGATGAGGCAGTGATTGATCACTCTCAAGGGAGAGGATTTTTATAAGATCATGGTAAGCAGTCATCCATGGGTGATGAAAGATCAGAGTGTTTTACCTAAGCCTACCTTCTTCTTTAGTGATGTCGTCCCTGATGACATGACATACCAGAGGAGATGTTTTCAGTTCTCTTTCACTGCAGATGGTGAGAAGAAAACTGTTGCTACTCGGTCGACGTTTGATCGTACCGTCTCGATCATGAGCCTTGCCCCCACGTGCTCTAAGAGGGAAGATCCTCCAAGCTGGGTGAGAAGGACAAATGTAATCAAGATCAGGATTTTTGTTGGAGGTTCTCCTGGATATGTGGAGAAATCGCCTACTAACATGGACATGTTGATGCCAGCCAGCAGTTACTAGGGCTCTGATTATCCGTCGGTCGATTTGAGACCGGTGGGCCTTGGCATTTTCATCGGTGACGGCAGCAATTGGGTGAAGCCTTTTCGACTTCGTGGCCGTTTTAGTGCTGACTCTGAGTGGAAGTCGTGGACTGATCGCGTCCTGCTGATTGGTGGCGCCGTTTTGAAAGAAGCCGAGACTTTTGACGCAGCCCGCGCCTTTAGGGAGACCATGATTTTTTCCGACGAGGCCTTCATGGCTATGTTGGAGTCATTCCTTCCACAAAGCAATACCTTCGTTGTGACGAATGGTGAGATTGGTTTCTCTTTGAAGGAGCTGAGCGCCATTACTAGATTGCCCATCCTTGGCAGATTCTATGAGGAGTTTATGCCGATCTATAGCGTCCTTGAGGAGCAGTTTGAGGAGTTCAGGCTTCTGTACTTTCATCTCGTCGCCTACTATGATTTTTTGAAGGAGAAGGAGGGTTTGAGAGTTAGATCCAGCAGTTGGAAGAGTTCTAGCTCTTCGTTCCCCAACTTTTTTTTATAGCAGGGAGTCTTCTGAGTTCGACCCAGGAAGCCAGGGCTCAGGATCCAAGTTCGAAGAAGATCTTAGCTATGCAAGAAGAGTTGAGAGATTTCTGTGCGAGTACAAACGCCATATGTCCTGACATTGCACTACGGAGAGATCTCGCTATTTACCTCACTTATTGGCTTGGAGAGGATGTTTTACTGGAGGAGATGGAACGCAGCTTGCTTTGGTGCCAGCTCTCTACTCCTACTTGTGTACCGAACTGCAGGCTGCTGCTTTTTTGGTTCGGCTTGGGCTCCCTATGAATAGGGTATTTTCAGCCCACATTTTTTTATTCATGGTATGTGTACCACTGTCCTGGCTTCCACTGGCTGGGTGCTACATAGGATGATGATCCTCTGATGATTCGGCTGGCTAAGGGCAAAGCCGTGTCTGAATCACTTTTGTTTGCCCGGATGAGGATCCGACGGTTCAGGGACGTCGAGATGGGGCAGCCTTCAGTGAAGTTTTCTCCGGAGATGCGGAATAAGGCTTTTGATTTTGGTGCCTCCCGAGACTCTACCAGGGTAGGGTCGGGAAGGCATTACTCCCTGACAAACGCAGAGAAGGAGTGGATTTTCAGTATATGTGTTGGCACAATGGTGTACTGCAGACATCTTTTCGTCGACATCCAGCCGTATGTACCTTCTCGGTTTGCTTTGCAGTTGGGCTTTTCTCAAGGCGTTGTTGGAGCGCCTTCAAGCATGGTGAAGCACTTTGGAGGTTTACAGGATGGGAGAAATGCATGGGCTTTCTATAGTGCTGAAGACACTATAGCCATGATCTCTTATCCTGTGTTGTCGACTTCCCGGATTGCCGGCTTTGCGAAGTGGTTCGCGGAGAGCTTTTCGGCATATCGGGGGCTTTCCAAGAAGGAGCTTGATGTGAAGTTGGCATCTGGAAAGGGCCTTGGAAAGTCGAATGGCGTCCGGCGAGAGGAAGTTTGGGCCTTCCTTTCTGGAGAGAAGCACAAAATCGGCTTTCTCGGTGACCAGGGCGTCATTGGTTCTAAAGCTGTTCGAGAAATACCTGATGAGGCTTTAGAGCACTAGAACAGGAGGAGGCTGAATTTGATGCTTGGATGTAAGCGGCACAGAGGCAAGCTTCCGTGGAGTCTACTGGCAAGAGTAGACCATCCAGCGAGGAGTCAAGTGGGAAACCTAACTCTGACAGCGGGGCAGGTTCCTCCAAGAAGCGAGCCCGCAGGAGTAAGAGGAAGAGGAGTCATCATCGTAGCAAGGAACAATATGAGGACTCTCCTGACATAGAAGTCCCTCTTACTACCAATGAAGATGTGCCAGGGAATGCTGACGATCCTCCAGAAAAGAGAAGCCGAGAAGAAGAGACCGCTGGTGAAGGTATGATTCTTCCTCTTTCTCTTTCCATTTCTTTTCATGGGATTTTTCCATGTCTTGATTTGTTTTCTCTCCCTGCTGCTCCCTTTTTTTTTAACAGAGGACGAAGACTTGGCGATGCCTGAGGTTCCTGCCGATGAGGTGGTGACGGATCCTATTGCGGCACCAGAGGAAGAATCGAGGGACTCTGGAGTGGTTCCAGAATCTCCAATTGGTATGACTTCTTTTGCTTTTCTTTTTTTTTTTTTTTTGTCTGTGACTTGGTTTGCTAACATTTTTCTTGTCAGCTGACTTGCCACAGGATTCCGATGACTTTGGACCATCGATGGATGCAAATGTTGATGATGCTTCCAATGAGTTCATGGAGGAAGAGAGTCTTCCGCCAGTCGCCGAAGAAGGTATTTTGAAGTAAAAACCCTGATAATGATTTTCAAACAGGATCATATTCATACCTTTTTGTGTTTCTTTGGCAGGTTTTGTGGTGACAGAGGAGAGTCCGTCGCTTCCTTCGGAACCAGAGCAAGGGATGCCTGAGGTCGATCCAGAGGTGGAGGCTCCTGGGACCAGTTCTGACAATGTTGAGGAGATACCTCGTGCTGAGGTTCCTTCTTCAGCAACTCCGACTAGAAAGAGTTCTTTTGTTCCTCTTCCAACGGGGGATGACATGGGCAGCCGACCGACGGAGCGGGGCGAATCTTCAGCTGGGCCAGCTCTTCTTTTTGCGAAGAAGGTGGTGGTGCGGGTTCTGACCTCCTGGATTGAGACTCTCCTTGCTGGACACTTGGATGCCTGATTTGGCATGATCCAGCACATGCATGAGATTCTTGGTGATGCCGAAGAGGCTGGTCTGGATGTCACAGGTGCCAGCGCGATCGTTGATAGGATCATTGCGCTGGGTGACAAGTGGTTTGAGGCCATGGGTTTTCCTGACGACCAGTTCTTCAAGGAGATGTTCCTGGACCCTGCTGATAAGGCTAAGTCTAACCTGGATGAGGCTATACAAAGCAGGAAGCAGATAGTCCGAGAGAAGAACTTAGAAGAGCTAGCCATCATTGGGCTGACACATGACCTAACATCCTTGATAGGGAGGCTGATGAGGCCAGGAAACGTCTTGAGCATCTGCAGGCTTAACTCGCTGCCAACTGGGCTGCAATAACAGAGGCTCATGACAGGGAGAGTGCTCTGATTCGCCGGGTTGCAGATGCCGATCGAGTTCTTGAAAGGAAGTCTCAAGAGAACAAACAATGGCAAACTGCTCGGGATAAGCTTCCCGGTGTGAAAGAAGGATTGCAGCATTCTCCAGCATCTCATGGCAGGTTCCTGAAGAAGCGTGCCTTGGAATCCCTGACGGCTGAGGCCAAAACTTTGCTTGAGGAGCTAAAATCTTGGCTGGAGGCCATTTTTTGTTGAGCTCCTGTTTTTTTTGTAACAGAAACTATCCTCCTTCCCCCCTTTTTTTGGTACCGCACGTATATATTTTTTTTTGGTACTCTTTTTTTTTATAGTGTTTGTGAACACTTTCTCCTTGTTTTTTTGGTACCACATGTATTTTTTTTTTTGTACTTTTTTTTTTGTTTTCCCTACGCTCACTTAAATCTTTTTGTGATGAAAGTAATTGCTAAATGGGATTTGATCAAAAGCTTGTCATTTTGTGAAAATCTTTTGTCAAATGATTGTTTTGGCATGGGAGCCAGATTTTGGGCATAAGAGCCAGTTTTTTTTTTTTTTTGTGGCATTGATAGCCAAGTTTGGTGGCATTAATAGCCAGTTTGTGGCATTAATAACCGGGTTTTTTGAAAGTCAAGTTTTTTTATTTGTGGCATTGATAGCCGGTTTTGTTTTATGGCATTGATAGCTGGTTTTGGTGGCATTTATGCCTGTTTTGTTGGCATTTATAGCCAGTTTGGTTTTCAAAAATGTAAGTATCGACTAAAAGTCGCCTCCCTACTAAAATGGTCTTGCAAGTATCGATGGAATGTTGCATCCTTGCTCATTCGGTTGCGAGTATCGATGGAATGTCGCATCCTCGCGGATTTGGGTGCAAGTATCGATGGAATGTCGCATCCTTGCTTTTCAAAAATTTTGATTTTGCGGGTACTGACTTGATGTCGTTTCCCCATGATTTTTGAAATTTATGGTTCTCTCGAACCTTTGGGTAATGGATATCAACTGAATTGTTGTGTCTCCATGGTTTTTAGGTTTTTTCGAACCTTTGAAATTTGGGTTGTGGATATCAACTGAAATGTTGCATCTCCACAGTTTTGGATTTTGCTAGTATCGACGAAATGTTGCTTCCTTGCTATTTTGGAAGTGTCGAACATGGTTCGCATGCTTCCAATTTGTGCGAGTATCGACTAAGCGTCGCTTCCCCGCGGTTTCTTGAAAAACCATTTTTTTTTTGTTTAAAGACACGAGGGTCATAAATTTTGACCTAAAATCATTTAGGAGGTAAAAGGTAGGATGGACTAGCGTGGAAATCCCTGAATCCGGATTTTGTTTCAAACCATAAATTTTGGGTTCAAGGGTTGAAAATTTTGGTTAAGTTAGGGAAAGGCTCCTAAACTTAAATTTTTGAACAATGAAACGATGAAAGTAAGCATTGTTTAAATTTCAAGAAATTTCAACATTTGATATGAAAATCCTAAAAAGAGTGGGTTTAGCGAGCGTGTACCTGGAAACCGGTTTTGGCCGTACAGGCATTGCTCTTACCCAGTTGGGTAAGTCTCCAAGGGTAGTACCGCTTTAAGAACTTGTCGTTGATGGGCAGCATACAACTGTCACCCTCCATGTTTAGGAGTGCGTATGCGCCGTTGGAGAAAACCTTGTCGATGACGTAGGGTCCCTCCCATTTTGGCTCAAATTTGCCTTTGGACTTGTGAGCGAAGACCATTGGTCTTTTTACTGCAAGAACTAAGTCATTCTTTTTGTAGGCGCGTTGCCTGACTTTTTTATCGAAAGATCCTGCCATACGTGCTTGGTAAAGTTCAATGCTTTGTTGAGCTTCGAGCCGTCTCTCATCGAGATTGTCCAGCTCATGGAGTCGTAATTTGACATTGCTTTCTTGAGTCATGTCATTTTGCAAGGATGCCATCAAGGAAGGAATTTGTACTTCCAAGGGCACGACAGCTTCACATCCATAGACCAAGGAGAATGCTGTGCTATGGGTTGGTCCTCGAACGGAAGTTCGATAGGCCCACAATGCTTCAGATATTTTGTCGCTCCAGTCTCTTTTGTGACTAGAGACCATCTTCTTGAGGATTTTGCAGAGTGTCTTGTTGAAAGCTTCTGCTAATCCGTTTGCTGCCGAATTGTATGGAGTCGAAGGACAGCTTTGGATTTTGTATTTGTCGCAGAACCTGTAGAATCGATGATCCCGGAATTGTGGTCCGTTATCATGGACGAATCTTTTGGGTATGCCGAAACGACAAATAATGTTGGTGCGCAGGAACACGAGGACTGATGAGGTCTTCATTTCGTTGAGCGCAAATGCTTCTGACTACTTGGAGAAATAATCCGTAGCGGCGAAGATGAAGCGTTGACCTTTACTTGAAGGGGGAGAAATAGGACCTATGATGTCCATACCCTAGCCTTCGAAAGGCCATGAAATTGCTATAGGATGTAGCCATTCTGGAGGCATGTGAATGTAATCTTCATGAACTTGGCATTGTTGGTAGCGCTTAGCAAATTGCATTGCATCAGCTACCATGGTAGGCCAGTAATAATCTAACCTTTTTATCTGATCATAGAGCTTGGGACCAGCGTGATGAGCTCCGCAAAGACCATAATGAACTTTTTTGAGTGTTTGTTCAGCCTCTTGTTGTGACAAGCAGCGTAGAAGTACTTTGTTGAAGGATTTCCTGTAAAGGATTTTTGAAGGAATATCCAAATAAAAGCTTGGGGTTCGCCTTTGGATGCTTACCCGTTCTTTTGGATCTTTAGGTAGGATTCTGAATATAATGTAATCAATGAACGGATCCCTCCAGTCGCCGATTGAAGTTTGAAAGATTGAAATCCGACTTCCAACCACTTGGTGGCATTCAGCAACTGCTTGGTGTGTCTTAAGAGGACGAATGATTCTTCTTTCGCACACTAGGGATGAACGACCGGATTTCCGGTCCGGTTTTCAGACCGGATTTCCGGTCCGGCCTAAAATGAAGGACCGGACCGGACCACTTATAAGCGGTCCGGTCCGGTCCGGTCCGGTCCGGTCCAAACCGGTCCGGTCGGACCACTTAAAGTGGTCCGGACCGGTTTCCTTTTTTTTTTTCATTTTTTTTCATTTTTTTTTATTTTTTTATTTTTTCATTTTCACCTCACATCTAAAAAGTGGGCAAATGTCAAATAAATGAATGATGGGTTTTACAAATGGGTGCTGGCTCATGCCTCATGGGCTCAAAGATTATGAAAAAAAAATTAAAAAAAAAATTATTTTAATAAATGCGGTCCGGTCCGGTCCGGACCGGACCACAAAAGGCCCGGACCGGACCGGATTTGGACCACCAAGACCGCAAATCCGGTCCGGTCCGGTCCGGTTTTGTGGTCCGGTCCGGTCTGCGGTCCGGTTCTGTGCAGCCCTATCGCACACTATGATTTGCATGTTTTCCCCTTCCTGGATTGCCATAGATGCGGCGAGTCCAGCTAGGGCATCTGCACGTATGTTTTCACCTCTACGAATGTGGGTGATGTGACAGATGTCAAACTTTTGCAGAAGCGATTGTGCCTTGTTGTAGTAATTTAGCAGATCAGGCTTCCTGACTTCAAATTTCTGATTCATCTGGTTGACGATCAGTTGAGAGTCTCCAAAGATTTCCAGCATGGTGATACCGGATTCGATGGCGAGTTCCAATCCTAGGATCAGAGCTTGATATTCAGCTGCATTGTTTGTGCATGGTTCCAGTAGCGAGAAAGCGTGTGGAATCATGTATTTGTCGGGGCTAACAAAGAGGATGCCAACTCCCGAGATCACCTGTCTTTTTTCATTTGTCCTAGTTGCACCGTCAAAGTACATGTCCCAGGAAGCATTTTGTGAGAAAGTCTCCACATTGTAGACTGGTTCGTCTGGGAGAACATCTATGAGTGGAGAATCTTTAGGCAATGGATGCTCTGCGAGGAAGTCCGCTAGAGCTTGCCCTTTGATTGCTTTTTGTGGTACATACCTAATATCAAATTGTGACAGGAGGATGGACCATTTTGCCAGTCGGGCATTGAGAGAACCTGCATTTGTGACAAGGACCTTCAAGAGGTTGACCCTTGAGACCAGGTAGACTGTGTTTGAAAGCAAGTAGTGACGCAGCTTTTGTACGGCGAACATCACTGTAAGACATTCTTTTTTGACTGGAGAGTAGCGATGCTCTGCACCTACTAGCATGCGACTAAGGTAATATAGAGCAGCTTCTTTTCTTTCATCATTTTCTTGTGCAAGCAGAGCTCCCAGAGAGTGATCAAGGGCTCTTGTGTACAAGATGAATGGTTTTCCAGTGGTAGGAGCAGCTAACACGGGAGGTTTTGTCAGGTATGACTTGATATCTTGGAATGCAGCTTCACAGTCAGCATCCTAGACAAAGTTTACACCTTTTTTCATCAACCGGGAGAATGGACGGCATTTCCCCGAAAGATTGGAGATGAACCGTCTGATGTAGGCCAATCTCCCTTGAAGCCCTTTGAGTTCTCTCAAGGTTCTTGGAGAGGGCATTTCTAGAATGGCTTTGACTTTTATGGGGTCAAGCTCTATTCTAGCTTTCCGAACTAAGAATCCGAGGAACTTACCCGACGAGATGCCGAAGAAGCAATTCAGAGGATTCATTCGCAGTTTGTGTTTGTGAAGCCGGAGGAAGACTTCTCGAAGGTTTTCGAGATGATCTTCTTTTCTTTTGCTTTTGACGGCGAGGTCATCAACGTAACATTCGATCGTCTTGTGCTGCATATCTTGGAATATCTTCATCATAGCCCTCTGATATGTGGCACCAACATTTTTCAGACCAAATGGCATGACAGTGTAGCAATACTCACCAAATGGGGTCCGAAAGGACGTATATTTTTCATCTTCAGGATGCATCTTTATCTTATTGTAGCCAGAGAAACCATCCATGAATGTCGTTCGCTCGAATACATAGGTATTATCAATCATTACCTCTGGTATGGGGAGCGGAAATTCATCTTTAGGGCATGCGCCATTCAGGTCTCTATAGTCAATACAGACCCTGATCTGCCCGTTTTTCTTTCTCACGGGGACAATGTTGGCCAACCATTCAGGATTTTGTTCCTCACGGATGAAGCCGACGCTTTTGAGTTTTTGAACTTTTTGTCCAATCTTATCCATCACATCTGGACGGAATCTTCTTTGATCCTGCTTGACAGGCTTGATGTCTTCTTGAAGATTGAGTTTGTGGACTGCTATTTTGGGGTCTAAACCAGGCATTTCGGCATAAAACCATGCAAAGCAATCAACGAACTCACGAAGAAAGGCGATATACTCGGGTGACTCATCATCCTTTATGTTCTTGCTTATGAATACAGGACGTGGGTTATCTGGTGTTCCCAAGTCTATCTTTTGAACATGATCTTCTGTTGGAAGGTTTGAAGGTGGTTCCTCCACAATATTTTCGGAGGCTTCCAGCTCAACGAAACCTTCTGGGGTTTCAAGGGCATTTCCAGACCAAGGCTTTGTTCCTTTCCACGGGTCTTCTTGATCGGGAATTTTCCCAAGGCTTGCTATGAGATGATCCGAATCGCCTGTTGAAACCGGGTCGAAGTAGGCTAATTCTTTTGGAGATGAGGGTTCTTCTAGGTCAGAAGACCACACGTCTGTGCCATCGGACAACTCCTCATCATTGTTTGAGAAATCGTACCAATTGGATGAGCTTCCTGGATCTTTGTCAGGTGACTCGTTGAAAAGATATCTAAGGAGATCGATGTCTTCATGGACTTGAGATGTTGAGGCTTGGTTAGTAAATTGACTTTTAAGCCTTTGTGTCAACTGCCTCAAAGGAGTGTTGGGATCGTACCCTAGCCCGTGTGAAGACTTTTCTACATAGCCGTAGAGTCTCCAATCTTCCAGCTGGCTTTTGGTCAAGACGGGCCCCAATGGCGTGAGAATACCCTATGAAGTACAGGGGTCGGTTGTGCCTTGTTTCGCCAAGTAGGAGGTCGTCCTTTGTGAAGGAAATGGTTGCACTAGCTGCTTTTTTAACCGAGAGGCATTCAATGCATGATCCCTCAGTTTTCTTCTTTTCTCCCTTTGAGGAAGCTTCTTAGTTTTTAACCCGGTAATCCATTTCAATTTGGAGGACTTGCGGGGCATGTTTGTCGACATCCTCATTCAGCTTTTGTAATTGTAAAATGAGATTATCACGAGTGTGCGGAGACATTCGCAATAAATCTAGGATGTGCAGACGTGCAGGTATGTGCTTGAAGTGTTCAATCAAGTCATACTTGAAAGCCTCTTTAGGGCCTGCATGTTCATCATTGTTGCCACTAGGGGCGTTTACAACATCTTTTCCCGAAGGATTTACATATGTAAAGGAAGATTGGTTGTAATTTTTGTGGAAGTCCCGGCCAGAGCGGGTGCCTCTACCAACTTCGAGAGCTTCTTGAGAAGGGTCTTCGTTTGGAAGATTGTCTTCAGGATCAAGAGGCTGTCGTTTTCCATTTACTGAGGATGTATCTGCAGCAGAGTTGCCATCCTTAGTGATTGTGTTGCATGGAGCATTTTTTGGGAATGAGTCCTAAACAACATCAATCAACCTTTCTTCTTCGTTGACCAATTCATCGTCCCAAGCATCAATAGCTGGGGATTCTTCAGTCAAGAAGGGTGTGAACTTTGAAGTCACAGTCTCAGGAGAAGAAACCTGAGAGGGTGTCGTCTCAGTGAAAGTCACGTGAGATGAGGTGGCTCCAGAAGATACATTGCTAGGAGTCGTCGGAGTGTAAGTGATCTCATCAGACGATGCTTCGGAAGAGCTATAGTCCCGAATTATCACATTACAAGAAGCTCTGACAGGAGACGTTGTCTGATCGGAGTCAGACTCATCCTCGGATGTAAGAGGATCGTCTATCCAGCAATTTTCTCCATTTTCAGGAGTTAAGGGAGGATGTACCTGATGGTCTTCATGGACTTCAAGCTCTGGATTGCGAGGAAGCTCGTTGACGCGGTCTTGCTCTTGTTCTAGAGCGAGACGCTGCAAGATCCTTTCATATTCTTCAAGATCAGGCATGGGAGCCAAATCTTCTTCTTCATCAGCTCTTTGTGGCTCAACATGGTTGATCTCCACTGGAGCAATGAGAGGTACTGGGTCAGCAACATTTTCTTGTACAGCCTCTTGGTCTTCTTCATCATCAGACCAGGATCCTTGTGGCTGTAGGGGGTTATACCAGATTACTGGCATAAGATGAGTCTCAGGAAGCCATTCTTCATCGGAGAGATATTCTCCTGTTTCAAGAGACTCCTCCCACTCGTCGGTGTAGTTGGATTCGAATCCATCATCAGTGTCGCTGGACTCGTATCCATCAATGGAGAATCCAACTACCGAATTGCAAGAGTATGATACCTCCTGCATGGCTTCTTCTTTAAATTGAGGTGGCTTGAAATCACTGAGAGTGAATTTTCTCACCCCCTTTGAAGTCTCTGGAAGGGATGTTTTTGTTGCCTCCAGTGAAGCGGTAAAGGAAGCCTCTGCCCTTTCTTTGACTTTTTGTTTTGGCTGGGTCTTCTCTTGCCGTTTGAGCTTGAGGAGATGTTTCCTAGCCTGCCTTCGCTATTGAGTTGTAGGCTTTATTTTCACGACCTCCCAATTTAAAACTTCCAGGAGATCGGGATGTACCCATATGGGTTGTTCGTCTGGTGTCGGGTAAGGAACCAGTTCCTCGGACGCTTGGATTGTGTTTATCACCTTGAAGGAAGTAGTGATCTTCTTTTTCGGTGATTTTGATGTTTGTCCACATGTCGCCATGTTGACGGAGGTAAACCCATAGTTTTTTTCAAAAGAGATGACTCCATTTTTCCACATCTCGTTTATTTTCTCCCTCACAACGAAGCATAAATGTACTTTTCTAAAATTTAGGCTAAAATTAGATTTTATTTAGGGCAAGTGAAAAAGTTGGAAAGCCTTATTTTTAAAAGCTCCATGTGGATCGACCTGGTCTCACCAATTTTATTACTACAATCGCACCCTACACTTGGGGTCCGATCAATAGCAATGACCAACTCCAATTGGGTTGGGTCATAAGTTGTCTTTGCCTAAGAGAACTGCCACTAAGGGGGAAGAATTGCAGTCTCATTTGTCAACATGCGGCATCCTTTCGAAGGTGGGTTGTAATGAGTTTTAAGAGATCTTATATTCAGGTATGCAGAATTTGGTTTCTTGTTCTATTGACTGTCAATGCCGGTCGGATGTCGTCTTTTCATCTTTTCTCCCTCGGGAAAGCACTTCTAGTAATGGTGTAAATTCCTTCAACAAAAAGGCTTCGTCTTTCCCTTTATTATCAGCCAAGATTAAACAGCTCTGGGGCAGGAATTCCCGGAGGCTGGGGAATGCTCATTTCAGGAGGAAGATTGTGGCTTCGGCAGTCAAAGGCAAGGGGCTTATTCAATCTTCTAGAGGGTTGGGTTCTGCCAGCAAGGCACCTGATCTACAAGAGAATCCTTTTTTCTCTATAGCCCCTTTGGAGACAGGTTCTAGGAATTCATCGGACTGTGATTCCATTGCAGGTGAAGGGGATAAGGAGATGGAAGGTCAACAGACGATTGTAGTTGGCAAACTACTGGGTATGTCTTTTGGGAGCAATGAGGCAGAAATTGTTAACCGGGTCATAGTTTTGGAAGAGTTGGAGGAGAAGGGTGAGAGAATGAGTGAGCCAGGTGAGGCGACTTCCTGAGTCAGATAATTGGTATCTATGGGGGTATTTTTGTTGTGCTCGATTAATGATAATAGTTAGTTGGAATATAAGGGGTTTGGGGAAGTTGGAGAAGAGGGCAGCAGTTAGAAATTTAGTCAAAAAATATAAAGTAGATCTTCTTTTGTTGCAAGAAACTAAGATTTCTAAGAACATTGTCTCCATCATTCGTGATGTTTGGGGTGCTCAAAATTATGGGTGGGAGTGGATTCCTTCAGAAGGTTCATCTGGGGGATTAATCTCAATTTGGAAAGAGGATGTTATTCGAATGGTGGATGTACACAAGGAGACAAGGGTGTTAGCGATGAAGCTTTTTAGCATTTCATGTGGTCTTGATTGGGCTGTGGCTAATGTGTATGGTCCTAATGAAGATTCAGCTAGAAATTCCTTTTGGGATAGTCTTTCCATGGTTTTGTCTATGTGGTCGGTTCTGTGGTGTTTGGGTGGAGATTTTAATATGGTTCGGTTTCCTCATGAAAAGAAGGGTGGTGTAATTCTTTCTCCTAGTATGGAAAGATTTTCTGATTTTATAAATGGGAATGCACTTGTCGATTTGCCTCTGGTGGGTAGGAAGTTCACTTGGTCTAACAATCAAGAGAGGTTGGCTATGTGTAGGATTGATAGATTTCTCTTTTCTAAAGATTGGGAAGATCTTCATGCTGGGATGATTCAAGTTACTATTCCTAGACATGTATCTGATCATTGTCCAATTATGCTTAAACCTAATGTCACAGACTGGGGCCCTAAACCCTTCAGATTTTTAAACTGTTGGTTTTCCAATAAAGATTTCCTAGTGAAGGCTTGTGAGTGGTGGTTGCAGGTGCAAGTGCAAGGCTTTGCAGGTTTCAAAATCTCTAAAAGGTTTCAGGGGTTGAAAAAAAAGATTGAGGAGTGGAATTCAAAGGTGTTCGGTAAAATCGATGTTTCGAGAGATGTTCTTTCTATCAAGGTGGATGAGTGGGATCAGTTAGAAGAGGAAAAAGGGTTGTCTATGCAAGAGCGATCCAGCAGGTGGGATGCTATTAAGAAGATACAAGATTTAAATCACGTGGAGGAGGTGATATGGAGGCAAATATCTAGAGTGAGTTGGCTTAAAGAAGGTGACAAGAACACCAAGTTTTTTCATCGAATGGCAAGTGTGAGGAATAAAATTAACTTCATTGGTAAAATAAGAAAGGGATCTTGTTTTATTGAGAAGCCGGAGGATGTTAAGGAAGAGATAGCCTCTTTCTTTGAGAATTTGTACAAATATGAAGAATTTTCGAGGCCAAATATTGATGCAATTTCTTTTCCTTCAATTCCAGTTGACCATTCGGCATGGTTGGAGAGGGATTTCGATAGGGAGGAGATTTACTCTGCTTTAGTAGAATGTGATCGAGATAAGGCGCCCGGTCCTGCCGGTTTTAATTTCTCCTTCATTAAAGCCGGTTGGCATTTTTTAAAAGATGATTTATATGAGATGCTGGCAGAATTTCACCGCAGAGGCAGGCTTAATAAGGAGCTAAATGCTACTTTTTTGACACTCATTCCGAAAATTTCAAATCCTGTGGAGTTGAAGGATTATCGTCCTATTAGTTTAGTGGGATGTGTTTACAAGCTGTTGTCGAAGATCTTGGCGAACAGATTGAAAATAGTGTTGCCATTCATCATTAGTCCTTTCCAAGGTGCTTTTGTCAATAAGCGGCAGATTCTTGATGGGATTTTGATTGCCAATGAGCTTATCCATTCAAGGAAAAGGTCTCGTAAGGAGGGTGTTATTTTTAAGATTGATTTGGAGAAGGCATATGATCATGTTGATTGGACTTTTGTGAATTATATGCTTGGAAGATTTGGTTTTGGTTCTAAATGGAGAGGATGGATTTGGGAATGTATTTCTTCTACTTCTTTTTCGGTTTTGGTAAATGGTTCTCCCTCTAGGCTTTTTAGAGCTTCAAGAGGTCGATCTGAGACAAGGTGACCCACTTTCTCCTTTTCTCTTCACTTTGGTTGTTGAAGTGATGGGAACTTTGTTATCGAAGGCTAAGGAAATGAGGCTCATTGAGGGCTTTGAAGTTGGTTCCAATGGAGAGGCAATAACCCACCTTCAATTTGCAGATGATACCATCTTATTTGCTTCTGCCAGATGGGAGGAGCTCATAGTCTTGAAATGGATTTTAAGATGTTTTCTGTTGGTATCGGGATTAAAGATAAATCTATCAAAAAGTTTTTAGTGGGGGTAGGGAGTACGGAATATCACATTGCTCTTATGGCAAGGAGATTGCATTGTCAAGTCGGCCAATTACCTTTACAGTATCTTGGAATGCCGGTAGGGGGGAATCCGAGTAGAAAGGCTATGTGGACTCCTGTGATAGAGAAATTTGAAAGGAAGTTATCAAAGTGGAAGAGCCATTATCTCTCCTTGGGTGGAAGGATTGCGTTGATTAAAGCCACTCTTTCCAACTTGCCTGTGTATTATATGTCTCTTTTCAAAGTGCCAAAGGCGGTGATTGAAAATTTATACCATTTAAGAAGGAATTTATTATGGGGAGGCCAAACCAATAAAAAGAAAATGCATCTTGTAAAATGGAGTGAAGTAGTGAAACCAAAGTGGGCGGGGGGTTTGGGCCTTGGTGATCTTGGGCTAAAGAATTGGGCTCTTTTAGCTAAATGGTGGTGGAGGTTTGGTGAAGAGAGAGATGCTCTATGGAGGAAAGTCATTGTGTCTAAATATGGTGAGGATTCTTGGGGGTGGGTTCCTTTTAAAGTTCCTTTGTATCGTGTCTCTGGGTTGTGGAGAGTCATTTTTAGTTTGGGGGACGAGTCTAGTGAGAGGGGTAAAGTCCTTAACAAAGGGGTGGGTTTCAATGTGGGGGAGGGGAGTCGTGTCCGATTTTGGTTGGATGATTGGTTGGGTGGAGGTCCTTTGTGTCTTTTATTTGCTAGACTCTTTCGGGTGGCTTCTAATAAAGAGTCTGTTAAAGATTGCCATATTTGGGAGGGGAACAATGTGTCTTGCTCTGTGTTGTTTTCAAGAGTGTTGCGTCCATCTGAGTTGTCTCAGTATGAGTCATTGTTGAGTCTTCTTTCTAACACTTTTATCTACATAAATGAGCCATATGTCGGCATTTGGAAGCCTCATCCCTCTGGTCGGTTTTCTCCAAAGTCTTGTTATAAGGCTTTGGAGTCTTCGATGGAGGCTCAAGCTCCTTTTTTTTTTTGAAGGTTTGACTTGGTTTGGTGCCTCCTAGAGTAGAGGCTTTTTGTTAGCTGGCAGTTTCCGGTAAATTGACTACGGTTGATAACCTTCGCAGGAGAGGAATGACGTCAGATGACTTGGTGGACAGCTGCTCTTTGTATGGGAAGGATGGTGAATCTATTAATCATATTTTCTTGCATTGTGATTATGCGATCTATCTTTGGAGTCATTTCTTGAGGAGGTGTGGTCTTCTTTGGTGCGTCCCATACTCCTTATGTCAGTTGGTGGAAGAGTGGAGGGTTAGTCCTTTTCATGGTTGTGGCTTAATTTTGTGGAGGATCATTCCCTTTGCGATTTTATGGTCTCTTTGGAATGAAAGAAATGACAGAATTTTTAAGAGATCTCGTTCGATGTTTGAAGATATTGTTTTGCTTGTAGAGGTTAGAGCAGCAGAATGGGCTCTTTTAAGAAAGGAATTTATTGGAATTAATTTAGATTGTATTCTTTAGAATTGGGAAGCTTGCATGTCTTGTGGTCCGTCCAAGAATAGGAAAGTCGTCTGTTGGTGTCCTCTTCCATCGGGTTGGTTAAAATTTAATGTTGATGGTGCAGCTAAAGGCAAGCCCGGGCCAGCGGGTATTGGTGGAGTTCTTAGGAATGATAAGGGTGAAGTGTTGTTTATATTCTCCAAGAATGTTGGTATAAAAGAATCTATTGAAGCGGAAGTGCTTGCTATTTTGGAAGCTTTAAGGATTTTTTATTCTACTTTCAAGGAAAACTTAATTGTTGAAAGTGATTCTTGGAATGCTATTAGGTGGGTGTCTAAGGTGGAGAGGGGTCCTTGGAGATTTCAATATTATCTCAATGAGATTAATGCTTTATCTTCTTTGATTAAAATTTCTTTTTCTCATATTTATGGGTCAGCAAATGGTATGGCAAACTCTCTAGCCAAACAAGGAGTGCATAGAGTTATTCAGCTTCTGGCCCCTATTGCTTAGTTTTGTTGTTTTTGGTGTTGGTATAAGGCTTTTGTACCAACTCTTTTTTTGTTTCTTATTTTGTTGGAGATTTTCTTGTACCGTTGCCTTATCCTTAATTTAATTTACCGTTCCCGATCAAAAAAAAATTCTAAAGCATATATATTAAATATTCATGGCACAATTTCTTGGTGGAGCAAGCTATACTATACCTACCGGTGACTTTGATCTTTGTATAAAACATATAATATAGTGACCAATTTGACATGGACCAAACTTTTATTAGAGCGAAATTAGACCAACAGTTGCGTAAGAGGATGATATAATTTATTAGAATTTTAATTAATAAGTTCAGCCAAGAGCTCAAGAATTTCCTTTGTGGATCTGGATCATATTAGATGCTGATGTTAGGTTTTAACGAGTAATGTCCCTGACGTCATGAGAAATTTGTTGAGGGTCGTCAGCAGAGCACTTGGAAAATGCATCAGCATAACCCTTTCGAAGTAAATTACTGTTTGACCCAAGACTTTATTTTGGATCCGGACAAGGACCTAAGAGGGGATGGGTAAGTCGCTATTTATTTTGTGGTACTGTTTGGTATTTTGCGATGGTATTTTTCCTTTGTGTTTTTGTTTAATGAAATTTCTTAAAATAAATGACTTTTTTATGTTCCTTTTCAAAATCTTTATTCCATGGGCCCGTTTGGTAATTTTACATG
Organism: Litsea cubeba; assembly: GCA_012931725.1. Lineage (NCBI taxonomy): Eukaryota > Viridiplantae > Streptophyta > Magnoliopsida > Laurales > Lauraceae > Litsea > Litsea cubeba. The sequence continues at coordinate 45,560,537 of CM022946.1, read as the reverse complement.
TAAAATAAAGTATAATAAAGTATCAAATTAAGAGAGAATAAAATATAACGGTGTTATGATAGTATTTTATTTTTAATTGTTTGGTATGAAATCTTTTTTACTTTTTGTATAGAAAAGTGAAGCTTTTTTATCTTTTAGTGAAGAAAAGAGTTTGCTTTTTTATTTTTTATTTTGAAAAAGATGGAGGAAATTTTGAATTTAAGTGCTATTGATATGACCCCCTTGTCTGAAAAATGGAGGCTTTACTTGATTTTTACTAATCTAGTAAAGTGTCAAATGAACCCTAAGGGTTCGTTTGTGCTAGGGAATGATTTTTTTCCGGGAAATTCTATTGGCACCACAATTTTTTCTCTCCCCACCACACTAAAAGACAAAAAAAAATATTTTTTTCCTAAACTACCTCTCCTCCTCCTCCTCCTGTCCCTCCCTCCTCTTCCCTTCCTCCCTCTCCCACCCTCCACCCTCTTCCGTCACCTCTCCCCCCCACCCTCCCAATCTCCGGCGGGGAGGGAGACCGACCAGCTCTCCCTCCCTCCCCTTCTATTTTCTTTCCCTCTTCTCATTCTCTCCCTTCCTCTTCTTCTTTCTTCTTCCCTCCCCTACTCTTCTTCCCCCTCCCCCTCCCAGTCTCCGGCAGGGAGGGAGATCGGGTTGGGTTTCCGCCTGCTCCAGCCCGATCTCCCCCCCGCCGGCGACGGGGGAGGGGGAGGGGGAGGGAGAGGGAGAAGAAACGTAAGGGAGGAAGGAGAGGGAAGAAGAGGAAGGGAGAAGAGGGAAAGAAAATAAAAGGGGAGGGAGGAAGAAAGAGGGAGAGGGGGGAGGGAGACCGGCCAACCGATTGGGACTTCCGCCGTGGGCTGCCGGCCGGGGCTCCCTCCCCGCCGGAGACGCGGGGGGTGTGGGGGGAGGGGGCGAGATGAGGGAAGAGTGTGGAGGGAGGGAGAGGGAGCAAGGGAAGAGGAGGGAGAGGAGGAGGAGGGGTAGTTTAGGAAAACTTATTTTTTATTTTTTATTTTGCTGTGAGAATAGAAGTTTTTAAGGTCCCAATAGAACTCCCCATTTTTTCCTCTGTAGATTTTCATTTCTAAGAGAGAGAGAGGAATCCTACATTCCGACTGCTCACATATAAAAATGAAATCGTCTACTTTAAGAAAAACTAGTTAAATTTTTTTCGAGGAAAATGCATTGTACCAAATGGTTAAAAAAGAAGATTCACGGAAAATCAGGACAATTCTCCTCTCTAATGCAGATTCCTCTTATCGCACAAATGCACCCTATGAGCGAGTATGTATGTGTAGTGCTACCGAATCCTGGTTCTGCGGAAAACACCAAGCACGACCCCGCCTCTCGAAAACCGATTTTCCATGATATTGTAGAAAACTCGAATTGAGTTTTTTATTTTTTTTTCTTGCTTAAAAGCAGACACACCAAACATTAAACTCTTTGTAGACAAAAAAAAAAAAAAACATTTTCTACTTTTCATGTTTTTTCCATGTAGACCCGTGTATACAAACGTGCCTTGTATTTGGACAATCTCTTTCTATATCCTAAAGTTGGCCCACCATCAAATGGTCACCGTAGAGCACTTGGAATCATCGTGATCATCACAGGTAGACTGAAATTTCTAATCTTACCAACGTAAGAATGGAATGGAAATCTTATCTCAAATTCTTGAAAATCGGAAATTGTGAATTTATTAAACAGCTTAAATTTTTAATAAACCAAAAAACAAACCACACGATTCCTCGTAGGTAGAATCCTCAGACATCCGGACTCTTTTTTGGAGAACCTTATCACAAGCGCGAGGGACATAGGAGGATTCCAAGCAGCTGCGCCTGCCAGCTCCTGCTCTCCCTCGAAATGGACTTTTCCGGAAGACTCGGCTCCTACCTAACTATTCCACGGAAACAAACGAACCCCAACGAAGATGCAGCAATAATTCCATGTAAAATCCTCTAAACAAATGTGGACTACTCTTTCCGATTCTAAATCCAATGAATCAGGATTTCAATCAGAGAATATAAAGTGTTGAAGAGTGGGCTCCACACAAAAAGGTATTTATGCTACCTCTGCTAACTGTAGAGGTTTTGGTAGGAATTGTGTGCTAAAAAAACTTAGTATGCATTAGAACCCACTGGTCACGAGTCCAAAAATGGACAGACCAGTTTCATTGAGGGAGTTTGAGGGAGAGTGTTAAGGAACGAAATCCTCCGCAGGAGCAAGTATTTAAAAGTATTTATGATACCTCTATTAACGCATCAAGATTTTGATAGTAATGATTAGCTAAAAAACTTTAAATTATTTCTTTATTGTTTTTTATTTTGCAATTTTCATTGGACAAATATGAAACTTTCAATTACGTCAACTAGTTCTGATGGAATACTGATAGAAGGGGAGAGATGCATGTAGATTGATCAGTGGCATCACCCTAATCAGGATTTAAAGAGAGACCATTGATACGGGTGTGTCCTTTTCAATTGCTCCTGGCCCATGGAATATGGTACCATTGGTACCAAATCTGATGGCCCCAAATTGGATGCACTTTTTTTTTTTTAATCCTTGCATGTCGGACACATTCCAAATGATGGAGGGTTTTCCTGACGGAAAATAATCAAGTCTGTACTCTCCGCATTAGAACTTTCTTTTACACCTGTTTAAAGAGTGAATGGATATCATGTGTTAATATAATTGATTAACAGTGTCGTCTATTCGGAGACATCTGATAATGTCACAGCCCAAACTTCTCTTTCCATATATTTTTCACATGACCAATATATCTCTGTATAAAATTACCTAAAATGACATCTATCAAAATCTCTCACTCTCCTACTTCTTTCTACACTCACCCACCTCCACTCCAACCACTACCGTCCCCTTCGGCATCACCCCTTGAGGGGGAGAGGAACATGGAGAGGGAGAGGGAGAGGGAGAGGGTGACGGGCGGAGGGGAGCAACACGGAGGGGTAAGAAGGGGCAGGGCCGGTTCTAAATTTTTCAGGGCCCAGGGCAAGAGTAAAAATTAGGCCACTATATATATAAACTTAGTGATAACCTTATTCATTTTTCAACCAATATCTAATTTGTCAAAATTAACTAAAAATTTAACATTCAAAGCATATAAATTCAAACTTCAATATATAAACATTCAAAATAAAAGGTTATAATGTATAAACAACACAAATACTTGTAAGTTGTAACAATTCAATCATTTTTTTTCATATAACAATAAGCAACCAACAAAACAAAAATTTCTTTGCATCCTCAATAGCCAAAGCAAACATACTCATCCTACTTGAAATCCCCTTGCATCTCCAGCAACCAGCAAAACAAAAATTTCTTTGCATCCTCAATAGCCAAAGTAAATAACATCAACCTACTTGAAATCTCTTTGCATCATGAATGGTAAAAGCAAAACAGCAGCATCACCATCTACAAGAGCAGACAACAATTCATATAATTATATAAAAACAAAAAGAAGCCAGCAAACCCCAGAGCAGTCCAAAAACCCAGACCAATCCAAAAACCCACACCAACAGACAGTAGTTGAAAAAATACCCATATTAAAAATCCAGCATACCCATTACCCAGACCAGTCAAAACTCAAAAGGGAAGGAAAAAAAACAAGACTGGTCAAAAGGAAAGAAGACCAAATAAGTTGTTGGGATTCAATGAAATAAATAAAAAAGAAAGTGCGTCCAGAGTCTCCAAACAGAAATAAGTTGAGACAGCACTTTGTCCAGAGCATTAGAGCACCACAAAGAGGCAAAATCTTCTCTGCCCATAACAGAGAATAAAAGCAATAAAAGCAGAGAAAAAAGAAAAACTGAGAAAGCAGCCCTGGTGCCTGGTGAATAAAAGCAGCCCTGGAGGCTGGAACCGAAAAGCAGAGAGAGGATCGGCAGAAGCTTGAAGAAGGAGAAGAAAAAAAAAAACATAGCAGCTGGGTTGAGAGAAGCAGTACCTGGCAGGCTGGCAGCAGCTAGGTTGAGTGAGCAAACTGCCAAGCTTGAACGACCAGATCAGATCAGGTACTCCTCCTCTTTTTCTTCTTTTTCTTCTCTTCTTCTTCTTCTCCTTCTCCTTCCTTCCTGTCGTTCTCCCTTCCTTGTCAACGAAAATGTTCTTCTTCTTCTTCTTTTCTTCTTCTTCTTCCTTGATCCTTCCTGTCAACGAAAATGGGATGGGATATGGGTTAGGGTTTTTAGTTTTTAGTTTTACCTTTCAAGTTAACAAAAAATTATGTTTTAACCCCTTACACTTTTTTTTTCAGTTTAAGTTGAAAACCTGAAATTCTTGGGCCCCCCTGAAAAAAGGGCCCGGGGCGATCACACTTCCAGCCCCTGGCCAGGGCCGGCCCTGAGAAGGGGAGTGAACTGAGAATGGTATTTTGAGAATAATGTGTTAGTCCGAGTACACAGTGATAACATTCAGTATTAAGATTACAGATCCTCTCAACAGTGAATCAAACTAAGTATAAAAACAGAGTTACAGAAAGTAATCACATACTAAAAATTGACTTACTATTTGAAGGCAGAGTGCAACAGCAGGACTCTCTCTTGACTGACAATGCAGACTCGGATTTGATGCAACAATTGTAGTGAAAAAGGATTATGAAAAAGGCTGGGAACAGTATGCATATATAGCCTTCTACAGGTCAGTTCAGATGGGGTTGCACCTGTTCAGAACAGTGACTGTTCACTGAACAGGTGCTTCTTCTTTGGACACAACTGTTGGTTGGGTTTGGACACACCCTTTCAACTGCGAATGGGCACACACCTCTTGGACACACCCTTTGGAAAAGAAGTTTTAATTAAATAAAATTTATCCAAAAATAATAAATGGTAATGGGCCGAGCCAGGCCCAACCCGCGTGTGAAGCCCAAGCCCAGGCCCAGGCCCGGCCCGGCGCGGCTCGACTCGGTTCGGGGCGGGGCGGGGCGTGCGCGCGCGTGTGTTGTTTGGTGGTGACCCAACAAGGATCTATGTCCTCCCTCCTCCACAAAAGTGGGATGCCCCTTGGGGCTCATCTTATACAACCAATGTATGTATATTTATACCCAAAGAGTCTTTTGCTCCCAAGCGATGTGGGAAGCAAGTTCACCACTTCCTTTCCATGTTTAACATGTTCAAGTAGTGGTGTTTAGGAGGCAATTTCTCATTCACTCCTTAATGGATTAGAGCAACCCAATACATGTCATTAATCCACTCATGGAGTAGATTACATTCCCATGTATTCTCACCTAAAACTATAAGTGGGTCCCACTTTTAGTTTGGCCCAAAGATAACCTAAAGGTGGGTTCTCTTAGCCATTTTTTCCAACAATCCCCCACAGGAATGAAATTGACTGAAAGCAATGAAATGAAATGCAGACACACACAGAGAGTACAAATGGAAATTTTCTGTATAGAGAAAGGTAGCTTGTGGCGTTGAACCTTCCCTTGTGAAGTACTATCGAATTTAATGGTCGAACAGTGAACATGATGTCTTGAACTGCTCAACCTTTTGCGTAAACCGAGATAATAGAGTTCACACAGAATCTTTCCGGACACAGTTGGTTCTCATGATTGTGTTCATTTTGGCCCTGAACAATGCCTGGTTTTCATAAGTGCTTTAGAGAATTTAGCCTTATTATTCTCATAGAATCGGCCCAGTTCACACTCACATAGGTGATTCTTATTAAGAGTATCCTGCTATACCCCACTTGATTAGTCAAGATATAAGAATCATTAAAAGCTTTGCTTACCCTAATTTCCACTACAGGTATCACTATTATTATTATAGGAATGAGCAGGAGATATTATCTCCATAGTGATATCGTTAAGTCACACACAATTCGGTTGTCCCTTTGAACCTAGATCTTGGGATCTCCAGTCAGCTAGGTTGGGTTGCCATTATGGCGACTTTTCATTCATAGGCTTTAAGCCCATTCCCCTCGATGAACGATTTACTTGCTCTCTTGCTAAACCTTTGGTAAAGGGATCCGCAATGTTATCCATGGACTTTATGTACTCAATAGTCATAATGCCATTAGAGAGCAGTTGTCGCACGGTATTATGCCTCCGACGAATATGTCGAGACTTACCGTTATATATGGTACTATGCGCCCTTCCAATTGCTGATTGACTATCGCAATGAATGCAGATAGGTGGCACAGGTTTTGACCATATTGGAATATCTTCTAGGAATTGAGGAAGCCATTCAGCTTCTTCGCCAGCTTTATCCAGTGCAAAAAACTCAGATTCCATAGTGGATCTAGCAATGCATGTTTGTTTAGAAGATTTCCATGATACCGCTGCACCACCAAGTGTGAATAGATATCCACTCGTGAATTTGGAATCATTGGTATCTGATATCCAATTGGCATCACAGTAGCCTTCAATTACTGCTGGATATCTCGAGTAATGCAATCCATAGTTTTGGGTGTATTTTAAATATCTTAGAGCCCTGACTATGGCCTTCCAATGGTCTGATCCTGGGTTACTTGTGTATTTACTCAGTTTACTAACAGCATATGCAATGTCAGGACGAGTGCAATTCATGACATACATTAGGCTCCCAATTATTTGCGCATATTCGCATTGTGATATGCCTTTTCCAGTATTTTTGGATAGATGGATACTAATATCTATAGGTGTTCTCGCTGGACTGCTATTATCTTGATTATATTTCTGGAGTATTTTCTCAATATAGTGTGATTGAGATAATATCAGTCCATCCGATAATTTAGAAATTTTTATTCCAAGTATGACATCGGCAACACCCATATCTTTCATATCAAACTTATTGTTTAACATTCGCTTGGTAGCTTGAATGATTTCATCATTACTACCCATAATCAGCAAATCATCAACATATAAGCAAATAATGACACAGCCATTGTTAGTGCTCTTGACATATACACACTTGTCACATTCATTGATCTTAAACCCATTTGACATCATCAAACTGTCAAATTTCTCATGCCATTGCTTTGGTGCTTGTTTTAATCCATATAGAGATTTGACAAGTCGACAAACTTTCTTAGTTTGTCGTGGAGCATTAAACCCTTCGGGTTGTTCCATATATATTTCCTCATCTAATTCACCATTTAAGAAAGCGGTCTTTACATCCATTTGATGTATCTCGAAATTGTGTATCGCAGCAATTGCAATTAACATTCGAATGGATGTTATCCTCGTAACTGGTGAATAAGTGTCGAAATAATCCAAGCCTTCTTTTTGTCTGTACCCTTTAACAACAAGCCTGGCTTTGTATTTTTCAATTGATCCATTTGCTTTCATCTTTCTCTTGAATATCCACTTGCACCCAAGAGTTTTGCAACCTTGTGGAAGATCCACTAGTTCCCACGTATGATTTTACAAAATGGATTCAATTTCACTGTTTATTGCCTCTTTCCAATATGGTGCCTCGGGACAAGACACCGCTGCTTTAAAGCTTTGAGGCTCATCTTCTAACAGAAATGTTAGAAAATCTGAACCAAACGTTTTTGATGTTCTAGCCCTCTTACTCCGTCTAGGTTCATCAATCTCTTGTTGGTTTGGATGACTGCTATTAGCAGTATCTTGAGTTCGTTTAAGAGAACTCGATTCCTGTGAGGGTTTATTAGGAAATACATGTTCAAAGAACGATGCATTCCTTGACTCAATAATAGTGTTAGGATGCATATCAGGAATCTCAGATTTGTGAATTATAAATCGATACGCACTGCTATTATGAGCATACCAATGAAAACACAGTCAACTGTCTTTGGTCATATTTTAACCTTTTTAGGTGTAGGAACCGCCACTTTAGCCAAACACCCCCACACTTTCAAGTATTTGTAAGTAGGCATTCTGCCTTTCCACAACTCGTAAGGGGTCTTAGTGGTTTTCTTTTGAGGTATTCGGTTAAGAATATAATTTGCGGAGAGTATAGCATCCCCCCACAAATTTTGAGGTAATCCAGAACTTATTAACATAGCATTCATCATTTCTTTTAAAGTTCTGTTTTTCCTTTCAGCAACACCATTTTGCTGAGGTGAATAAGGAGCGGTAGTTTGGTGTATAATACCATGCTGTGAACAAAATTCACCAAAAGGTGATTCGTATTCACCTCCTCTATCGCTTCTTATCACCTTGATTTTCTTCTCAAGTTGATTCTCAACCTCATTCTTGTAATGTTTGAACATTTCCAAGGCCTCATCTTTACTTCTCAGTAAGTAAACATAACAGTATCTTGTGCAATCATCAATGAATGTAAGAAAATATTTCTTACCACCTTTAGTTTGAACAAACTTGAGGTCACATATATCAGAATGAATTAACTGAAGAGGTTCAGAAGTTCGTTCAATTGAATGAAAAGAAGTTCTAGTGAGTTTAGCTTCGACACATGTTTCACATTTGATATTTGAATCAAAACTGCATTTAGGCAAACATTCCATATTAATTAATCTACGCAATGCATCATAGTTAACATGACCTAATCTACCATGCCACACATTAGAAGACCCAAGCATATAAGCAGAAGAGTTTTTCTTTTTAGGTACAATGGTCATTACATTCATTTTAAAGAGCCCATCGCTCAAATATCCCTTTCCCACGTACATCCCAGATTTGGTGAGGATAAACTTATCCGACTCAAATACAAGTTTAAATCCCTTCTTACTCAGTAGTGAGCCTGATACCAGATTCTTACGAATATCAGGTACATGCAGCACATTGTTGAGGGTGAGTTCCTTTCCAGAAGTCATTTTCAGTACTACCTGTCATTGGCCTTCAACCTTCGAAGAGGCAAAGTTACCTATAAAGAGTTGTTCTCCGTTTGTTGCATTATAAGTGGAGAACATGTCTTTATTAGAGCAGACATGTCGAGTGGCCCCAGTGTCCACCCACCATTCTCTGGTGTTGCCAACCAGATTGACTTCTGAGACCACAGCAGAAAGATTGATGTCTGAAACATCAGTGGAGAGATTGTCCATTTCTGTCATGTTGGCCTGCGCTGGTTTCTTACTTGTATTTCCTTGGTCCTTGTGTTTACGACAGTCCTTAGCACGGTGGCCTGGTTTGTCGCACACATAGCAATTCCCTTTGAACTTCTTGTTGTCCTTGGGACCTTGTCTTTGACCATTGGAAGGGTTCTTCCTCTTCTTGGGGTTCTGCCCATGTTCCACCACATTAGCCTTAGCTTCAGTGAAGGTTTTTCCTGCTTTTTTCTCAGATGCACGATTGTCTTCCTCTATCCTCAATCTGACAATCAGGTCTTCAAGTCTCATCTCCTTTCGCTTATGCTTAAGGTAGTTCTTAAAATCCTTCCAAAGTGGTGGCAATTTTTCAATGATTGCTGCCACTTGGAAAGACTCACTAAGAGATATTCCTTCTGCATGAATTTCATGGAGAATGACTTGAAGTTCCTGAACTTGATTGATTACTGCCTTGGAATCACTCATCTTGTAGTCAAGGAATCTGCCAACAACGAACTTCTTCATTCCGGCATCTTCAGTCTTGTACTTTTTGTCAAGTGAATCCCATAATTCCTTAGCAGTCTTCAATGAACAATACACATTATATAATGTGTTGTCTAGTCCATTGAGTATATAGTTTCGACAGAGGAAGTCAGCATGCTTCCAGGCATCCACAGCAGCAACAACTTGCTTGTCTGTCTCACCTTCTGTTAAAGCAGGAGCTTCTTCATGGAGGAACCTAGCCAAGTTCAGGGTAGTGAGATAAAACAATATTTTCTGTTGCCATCTCTTAAACTCTGTACCATTGAACTTCTCAGGTTTCTCCCCATGGTTCACCAAAACAGGGCCAGGGGTTGTAACTGGAGTATTCTTCTCAATACCCATAACTGTATAACAGAACAGACTTTACTTAAAATACAGCACAGAGAATTATGCAGGAATTGAAAGTAATAGAACTGTAAACAGTAACTCAGACTTACTGATTACTTTTAGTAAAGGCACAGAACAGACTAGAGTTCTGCTAAGTTTTGCATGAAGAGAGAGCCTCAGTTTCACAATACTGGTTTCAATAAAGAAGAAGTAGAAACCAGTAGAAAACTGACAGAAACCGAAACCAGTAATACTGAATTAAACTGATGGTGTACTCAGAATTGAGAAGGAGAATTTGTCTTAAGATTGTTAGTCCGAGTACACAGTGATAACATTCAGTATTAGGATTACAGATCCTCTCAACAGTGAATCAAACTAAGTATAAAAACAGAGTTACAGAAAGTAATCACATACTAAAAATTGACTTACTGTTTGAAGGCAGAGTGCAACAGCAGGACTCTCTCTTGACTGACAATGCAGACTCGGATTTGATGCAACAATTGTAGTGAAAAAGGATTATGAAAAAGGCTGGGAACAGTATGCATATATAGCCTTCTACAGGTCAGTTCAGATGGGGTTGCACCTGTTCAGAACAGTGACTGTTCACTGAACAGGTGCTTCTTCTTTGGACACAACTGTTGGTTGGGTTTGGACACACCCTTTCAACTGCGAATGGGCACACACCTCTTGGACACACCCTTTGGAAAAGAAATTTTAATTAAATAAAATTTCTCCAAAAATAATAAATGGTAATGGGCCGAGCCAGGCCCAACCCGCGTGTGAAGCCCAAGCCCAGGCCCGGCCCGACTCGGGGCGCGCGCGTGTGTGTTGTTTGGTGGTGACCCAACAAGGATCTATGTCCTCCCTCCTCCACAAAAGTGGGATGCCCCTTGGGGCTCATCTTATACAACCAATGTATGTATATTTATACCCAAAGAGTCTTTTGCTCCCAAGCGATGTGGGAAGCAAGTTCACCACTTCCTTTCCATGTTTAACATGTTCAAGTAGTGGTGTTTAGGAGGTAATTTCTCATTCACTCCTTAATGGATTAGAGCAACCCAATACATGTCATTAATCTACTCATGGAGTAGATTACATTCCCATGTATTCTCACCTAAAACTATAAGTGGGTCCCACTTTTAGTTTGGCCCAAAGATAGCCTAAAGGTGGGTTCTCTTAGCCATTTTTTTCAACATAATGGGGGTGTGTAGAGAGAAACTTGGGAAAGAGAAGCTTGGGTTGTGTCAATAGCAGCTCTCATCTGATAATTAATAATTACTTAAAATTGTGTAGATCGCATACACGATAAAGGAATCGGGATCATCAGTCTGAGGCTTTTCCCCACAATGACTTTGAGTGGAAAAATCATGGTTTACCATGTCACCATGGGCTGTCCACGTACGTGACAGACTGCCCGTGATAACATGACTGACTGTACGTGATAGGATCCACACCGTGATCCGCTCGCGATCATCGTAGGAAAAAGCCTCACATTATCCAAACTCATGGTAAAGTTACATGTGAAGGTCATGGACCCGAACTAGCGATCTCTGCGTTCCACACACTCATACAGGCGGTCGTTGTCGGGCACAATTTGTCAAATTTTAGTGAGGATCTTTCAAGAATGAAAGAGACGTGCAATGTGCAACCTCACCAGTCACCACTATAAAGGCTGTGGTAATAGATTACAAGGAATACTCACAGCTACCAATGCAAAAATGAAGGGCCTCTTTGTTTCCTTTAGTTGAATTTATAAGAATATTAAAATTTCTTTTGCAAAGGGCATGTTAGTGCCGTTGGTTTTTTATTTATTTTTATTTTTTTTAAAAGTAAGAATTGTATAAATATTTTTTCACAATACAGTAAAATTTAATTTTGGTGCGGAAAATATAAAGATGAGCAAGATTTTCTGTAAATCACAAAAAAGCTTTCACTATTGGGAGTTTTTTTTTTTTTTTTTGAGGGGGGTGGGGAGAGTTTCCCTTCACTTGAAAATGAATCAAGAGGAATACTGCCCATTTCAAGGATGGACAAACTCCTTGTGCAGGCACATTATTTTTTTGGAAAATTAATATTGATATGCTTTCCATTAATCAATCAACACTAAATAGATGTCACTAATTACATTGAGAAAAACAAATGGAAATTGGTCCCTACAATCAAGGATCGTCCACCATTCCTACCGAAGAAGAAAGAAAGTTGCTGACGATTTTCTAATTTCTCAATTGATCAAGAGCCTTAGGGGTTGCATTTATAACTTGTAAAATATACTCCTTTCGTGTTCAACAGAAACTTATAGAGTAATATGAATAAAAATTATTAAAAAAAAAAAACAGAATATTTTCTGCATGGTTCGTAGGAAACTGCAAAAAAAAAAAAAAAAAAAATACAATAGGAAAGTTTATTTGTGTGGTCTGGATTCTTAACAACTAAGCCCTAGAGAGGAGCCTCATGAGCTTCTCTAGGTTGCATTTGTGCGGCCCGATTCCCCGTATAAGAAAGAGGAGACAATTTGACGCCTTCCTCTTCGTCGTTTCTTACAGCAACGAAAAGGAAAGAAATCCACCCTTCTTTTATTTGGTTTCCACGCTATTGGGTATTTGGATGTCCCACTTGACGACACTTAATTGTAATACCGTGGGAGAGGAAACGTCACAGCTACATGTGTCCTGCCAGAATGGAGGATTCCGTGTAGTTCTAAAATAGGGGAATGGATACTCGGGGAAGTCTTGGCTCAAAAGCCGTCTGTTCTGGGCGTGCACAAAAATATATCAAACTTATCCGAAGGGAAAACAAATTCCACAGAAAAGTCTTAATAAAAGGCAGACAAGTCTGAAGAGTCCAAACAGGTTGGAGATTTTCGAATGTTTTTAAGCCCCGCCCATCTCATGGGTAGGTTCTACCCCAAATGACAAGGTTTCGTAACAAAGAATCATTCAGGCCGGCACATCAAAACTTTCTTAAATACTCGTCTAATGGGTGTGGTATTGGAGAAATTATTTACGAAGAATGTGCAATCGGGAAATCAAAGAAACTGTGAGAACAAAAAATTTAGTGAAAAATTATGACTGTGAGAAATTGAATAAGAAAGCAAATGAAATATAGGCAAGGCACATCAATTAAGATGCTTTCTTAAATACAATAATTTTTCACATGCATGTGGTTTTAATGAAATTCTATCCCCATGATATAATGCCCAGCCCAGTTCTGATTCGAAGTTTATACACTAGAATCAGAAATATGGAATTGCCCTTAAAATCAAAGTAAAAATACAATAGAAGAAAATGTTCTTTAGATAATGTGCTTCTGAAAATATTGCATCTACTCATCTTAAATACTCAATGAAAAACTTGAGAATCACCTTAATTTATAGAGTTTGAAGGAATCCATTAGAATTGGGTCACATCCACTCAAATAGACCAAGATACACATCTCATTGAAAAGAGCACAAAGCACTTAATTTTGAAATGACACACTCAATTTGAAAAGACACATTCAAATAATGTCTCTTGGAATTTATTTTTAAAATGATTGTTTTATTAGAAAATATCCAACATGTGGGCCTCACCTTTGGGTTGTGGCCGTGGCCCAAATTTCACTCCAATTAAATTGGAGTTAACACATAGCAAGATACCATATATGGCCCCTGGCCCTAATCCAAATTTCGCTCCAATTAGATAGGAGTTTTTGGTGAGCTCATCATGGTTTTTAGAAACATAATTAGTATATGTAGTTCACTATAAATTACCTAACAGTGTAAATCACGTTCACAGTGAAATCACATCTGAAGTTGGTGGATTGGATTATTGTCAGACACACATTGTCAAATTTTAGTCAAGGCACCAAAGTCACGTGCAATGCACAAAACTCACCACCGGCAAGTAGGGATGTAAATGAGTTCCCGATTCTTCGATTATCCGGAGGTTCTGAACCGTTAAAAACCGGGTCTGAGTCCCTATTTAGGCCCTGATAAGTAAATGGGTCTGGGTTCGATTTTACCTTGGTTCGGACCCGTGGACCCGACATATTGCCTCGATTTTCAAAAATCTCTCCTAAAAACCATATTTTTTCAATATCATTCTCTACCTAGGCCCGAACCCGTCCCATATATGGCTTTGGTTCCAGTTTCGAAGACAAGAAACCGATTCCGAAATGGTTCTGGGTCTGGATCCGGTTCCACCATCTCCTTAATGGTTCTGGGTCTAGTCCACCATGGACCCAGACCGGATCGACCCATTTACAACCTACTGGCAAGTTGCAAGGCAATAACAAAGGATTACATGAAAAACACATCACTGCAAAGGCATAAAATGTTACATACGTTTTCCAAAAGCTTTTGAAGATAGAACGCAAACACACATCACCACCAGCGACATCTCTCCTTAAAAAGAAAAAAATCATAATTACCTTAGAGCCTGTTTGGATAGGCAAAAAATAGAGTAGAGTGAAGTTAAATGGGCTCTAACTATCTAAAATTTCAACTCTACCCCGTTTGGATGAGTCTGGCCTAATAGATGAAGTAATGTTGTGAGCCATATGTACTTCATTTCACTTCAACTCTAACTATTTCCTTTTCCTTGAGTAAAAGTAGATTCTACTTCAAACTTTAACTTCAAAATAAGCATCCAAATGGAGTGAAATGAAGTATTATATTTTAACTTCAACCTACTTCTCTTCACACTGCTCCACATGTAAAATCCGCTTCATTTCACTCCACTCCTCATTTATCCAAACATGCCCTTTAGGGTTTTTTTAAAAACAAATCTATAACCCCTTGAGTCACTTGCTTAATGCCTACCAGCGTTCTCCATTAATCAATTAATCAATTTACACTATGGGCTTAAAATAACTCAAGGTTCTGTGTTGCACCAACACCATTCCTGCCACAAAAGGTCGGACTCTAAAGATCCTCTTGTTGCATGGAAAAAGGGCTTAAATTGACAAAATCGTTTGGCGCTGCTTACTACACCAAACAGATGTGCGAGTGCCTTTCCCATCTCGTTTTTGGGAAATTCTATATGCACCACCATTTTTGATGAATACACCCACTTTTAAGTTTTTTTTTTAATTACTAAATTGCCCTCCAGTGAAATGACGAACTAGCCCTTTACCATCAACCTCCTCCTCTCCTCTTCCTTTCGTTCTTTCACAGTGGGGGAGCCGTTGTCATCTTCTATTCCTCCTCTTTTTATTCTTCATTCTCCCTTTCATCCATTGTTTCGTAACCGTTCCATCGCACTCATTCATGCCCGTTTATGTTCATCTCTTTCCTCATCATCTTCTTCAACCATTTAAAAGTATCCTTAAGTCTCGTAAGAATCTTCAACCCTTGAAAGTACTCATCTCCCCGGGGCACATTGTCTACTGAAAGCAGGCATTTTCAACATGGACAAGCAACTGTCAATCTACCAAGAGGAGGTATATTCTCCAAGTCCGTTTCCAGATCGTTAATTATTTTGTTTCCGCGATATGCTCGGTATTCCAGAACCGTGCAAAATCACACTGCACGGCACATTTTAACTGTGCAATAGTATTTTGCACGGTCACAATAAACCGTGCAAAATAAACTTGCACGGTAATATTAAACCGTGCAAAAAAATAATGTACAGCTATAATTTGCCGTGCAGTGTGATTTTGCACGGTCCTACAGGACCGTGCACTAATAAACTAATAATTTTGGGATCATATTTTCAGGAGATTGATTCAACTGGTGCAAGTCAGTGTTCTCTTGATTTTACTAATGTCTTCACCACAGAAACGATATTCAGAAGCCGAGATGATCTAATCCAATGGACACGGGATGTCGGAAAGAAACATGGCTTGGTGATTGTAATCAAAACTTCGGATGCTGGTGGAGATGGCAGGAAACCGAGAATAGTTTTATCATGTGAGAGAAGTGGTAGTTACAGGGCTTCATCGAAGATATACGAAAAGAAGAATCCTAACAAGGCAACTGGAACGAAGAAGTGTAATTGCCCATTTGCTTTGAAGGGTCGAAAGTTGCCTAGTGACGATGATTGGATGTTAGTAGTGGTTTGTGGGATACACAATCATCCAAACGCACAACATCTCGAAGGGCACTCGTTCGCTGGGAGGCTTTCTACGGAAGAGATTAATGTTTTGATTGATATGTCTAAGAGTCTGGTGAAGCCAAGGAACATCCTTCGAACACTACAGGAGAGGAATGTGCACAACACCACTACGATGAAGAGTATCTACAATGCTCGTCAGAAGTTTAGGGTGACAGAGATGGCCGGTCGATCACAGATGCAGCAACTTATGATGCATTTGGAGAAGAACAAATACATTGAGTATCACACTAGCAATGATGATACAGATGCAATCTTAGACTTATTCTGGGCACATCCGTCATCTATTCAGCTATTACGTGCATTTCCAGAAGTTTTGATAATGGATTCCACGTACAAGACCAATAGATATCGACTTCCATTGCTTGAGATTGTTGGTGTTACATCTACCCAATTGACGTTCTCCGTTGCTTTTGTTTACCTTCATTCAGAGAGGGAGGCCAATTATAGATGGGCAATGGAGAGGCTTAAGGATGTAATGGATGGATGCATTATGCCACGTGTGATTGTCACAGATAGAGAGTTAGCGCTCATGAATGCAATCAAAGTTGTATATCCGAATGCAGCAAACTTATTATGCAGGTGGCATATATCTAGGAACATCTTGGCGAACTGTAAGAAGTTCTTTGAGACCAACGACAGATGGGATGCTTTTATCTCTTGTTGGAACATGTTGGTACTCTCTCCAACTGAAAGTGACTATATTCAACTTCTAAGTGCTTTGAAACGGAATTTTTGTGGGTATCCACATGCTATTGATTATGTGAAGAACTCGTGGTTGAATAAGCATAAGGAACAATTCGTGTCTGTTTGGACGGATCAGAATATGCATTTTGGCAACTGCACCACTAACAGGGCTGAGAGTGCACACGCAAAATTAAAGAGACATCTTGGTACATCGAGCTGTAGTTTTGATTCGTCCTGGCAGGTTATCCATTCCCTGCTTCAGTTGTTATTTACTGAAATAAAGGCTTCTTTTGAAAAGAGTTTGAACATCGTGCAACATAAATTCAAACCGGCACTATTCCGTGAACTGAGAGGATTTGTATCAAGGAGTGCTTTGGATAGTATTAAATGAGTCGGTAAGAGCTGCTGATATTTGTTCGGATTTGAATGCATGTGGGTGCGTTGTACGACGGACCCATGGTCTACCATGTGCACATGAAATTGGAGAATGTATAAGAGAAGGGTCTCATATACCACTAACATGTGTACATCAATTTTGGCGGAAGCTCAATTTAGATCCCACTAAGGTGAACAAAGCCCCTGAGTTGACCACAACTTCTGAGTTCGACATGATCGATAAGAAATTTCGGGGAAGTGATGAGGCTGGAAAAATTCAACTACTGAAAAAATTGAAAGAAATAGCAAGTCCAGAATGTACACCTCTGATTGAACCGGACATTAAATTGAATACTCGCGGTCGGTCATCATTGAAGAAAAAGAAGTTCGATCGGTCTACGACTCGTGAGCCGTCTGCATTCGAATACGCAGTAGGGGTGAAAGAGAGTGGACGACTTAGATTAAGTAGTACATCTGTTAAGAAGAAGAGTGAGAAGATTAGTGTCCGTCGAACTCGATCATGTGCATTTTCGCAATCGCTCCCACAGCCTTTGGGACCCTACATCCAACATGTCAAGGATGTCGCAGCGGATGGTAACTGTGGATTCAGATCTATAGCAGGCCTTCTTGGCATGGGCGAGGACAGTTGGAGACAGGTTAGATTGGACTTGAGCACTGAATTGCAGAGGCATCAGCAATATTATGCATTGATATATGGAGGAGATGACAGGGTTGGAGAGCTGTACTACGCGTTGTCTTACTTCGAAAACAATCCAGGATTCGATCGTTGGATGACAATGCCGGACATGGGTCACTTGATATCTTCGTATTATAAAGTCGTATTGGTCCTGCTTTCATTGCAGCAATGCCTGACTTTTTTGCCTTTGTTATCACCCCCGATTCCAACAAGTGATCACAAAATAATCGCGATTGGTTTCGTCAATGGAAACCATTTCGTTCAGGTATTCATGAAGCCAGAAGCACCCATGCCACCTATTGCAACAAATTGGCATAGACACCATCATCCTGATGCAGATGGATGGCAGACCCCATATGCAAATCGCATTGAGCAATTCAGAGACATTTTGGGAAATAGTGTAGCAACACAAGAGTCGGTTAATCTTGACAGCGATTGATTATATAAAATGATTCTCATTTGATGTAACCATATAAATTATATAATTTAACTCTTTTCGATATAACCGTTTGCTTGTCATTTGATGTAAAAATTTGATTATCATTTGATGTAACTCACACCGATATGAAAAAGTGATGTAAAACATGGTCTGCAACGCCAACATGTAATGGCTTGTCAGAATCAGCACGGCTAACAGATACTGTGCAATCTTTGTTATGCACGGCCAACATGTGCCGTGCAGACCATATTATGTCCAGCACATAATAGCCGTGCAGACCATGTTATGCACGGCACATAATAGCCGTGCAGACCATGTTATGCACGGCTATTAACGGCCGAGCATACTATAAGAGTGCTGACATATGTCCTTTTCATTCCATTTTGCCTAATCTTTCTTTTACACAAATATAGACTATAAGAGTAATTAAAATATAAAAAGTCAGCCATCATACTAGACATCTCAAAAAGAAAGAACTTGAATTCATCATTATATATGTAAAAGTGATCCTTTACATAATTGCCTAAAAAAAATGGCTTATAATTCGCCAAGTTCCAAAATAAATTACAAAATCACATGACACAATCATAAAATCCAAAAACAGCAAATCTCCTTAAGGACGCGTACGTCGTCGGTACGTCACCGGCAAGCCATCCAAGATCTCCAGAGTGGTCTGTATTGCCCGGTAGTAAAAATCAGCAGATTGACCAGGCTGTGCAATCGTAGCACGAAGATTATCACTCGCTCGGCGGATCTGTAAGAAATCATTATACATGTTAATAAGTAAGAGAATTATAACTTTTAAAATGGATGCATAATGTTACAATTGCAATTTCAAACGCTCACCACTCTTGGAGTCGGGTCATCTTGATCCTCATGAGGATGATAATGGGAGTGCCGTTCAGGGTTCTGTACCCGAGGACGTGAAATCCTAACAAACCACTCCATGTAGTCGGGTGAGCACTCCCATGCATATTGTACTCGATGGCCACGGTGTGCTAGTGATAATACATGATCCTCCCAAGACTCCCAATACTGATCAAGGAATCTATAGGAGACCTTGTATTGTCCGGCAGTAGATCCTCGAGACGCATGAAGGGGCGCGAGCGGTGCTGGTGGGATGGTTTGAACATACCCAAATTGACGAAGAACCCTCTGTGGGTGGTAGGGTTCAATGACATCCATTGCTCTCAAGCAACCACAGAAGAAAGAACTCTGTTGGAATGGATGCTGAGCTCTGGCACCGGTATACGGATCCCAAGCAACCTATGTCAAGAAGTAATTGAAACAAATCATTAATATTCTAACAAATAAATATAGATCATAAAAAAAAAACTTAAAATAAATAGAAACAAATCTATTGGATGCTCACCTCACTAGGATGTAAGTCGTCCAGCCTCTCCCGCAACAACTTTACGTTCTCCCTTCCAATCCCGGAATCCTGGCCAGGATTCCAGCGAGCCGCATGAGGCATTGCAGCCGTAAACCCCCATGCTGCAGGAGGACGGACAAATGGGAAGTGCTCGTACACCCAAGACTGCAAGAGTTAGAGTTTTTAATTATATGATTAAAAATAATATATAAATAATAGTACAGAGATAGGCAAATGGAAACTTTAATCAAAGAGTTATGCACATTTACCGTGAGGAGTGTCAGGTACCCAGCAATCTGTCTGACATCTGCCCTCGTAGCGGTCCCCAATTGGCGATAAAGATATGCAAGTGCGGCAGCGCCCCATGCATAATGACGGACTTGTCCCAAGTCCATCAGTAAAGATAGGTACGCAATGGGGACTCTGGTGGACGATTTATCAGTGAAAATTGTGCAGCCTAACAGAAACAGAAGATAGCCTCTAACTGCACAATCTACCTGCTCAACAGACGACCGAGGACCCACACTACTGCACACTCGCTTGATCCAGGCCAGCCTCACTACCCCACCACGAGCCACTTGAAGTTCAGCAGACGCGGTCGCTCTATCCACGCCTAGTCCAGCCTCAAGTAAATCTACCTGCTCGGTAAATCCCATACTGGTCGATGCGTGGACAGGCAATCCCGTTACTGGGATGCCGAGGAGAGTACCCACATCGTCTAAGGTGATCGTCATCTCACCGAATGGCATGTGGAAGGTGTTTGTCTCGGGCTGCCACCTCTCAACGAAACTGGATATCAAAGGGGCGGAAGTATATCGGTACGATAATGACTTAAGGCCAGCCAATCCAGACTCTTCTAAAATCGCACGAAACCGAGGAACTTCGATATCGGCCCCATCCCCGGGCCGAGGTATGTACCAATCCTTCAACCCTCGCCAATGATTGATACACTTAAGCGGCTCACGTTCCTGCACATTAAAAGTTTTAAACTTAATTAATATATGTTATTATAGACTTCAACACATATTATTTGAAAAACAAATCATTCACAAATTTAAAAAAAGCAAGATTACCTCCCCGTCCCATATGGGTATGGCCACGTGCGTCCTGACACTAGGGAGGACCGATAAATCAACCGGACCACCGGGGATAGGATCCTCCCCTGCCGCCGCTGGGGGAGGACTGGATGGCTGTTCATCCTGGCCTGATGGATGATCATCCCTTGCTGCCACCGCTGCAGCAGAAGTGGACGGCTGTGCCTCCTCCTCCTCTGAGGAATCATGCTCTGATGAATCCTCCTCAGATGAATCATCCTCTGACTCCTCTGACGAATCTGGGAGTGGATCCTGTCGCATTTTTCGTCTTCGTTCAGATGCCGTTGGTCGTTGACGACCGGCACTCGAACTACTAGTATGCAAACCTCGGCGACGTGGCGGTCTTGGCACACCGATCTTCGTCCTAACTCTAGGTGGCTCGCTAGAAGAACTAGCCCGTCCACCTATCGAAAGTGAGCTGCCACCGCGACGAGCAGGTCTTCTAGGCATTTTATAATCTGTTCAAAATAAAAAACAAATATTGTTAAAACATTGTAAATTTGTTCTGCACGGCATACTATTAATGTGCAATCTCATATCTGCACGGCCAATGTTAGCCGTGCATATTTACTTTTGCACGGCATATCGACACCGTGCAAATAATATATGCACGGCTAACATTGGCCGTGCATATATGACATGCACGGTTAACATTGGCCGTGCATATAGTAAATGCACGGTGTCGATATGCCGTGCAAAATTAACCTGCACGTTTCTGGTTTGCCGAGCACCCCGTGAACCAGAAGAAGAAAACAATGGTAAGGAAAAATTTGGAGTTCGAAACTCCCATCCAAATCATGCATTACGGAATCCACATACAATCTAAATAGGTCAAAATACAATCTAAATGCATAAATTGCAACCTAAACGCATACATTATAACCTAAAAAGAAGGTGAAAATGATTGGAAAGTTTAACGAAGAAGAAGAAGATGACCTTACCTTGTTTGTACAAGAAGATGAAGAAGGTGATGAGAGCAAAAGAGAAGAAGATGTAGGAGAGAGTCGGAATTACTGAGCTTCTGCAGTGCGAATTTTGAAAAACGAAGACGAGGGAATGGAAATGAAGACGAGGGAATGGAGAAGGAGAGGGCTGGGCAGTTTGGGTATTTTGGTGGGTGTGCTCAGCAAATAGGTTTTAAACATAAAGTGGCTGTGGTGAGCTCAGAATGTGGGTGTGTTCATCAAAACTGGTGGTGCATATAGAATTTCCCCTCGTTTTTACGGCACTGTTCCCGTACAAACGCAACCTAGGAGGAGCGGTAAGGGTGAAGTGAGGGGAGGAAAAAGAAAAAGGGAAAGGACGAGGCAAGGGAACAATTAGGAAGGGTTAGGGCTTTGTTTTGAAAAAAAGCCGGCCTTCGGTACCTTCATTGGTAAAGTGAAGTGAGATAAATGGATGGTCAATTTGGATTGATCATGAGGTGGGACCCAGTGGGCGTTTCGAACCGTAAGGACCGTAAGGACGGACGGTCCTTATAGGACCGCCTCCCATTAAGATATAAGTTCTAAAAAATAATAATTAAGAGATAAGAAAAGACGATGGGTCAAATAAAAAAGTGTGGCCTTCTATAGTTTAGTGAGATGAGAATGTAACTTTTTTATTTTTTTTAAAAGATGCATTTTTTTGTCATTTAAGTGGCATTAGAAAGTAACTTTTTGATTTTTTATTATTTTTATATAAAAAGTAGAGGTATTCTTTTTCTTTTTTTAAATTTGATATTTTTGGATTTCACCCCTCCTCATATTTCTTGAAATGACCCTTCACCATACTTCACTACTAATTAAAGTGAAGTTACTGAACAAACAAGCCCCCGACAATCTTCGGTGTTTTTCTTGGAAATGAGGAAAGATGTCGCCGACGCCTAGGGATTTTAGCTAGATATCTTGTTTCAAAAACCTTTTGGAAAACTTAAGCCCTATTTCGAAAATCCAAACTTTTTATGTTTAGTTTTACAGAATCCCAAAAGCATTGGCCCTATTTTGAGATTTTCCCAAAATAAAAGGATAATATGAAAAACGAAACTTAGACACGAGCACACTTATGGATACGTAACACTCCTCATTGAGTCTTGGATGATTAGAATGATACTAGATTTTGTAGTTTTATGGTGTCACTGACCTGTCAATATTCCGACCCTTTGACCGAGAGACTTGGGAAGCCAAAGCCAACCGGTAGACGGGGGTGCCCAATGGTCAATGTTCCTTCCCTGGGGCAAGAAACCCTTTGTTTACCCTTTTTGCAACCAAATCTTTTAGTGGAGTGTTCATTCAAAACCTAACTTTCTGGAGCCATAGGGCTTATGTTGGATATTTTCTAAAATAAAATTATATCAATAATTTAAATTAATTTCTTATTCTTTTGTAAAAAGGTGCATTAAGTAAAGTTTCCTTTCCTATTAAATTTATTTATTTATTTATTAAAGGTTGTGCCCTTTGGAGAAAATCTTCCATCATATATCTTGAAAAGCCGTGTTTCTTTTACGTGCATTCAAAATTCCACCCACCTAAAAATGTCTTAAACGACCTTTTAAAACTTTACTATGTATTTTTGCTTGAATTTCAAATTCTACACCCAACAGTAGTATTTAGGAATTTCACCTATGGAGAATTTGAAATTCTTCGTACAAAAAATTCTTATTAATTCTTGCCAAGAAATAGGCTCTTAGTAAGTAAAGAGTAAAGCCTCCTGCACAAATTCTCAAAATTCAAGCATATAGAGGAATCGAATCACACGAAGGTAATAAGAATTAAAGAATATTTCGATTACATCCCAGTCATAATTTTACAAACATTCGAAATGAGAAACAGTCACCCCAATTTAATTAATTAAATCCAACGATGCCCTGATCCCTCACATGATGAACATAAGGCCTAGTCATAGGAATTCGATTCTCAAACCCACAAGGACTATTACACATCGAATTGTAAGACGATATCATTCCCATTTGAGAAGCTACTGGATACCCAGTTTCTGGGCGGCCCACCATCTTGATGGAGAGATTGATGATCCCATTCTTTCCACCGTCAGATTCTCTCAAACGGTAGCTGAGGAAGTGCAGATGGGAAGAAGGAACGTAGTCTCCAAAGATATCTGACATGGGTATGTTGGCAATTCCAATCAATTGTGACCCAGAACTAGTCTTTCTTCTCACCTCCACACCCACCCCCAACTTAGCAGAAGAAGCTGGTAAGGCAAGTTGCAGCTTCTCGTTCCATGATGGGTTGCATCCTCCAGCTTCATCCACTGAAGTTGATTGGTGGTTGGTGGGGTCAGTTCGGACAGTCACGAAGATGTTTTTGGTAACCGAACGGTTGCGATAGACCAATCCCTCGGCTGAGATGATAGTGATTTCTAGGGGAGATTGAAATCTGGACATGTTTGATTGTTTTCTTTATTTCTTCTCTTGTTGGTTAGTATGTGTACAAGTAGAGGAATGGAGATGAAAATATATAAGATGGATAGAGAGATGGAAGGGAGTGATTGAGGAAGAGGGGAAGCAGCAGGAAGGAAAAAGCGGCGGTGGTTCTTGGATATTATCAGGAAGGAGAGAATGGCGTTGAACAAGTGTGGTTTGGTTGACTACTCTGACTGCTTCCACGAATGGCCGTGTACGCTGTAATCTTGGTGAGTCATGGGAAAGTTCCATTCAAATAGGAGACATTGATCATTCTCGGTTTAAATTAATAGGTATAGGTAAGCCCTATTGAAGAGTCCTATGAACCCTCCTGAGTCCCACAATTTGAAGAATTAGAGTGTATTTTGTATAGATAAGAATAGAGTCGATGTTATGTTAAGAAGAGTATAAATTCCCTACAGCTCCTAATTGCAAGAGATTTGTGAGACTCCACGGTGGGCCTACCTATAATTGGTTCATGTTAAAGGTTCCTCGTTGTGTGGGTTCTTGGAATCTTACACAATGATTTCTGAATAATGTTGTGACGGTTGTCTTTTAGTATTTTAAAACTTTATTTTTTATTATGTAGGAATTTTAAAATTTCAATCACTTAAAAAATCACTTTTTAACCTTAAAATTTATAAAATTCTAAGTCAAAACCCTCCGAGGATCCTGATTCAAAAAGAAAGGATGGGTCCACAGAAACTTCTCTCAACAGGATCAAAATCCAATGCAATGCATCAGGATTCCTAACAGCCAAAGAAGCGGGTCCATGGTTCTTAATCTATACGTAACTCATGCCCCCAATTTGGACGTTGTCCAACACAATTTGTCAAATCTTATAGTGAGGAACGAAAGACACGTGAAATGCACAAGCACACCACATGGGATAACATGAAAAACACCCTAATGCGAAGGAACAAAAGTAGACAAGATAACATGAAAAACGAATCTTAAAGATACGAGTCAAACAATGGGATCCACCACTCCACTTTGAATTTGATGCTCATAAGGTGAAGTGGGGACACAGAATTTTAAATGGATCATCCGGGAGAAAAGATTACATTGAACACTGAATGCTATCACCTAGGCCCAAGCTTGGGGGATGGAGAACGAGGAGGTGGGCCCATGCACACCAATATTTTTCAAAACTTTTATATAAATTTTACACAATGACCCCTTTTGGTGTTTTTTTTAGATTCTTATGAAAGAAATTAAGTATAAGCTCTTGAGAAAATGGAATAATTAAAAAATCTTAGAAATCAACAGGAAAGTGTTTGCACATGATATCAATATTTTTTTTTTAAGGGAAAACCGCACTATACCTACCTGGACTTTGGCCGTTTTGCAGAGTACCCCTTATAATTTGGTATTTGTGACCAAACCTAAATGTAGTTTTAGTTGACATGCAAAATGAACGAAAACTGTTAGTACTGACGGTGTAAGCCGTATAAAACGCCTCTGGTGGGCACCAAATTATAATCCGAAAAAGACATATTTGCCCTTGAACCAAGGCTATAAAAGTGGAAAGGCATAAGAGCATAGCTCCTTCATTCTTTTTCTAGCCATATCAAATGGCTTCCCCCCATAACTCTCAAAACTCATGTACCCACTGTTCTCGTGGCCAAAGCTCTCAGCGTGATGCTAAAATTCGATGTTGTCAATGCGGGCATAGGGCTGCTTCTATAAGCATTATAAAGGGATTTAGACACTTCTCAAAAAAGAAAATCCACAATCACAGAACCAAAAATCATGAACCCATAATGCAACTAGCTGAAATCAAATCTCCATAGCTGTTACTGCTGCTTCATAATCCTCTCTATTAGCTTTCTCATCTACTGTTTAGCAAATTTGCAGCTTCTTCGAATCACCTTTTGAGTCTCTGATGCTTGATTTCATATCTTATAGCAAATCAGCTCAGTGAGAATTAGACAACATACGAGTTAACAATCCAGACAATGCAAATTTACTTAAGTGAAAATGCAGACCACTCATCATAGGCCATCAACATTCTCTCAGCTCTATTGAAATTGAGGGCATAACATGTAATCCTTTCTAGCAAAATACCCTGTAACGATTTCCAAACGGAAATTTTAGTGTAACTCTAAACTCTAGTGTGTTTGTACCCATTTCAATTAAATAGAATGTTTCAATCGTTTTCAATGAAATTGATACAAAATCATTCTGTTGACAAGCCTTCAAAATTGGCCTGTCAAGATAGCAAACTTTACAGTGAAATGGTTACCAGACAGTGTATATTTTCCATTTCAGAAAAATGAAGTTTACTACAGTTTGCTTAAAATCCAATCAAGTAGCCCAAAGAAATATTATAACTGAAATTGCCCCCATACTAGCAAGCCATTAACTTGAGTACTACAAACAGAAAGTCCACACAAACAGCAATGTATTTGCTATTATTAAAAGAAAAAGAAAAGGTTGAAATTTGAACAAGACAAAAAAGGTTGAAAGTAACATTTCTCTCATCTACTCCCTGGAGAGTAACAAATGTAAAGAAATTTGAACTCAACGCTTTCCACCACCGCCACCAAGTTTTGGGCCTTTCGGAGCTGCACCCTTGGGCACGCCTTTGGTCTGAGTCTTCTGAGTCTTGGTTGTCACCTCCGCTTTGTTTGCCTTCTTCTCATCCTGAGTTTTCTTGATTTTCTCTTTAATTTCACTGCAGCATCAAGCATCCAATGAATACAATGACAATGTGTTCTGGGCAGAAAAATGAGGGACTGTGGCAAGGGAAGAGAAAGAAGGAGAGAAGGAAAGAGGAGAGATATAAATTCATTCCACTCTACAACTGTAGTAATTGCAATGAGATTGATAAAGTTTCTGCAATTTAAATAAATTTGCAGGGGAAGTTCAATGAGGCGAACCTGCTCAATATTGTATCCAGGGCTGGGATCATTGGAGAGAGTGAGAACTCTGGCGAACCGTTCCAGACAATTACCGACGGCAATGTCAATGGTCTCGCCAAATATACGATACCTTCCTTCGTTATAGGCGATGATCTGGGTGTTGCCGCTGCTGACGTAGAGGACGACGGGGTTTACGGCGCCGGTGACTATCCTACCCATCTCGATGTGGGCGACGCAGTGGTTGACGGCGATGATGGGTTTGCGTCAGAGCTGGGAGAGGATGCGGACGACGGCGGCGGCGAGGGACTGCGCAGTGGGAGCGCAGCGGTTGGGAGGAAGAAGAGAAGAGGGAGAAAAAGAAAGAAGAAAGAGGGAGGGGAAAGGAGAGAAGAAAGAAAGGAAGGAGATGCAAGGGAGGAGAAGTGGGGAGAGGAAGAGAAGAAAGAAAGAGAAGAGGAAGTAAGGAAAGAAAGAGAATGAAGAGAGGAAAGGGAGAAAGAAAGAACGAAAGAAGGGTGCATGTGTGCAGGCGGAGTGCAGGTGCGGAGGTGATGCAAGAGTGTACGGGGGATGGAGGTGTGTACTTGCGCAGGGGGAGGCGTCTGGCGGCGCGAAGAGGAGGAAGGAGGTGATGCGTGCGTCTATGGTGTGAGATGGAGAGTTCTGTTCAAGACAGTGGAGGAAGATGGGTTGCAGGAGGTGGAGATGAAGGAGTTCTACGGATGTGGAGAGATGGGGACGAGGGAATGGGAAACCCTAACGAGAGACGAGGGAGTTCAGCCAAAATCGCCCAAAATCGCCAGACCATGTGAACCCTAACAGCAAGAGCAAAATGGAAAAATTAAAAAAACACGCAAGTAGAGATCTTATATATGGAAGGGTAATTTCGCCATTTCCTCTATTCCGTTACGGCCGTTTGTATTTGCAAGTCAACTAAAACTACAAGTAGATTTAGTCTGAAATACCAAAGTACATGGGGTATGTTAGAATAATAGTCATGTCAGGACTAAGAAAAGAAAGAAGAGACAGAACATTAAGAATAAAGAAAAATGTTGCTGACTGCTGACAGAGGCCAAAAACGTGAGGAGACAGAATGGTGTCTCGCTATAGCGAGACTCCTTCTTGCTATAGCGAGAACGGCGAATTGAGCCCAGTTGGTTCCGGACTCTTATGAAAAGTTTGAGATGGACCTCTTTTCTAAGTGGATAATTATAAGGAGTCTTAAGCACGAATTAAGGGCAATATATTGGGTGTTTCTCACAACCCAAAAGGATAAAAAATTATCTCTCAAGTTCTGAATTAGAGATTTAATTGAGAGAAATTTTCTCTAGAGGTTTTTGAGGAGTTGTGCTGCCAAGTACTCTAGAGAGCAAAGTTTCTTCTGCATCCCTTGTAGAAGATCATCTTCTTGCGTAGAAGATTTGAGGAGTCAAGCGCTGGATCTGTTACAATCAACGGTGTGATGTCGTTGAAGCGTGATGCGACACAAGGTAACTTCAGTCTTTAGATAGGGGATATCTAGGGAAGAAATTTGAGTTTCTTGTAATTGCGAGATTCATAGTGTTTGATTAGATCCAGTACGGATCGGTGGTTTTTTACCCGGTTTGGGTTTTCCACCTTAAAATTGGTGTCCTTGTGGTGTGTGCTTGTGATTTTATTTTCGCTGCGTAGTTTATTATTTTTGCATACCATTGGGTTGATTTATTGAGTGGACCAATCTAAAGATCTCGAACCCTCAACCCTCAGGGTACTCTACAAAAATACCAAAGTACAGGTAGATATAGTGCTTCTTTCCCTTTTTTAACTAAAAATACTCTTGCAATTGTCGTGAATGTGCTCATGACATCGTGAAGTGTGTCACCCACTTCTTTGATAACCTTTCAAACATGAATGTTGCAAGAGTACCAAAGGGCCATCAAGTATAGGGTTGGCCGTCCATGGAAGGAGCACTTTGATTTTATGGGTTCAGTTGATCATAATAAGTGGGGTACATTTTGGTGAAGATGATTACGTGGATCATTTAAAGGTCGGATGTCCATGACTTATTTGAGGCCTTGAAGGAGGCCAAATTGGCATGCGAGGGCAAAAATCTGCATTTGTTTTCTGGTGTTCTAGTTAGGGAGGGGGGGGGTTTCAAGGAAATGAGTAGAGTAGGTAAGCGTAGAGAAATGGATAGATGGTGGTACGTACCAAGGGGGAAAATGAGCTAGGGGGGACTACACAGTTTCAGGTTTGCAAGTTTCTTTGATGTGAACTGCAACAACCCAGAATTTCAGGTTGTAATTAGTTTAGTTAATTGTGCTTTTAGTTAAGTAAGCTCGTTTATAAGCCAAATAGGTCCGATTATCTTTAGGATTGTCCGTGCGAAGTTGGGTTGAGATCCAAGCCCGTTTGGGTATAATAGGGGTGTGCGTCGCTATTTCCGGAAAGTTCCAAAGGCTTTTTAGTATTTTTCGCTTTTCGAGATTTTGGCACCATCGGGTAGATTACCTAATTTCCCGGACTTTGTCCTGCTCTTGCATCCCGATTCGGACCCTCAAACCCAACCCAAAACCTGACCCGACCCAGCCTAAGGCCTAAAGGCCATTTGGTTATTTCTTCCCCTACCCACCTAAACTCACCCACGTGGACCCATTCCCTTTTCCCTCTTCCCGTTCCCCTTTTTCCTTCTTGGTCAAGACCCTTTCCCCTTTCTTCTCATTCACTCCGTAGAGTAGCAGCCCCCTTCCCCCTCATTTTTCTCTCTTGTTCTCCCTCCCAAGCTCCCTGCCGCCTCACCGTCGCCGAGCTCCTCCATCTCAGGGGATCACCACCACCAAGCTCTCCTTCTCCCCTCTATTCTCCACTCTCTCATGTCATCTCTCACTCACTCATCTCTCCCTCAACCGGCCATACTGCCCCCACTGTCCCAACTCCATCACCGTCGCCGCCGGACCCACCTGCGCCGTCGCCGAGCTTCCCCCATCTCCGGTGAGCCAGCCCACTCCATCTCTCTCTATTTCCCCATTTTTCCTTTCTTCCTTTCCTTCCCTGTTTCTCTATTTCTTACCCTATTATCCTCCCCTTGCTGCCCACATGACTGAGCTCCCCCACCCATCTCACCCTCTCATTCTATCTCTCACTTCACCCTCCCTGCCAACGTGAATAAGCACCCACCCATTCCACCATCTCATTCTCTCTCTTCCTCTGTTTTCTTTATTTGTTTCTCTCTTTTCCATCTCCTT
This sequence comes from Litsea cubeba, assembly GCA_012931725.1. Lineage (NCBI taxonomy): Eukaryota > Viridiplantae > Streptophyta > Magnoliopsida > Laurales > Lauraceae > Litsea > Litsea cubeba. The sequence continues at coordinate 45,530,492 of CM022946.1, read as the reverse complement.
ATTCCATGTGATTAAATCCCCCACCCATCTCACAATTCACGTGAGACCCCACCTCCCCATTTTCTATCTCTTTCCCTCTTTTATTTCCTTCCCCCACTTTCTGTCTTCACCCATTTCACACACTCTCAGTCTCTCTAATTCTTTCTCTCTCTCTTATTTTCTTTATTTCTCTCTCTTTCTTGACTCCCCTTGCTGTCATGGAACACCCACCCACCCATTTCACTCTTTCTCTCTCTGTCCTCTCTTTCTTTCCCCATCCTTTCTTTATTTCTGTCTTCTTCCTTCTCCTTGTTAATGGACCACCAAAAAGAGTCTCCATCATCACTAATTTAGTGGGCCACCAATCAAGTGGGCCCCACAACCTCCCCATCTCAATTTCAGCTCTCTCATTCTCATTCTCATTCTCATTCTTTCACTCTTTCTCACCCACCTTGCTGGAAATGGACTATAAAGGCAGCCCCATAACCTCTTATCATCACTATCATCCTCGCATGGACCCCGCGAGCTTCTCACCCCCAATTTGCAAGCCACCACTCCATCCACCCATTTGTTTGGTAAGCTTCCCTTCCCCTAGGTTTGGTTTATGTGCTTTGGGTGTGGAGTTGTGTTAAGATAGATTAGAGCTTTCCATTCTTTTAATTTTACATTTTAATTTAGTTTTGTTTTGCTATTATCCCTTAGGTTTGGTTTGTTGGGATGGAGCTAGGATTTGTGGATTTGGGCATTTTCAACCAAAGGCAAGTACATAGACATGAATAGTAGTGTGTATATGTTATATTTGTTGGTTTCGATGCCTTAAACATGTTCAATATCTCTAATAGATGCTTTAAATATGTTAAATATATCTACTACTATTTTAAATATGTTAAATATATCTACTAATGATTGAGATGTGTTAAATATCTCTAATAATACCTTAATGTGTTAAATATATCTACTAATGCTATAAATGTGTTAAATATTTCTAAATGTGTTAGATATCTCTAACATGTGTATTTATGATAATTGGATTGGTATGTATGGATTTAAAATGCACTAATGGTGGAACTATTAATGGGTCTTAAAATGGTGTTAAATTGAATGGAATATTTGGAACCCATTTACCCTTAAAACTTGGACCTTGGCCCCACTTGACCTATGAATATGAATTGGACCTTTAGTAAGGGGGTGTGTAGGCTAACACCTCCTTGTGGGTTGTAAGGTAGTATATGTGGGACCCATATTGGGCTAAGTGGGTGGCGTAGTGGAACCCCGAGGTGCGAACAACTTCAGAAGCACCAAATGATTATGAGATGCATTTCGGATCCGTGTAACCACCATATTAGACGGTATGGACCCTACCTGTGATGAATGACCCTAGCCTTAGGTTGGTTAGTGCCCACTCCCCTTGGCCCTGGACTATAGGATTTGTATAGGCTATGGTTAGCTTATGACCTCCCGAATATTACAAGACAGGAACATATACCAATTCTGCTACTCGGTCTAATACCCTTTATTAATATGCTCGCTGGGTGGGCTCCCTTGTGGTTCTATTGACAATGTGATGGGAGCACCCTATGTAGAATTAACCAGACCTCTTGTTTAGGAGAGTGTGTGTGTGGGTTTTTGTGTGAATGTGCAGGTTTGGGTTTGTGTGTGTATGTGTAGGTTTGGATTTGTGTGTGTGTGTGGATTTATGTGTGTATGTGTAGGTTTGGATTTGTGTGTGTGTGTGTGGATTTGTGTGTGTATGTGTAGGTTTGGATCTCTGTGTGTGTGAATGTGTAGGTTTGGGTTTGTGTGTGTATGTGTAGGTTTGGGTTTGTGTGTGTGTGTGTGGGTTTGTGTGTATGTGTAAGTTTGTATCTATGTGTATGTGGGTTTGTGTGTGGATGTGTAGGTTTGGGTTTGTGTGTGTATGTGTGGGTTTGTATCTGTGTGTAGATGTGGGTTTGAATATATGTGTGTACATGTGGGTTTGTGTGTGTGTACCCGCGTATGGTTTTGTACTTACCGTCTGCAGATCGGGAGGTGGACGTACGCCACCATACCAGCTTGTCTGGGTTTTAACCGGGTCCGCCTGGGTTGCATTTGTTTGACCAGCTTGTCTGGGTACCGGGTTCGCCTGGGTGTGTTCATTCTCATAGCATATGATGGTCTGATTATTTTGTTGGTTAGTTACGTTTTGTTTATCCATTATTTATGTACTTTCTTACATATTGGTTTTGGTTGGCACATGTTACACTGCTACTCATATCTATTTACTTGCCAGTATATCTGATGTTGCTACATTTGGTGCTTAGGTAATGGAGCTCATTGTATAGGTGGTTGTGCCGGTCTTACGAGATTCATTAGTTGAGGGATTACCCCTAGTGGAGTGTGGTAGCAGTATGGTGTTGCTGGATTGGTACCTGAGAGCCTCACTTTACATTCCTGCTATGAGCATAGGTGCTTCTTACACAGGTTATTATGGAGTTTTAGACATTCGTTAAAACTCTAATGTATTTTGTAATTGAAATATAAGTAAATGCCTTTCTGTTACTTGTATCAGCTCTGATGTTATTGTATGTTGTATTGGTGACCATCTGCGCAGATTGTATGAATCGTTGCTTCCGTGTTTGTTTATGGTGACTGATCATCACTCATAACCTCACTATGGACTTCGATCCACCCGGAATTGGGGTCGCAAATGTATTTAAGGGAAAGATTTTAATTGGCCCCGATTCTCATGCCTTAATAATGCGGTTAGGATCCAATCAAATTTTTGGGGCGTGACAGATGGTATCAGAGCAGGTCGAGTTTCTAGAAGTTCTAAAAGATGCTAGAAACCTAGGTCCGACGTGAGGTTGTGATTGCGTGTTTGGTGACGTTAGGGATTACTCTTAGGGTTTATCTTTTAGAATAGGCTCTTTGTCATGTCTAGTCTATGCATTTGCTGGTGTATAGATTGTAGGTTCTTGCATATGCCACACATGTATTTTGTCGCGACCCCGGACCGAAAGGGGAAGGATCCGAGTCCGGGAGTCGGGACGGTGGGGTGATGCCGCGCCACGTGCATCTCTTTGGCTAAACCGCACACGGAATTAAAAGAACATTTATCCGTGCACGTGATTTCCCACAGGGTTCCGCGGTGAGGATTATCCTTACACATCATCTCACATATAACCATATCCAATATATTTTCAAGATTGCGGAAGCGTGTAGCAAACCCTAGTAATAACATTCAATTCTATAAACAAGACTGATTTATGATTAATCATGACAAGATATCAGAATGAGCAATGATCATAGGCATATTTCCCCAAAAGTAAAGTTAAGTATATTTACAAAATATCAGTTGATTAATGCCCCCAAAATATAACGGTCGACAAAGACCGTACAACCAAAGGAAATCTAAAACAAAGACATCAAGTTCCCAAAGTGTATCGTCCTCAAGGCAAAGCCGAATGTCTACATGACATCATCGGCTTGCCACTCAATCACTCGTTGCGGTTCACCGACCGCCTCCTCTGGCTCCTCCTCAATGGCAATAAGCTCGGGACCTGAGTACCAAAATAAATGGATCAGACACGACGGTCTGGCAGGTGGGTGAAAAGATATACAATAAATCAAAACAATGATGCCTTTACAAACATAGTAAAATTCTAGGTAACCAATGAATTTTCATAAAAGAAAATGTAACATTTAAAAGAATTGCATATGCAAATAAAACATGTAAGGTAACAAGGATTCGAGACTAACAAGGTGGCAACCACACAAAGCTAAATCCTCTCTCACAAAAGTGATAAGAGCACATCGGGACATTGACCTCAGTCACACGAGGTGAGGAGAATCAACGACGTTAACCTCAGTCACACGAGGTGAGGAGAATCAACAATTTTTATATAATAAATACATATAATACTCTGCGGGACCACGGTAGCGAACCGGGTATATCGGGGCGAGGCGGGAACCATGCTGCAGCGGGTATAACTGAAGGGGGATATCCAAACCGGTGGATCAAACCGATGAGGTTATCCAAGCTTAGTGGTGCCGACTCATAGGTAACATGCGAAAATCAAAATAAATAAATACACATAACGGGGCGGGAACCCATAGGTACAAAACGTATAAAAGTCGGGACGGGTCTAAACAAATTAACAATATGGTAACACAATGTTCTCGGTTCAAGAGTACTCACAAATCACGATTGAAATCTCAGAATAGGGGATTGATTGAAAATCAAATACAAATAGTTTCCAATATCTTTACAGGCTAACAATGGGTTTCTAGAATTGAATCAGTGCGAATAGGGTCCCGTATGTCGGATATGATGAAATTTTTGGTACTCTTTTAAGAGTTAGGGACATTCCGGGTCCTTATATACATTGGTCAATCTAGAAAACCTCATGGAATCTCCATGATGAGGTTCCTCCTTCTTCCGGACTTCATATAACGCCTTACATGACATTGGGGCTCCATATGATACCTCCCCAAGCCTAAAAATAAGTTTCAAACCCTTAGGCATTGACCCATGACAGACAGGCAGTTCGCTCGAGCGGACTGGGAGGTTCGCTCGGGCGAATAGCTCTCTGTTTGGGGTTCGCTCGAGCGGACTTAAGGTTCGCTCGAGCGGACCTGTTCAGATTATGTTGGCTCGAGCGATCAGAGGGGTTGGCTCGAGCCAACGAGGTTCTGTGACGGGTTCGCTCGAGCGATGTGTCACGGTCGCTCGAGCGAACTGTCCAGAAACTCATTTTCTGAATACAGTCCGTTCCTTCATTTTCTCCTCCTTTCATCCTCCTTTCATCCTCCTTCCATCCTCCTTTGGACATCCGTGTACATATACAATTAAGGGTCTCAAACCCTCCTTCTTCCGCATTCAATCCATCATCAACTCCTCCAACAACCACTCCCATAACTCATTCATTTCTCCATCACTTCCACCTCATTCAATGCAAGACATCTCCATAAATGCAAATCCATAAATGATCATAAATGATCTAAAAGCAAGACAATAAAACACATATTTTCCAAGAGAACTATTAATAGCCTAACATTATGCATGTTTCCAAAACCATAAAAACTCATAAAGATGACTTAGGTAAAAACAATAAATGAGGGTTCAAATCTTTAATAGCAAGAAAACATGAAATTAATCCATTCATCCACTTGCCTTGGGTCCAATTGCAATTCAATTGAGCTCTAATCACCTCTTAGGCCAAAATCAAACACCTATGCACAAAAACCCCCAAATCCAAACCCTAGATTATCAAAATCCAAGTAAAACAAGATGGAATTTTCCAATAATTGAAATAGGGCTACCCTAGGGCTAAACAAACAAGATTATAAAACTTTTAGGAAAATTACTTACAAAGAAGTTCTTCAAAAGCAAGGTGTTATCCAAAGGAAGTCTTGGAGTGGGCGGTTTTCTTCAAAAATGGTGTCAAGACGAAGGCCTTGAGATGAGGAAGAAGATTATAGCAACTAATTCTCCATTAGCACTAGTTTAGTGGGGGATTGAAGATGAAGAGGCAAGAAAAGGTAAGGGAAAACCCTTAGGGCTGGGGTTTCTCTTCTCCTCTAGGGTTTTTGCCAGAAATGGGAAAAAGAAGAAGAAACTTTCTATATATAGTAAGTGGGAGTGGGGCCCACAACTTAAAGAACTTCTCGGGCTCAAAAAAAGGTTTTCGGGGCTTCAAACGAATTCGACGAAGAAGACAAAGTTGATCGGAAAAATTTCTAGTTTCCAAAAAGTATATATTTTGCACATTTTGGTGACATTGAAATCGGTGTCCAGATTTTGGGTAAAAAGACCATTTTGCCCTCAATTAGTGAAAAATCAGGTTTAAGGTCCTCAAATGAAAACGATGTCAACATGAAAGTCGTAGGGATTAATAAGATAAGTGCAATGAGGTTAAAACACGATTCTTGGAAATCATCGGTAAACCCCAATCTCACACAATTCGTAATAAGAACCCCCAAAGGGTCCCACAAATAAAAGGCTCTCCAAATTCCCCAAAACTATAATAAAAGCTATTCTAATCCCAACTAATCCAAAAACCACTAAACACACTTAAACTAAAACACAACTCAAACAACTCTAAACGAGGTCTCTCGGGTCGGGGTCTTACATCCTCCACCCCTTAGGACATTTGGTCCTCCAAATGGGAATTAAAACTCACCTCTGGTAGAAGATGTGGGTACTTCTTCTGAACTTGATCCCGTAATTCCCAAGTTGCTTCTTCCGGTCCATGATTCTCCCAAAGTACCTTGACCCACTGAATAGTCCGAGTTCTCAGTTCTTGTTCCTTGGTGTCAATGATCTGCTTAGGCTTCTCAACATACGTAGCATCTTCTCGGATTTCTAATGGCTCATAACGGAGTATGTGTAGCCTGTCGGGAACGTACTTCTTCAACATAGACACATGGAAAACATTGTGTACGCCGGAAAGTTCGGGTGGTAAGGCTAACCGGTAAGCCACATCACCAATCCTACTCACAATGTCATACGGTCCAATGTATCTCCTAGATAATTTGCCCTTCTGTCCAAACCTCAAAGTTCCACGAGTAGGTGACACTTTCAAGAAAACCTTATCTCCTTCTTTGAACTGTAAATCCCTTCTGTAAGAGTCTGCATAACTCTTCTGTCTACTCTGAGCCACCTTCAGACGTTCTTGGATCAACTTTACCTTGTCGCTTGTCTCACTAACAATGGTCGGTCCATGGAAACTGCGAGTACCAACTTCTTCCCAACAAACAGGTGTTCTACACCTTCTGCCATACAAAGCCTCAAAAGGTGCCATACCGATACTCGAGTGGAAACTGTTGTTGTAAGCGAACTCACACAACGGTAAGGCTTCATCCCACTGAGTCTTGAAATCTAGCACACAGGCTCGAAGCATATCCTCAAGTGTCTGAATTGTCCTTTCCGACTGACCATCGGTCTGTGGGTGATAGGCTGTGCTGAACTGTAACTTCGTACCCATAGACTCATGCAATGTCTTCCAAAATCTTGAGACAAATCTGCTGTCTCTATCGGATGTGATGGAAACTGGCTGTCCATGACGACTGACAATCTCTGTGACAAACAACTGTGCCAAAGGTAACATATGCATTTTCTTCCCAGTCTTCATCGGTAGGAAATGAGCTGACTTGGTGAGACGGTCCACTATGACCCAAATAGCATCATTGCCCTTACTAGTCTTTGGTAAACCCGATATGAAGTCCATGGTAATATGCTCCCATTTCCATTCCGGAATCTCTAATGGTCGTAGTAACCCTGGAGGCTTCTGATGTTCTGCCTTGATCAACTGACATGTCATACAACGAGAGACGAAAGCTGCTATTTCTCTCTTTATGTTATTCCACCAAAATCTGCCCTTCAAATTCTGATACATCTTCGTACTGCCCGGATGTATGGAATACTTGGTATTGTGAGCATCAGACATGATATCATTCCTCAAGTCCTCCAAGTTAGGCACACACAGACGGTCTCGGTAATACAAAACTCCATCCACAACACGAAAATCCGGACGATCTGCTATATGCTCAAAAATCTTAGCCAACTCTGGGTCTTGCAACTGATTCTCTTTGATCTTTTGAATGAACAAGGGTTCTGACACAGACATGTTTGCTAACATGACACCCTCTCTTAGTGGATGAAAATCTACACCCAACTCTTCTAACTGCTGTACCACATAAGTTCCACGAAGACTGGCCATGCTCACTGACTTTCTGCTCAAGGCATCTGCAACTACATTCGCTTTTCCCGGGTGATACTTGATTGGGAAATCATAGTCTTTAATATATTCCATCCATCTCCTTTGCCTCATGTTCAACTCCTTCTGAGAAAACAAGTACTGTAGACTACGGTGATCGGAGTGAACCTCAAACTTCTCTCCATAGAGGTAGTGTCTCCACATCTTCAAAGCTAAACAACTGCGGCTAACTCGAGATCATGTGTTTGCATAGTTCTTCTCATGATCTTTCAACTGCCGTGACCCATATGCAACTACCTTCCCATCTTGCATTAGCACGCATCCAAGTCCAACATTGGAAGCATCGGTAAAAATGGTAAAACCGCCGCTCCCAGATGGCAAAGTGAGGACTGGAGCTGTAGTCAATCTCTTCTTCAGCTCTTGGAAACTAGCCTCACACTTGTCCGTCCAATCATATGGTGCATTCTTCCTTGTCAACTTCGTCAAAGGTGACGCAATCGACGAAAATCCTTGCACAAACCTCCGATAATACCCTGCCAATCCAAGAAAACTCCTGATTTCTGATGCACTCTTCGGTCTATCCCAATTCATGACTGCCTCGATCTTGGACGGGTCTACTGATAATCCTTCCTTGGAGATAATATGACCCAAAAATGTGACTTGGTCCAACCAAAATTCACACTTACTAAGCTTTGCAAACAACTGATTCTCCCTCAATAGCTGGAGTGCTATCCTCAAGTGTTCTTCATGCTCTCCTTTGGTCTTGGAATACACCAAAATATCATCAATAAACACCACTGTAAACTGATCCAAATACTCCGCAAATATTTTGTTCATCAACGCCATGAAAACTGCCGGTGCATTAGTCAAACCAAATGGCATCACTAGAAACTCATAGTGTCCATATCTTGTCCGAAAGGCTGTTTTTGGTACATCTGAATCTCTAACTCTCAACTGATGGTAGCCTGACCTCAAATCAATCTTCGAAAAGTAAGCAGCTCCTTGCAACTGATCAAACAGTTCATCTATCCTTGGCAACGGATATTTGTTTTTGATGGTCGCTTGGTTCAATCTTCTATAGTCAATACACATTCTCATGGAACCATCCTTCTTCCTTACAAACAAAACCGGTGCTCCCCACGGTGACACACTAGGTCTCACAAAACCTTTGTTCAAAAGTTCTTGCAATTGCATCTTCAACTCTCCCAATTCTGCCGGGGCCATTCTGTAAGGTGCGATAGATATTGGAGCAGTCCCCGGGTAACAACTCAATAGTGAAGTCTATCTCTCTAATGGGTGGCAATCCTGGTATCTCCTCCGGGAAAACATCCGGAAATTCACGAACGATTGGAATCTCCTCCACCCCTAGGGACCGTTTATCCTCCGTGATAAACGCCAAATAACCCTCACAACCACTTTTTAGAAGCCTATCAGCCTTCAATGCTGACATAAACCCTGCACCAGAACTACTCCTCTCTCCCTGAAACAACACCCCTGCTTGGGTCTCCTCTAACTTAAAAGTTAGGGTTTTATGGAAACAATCCATCGTAGCATGGTATCCTGCTAACCAATCCATCCCTAGGATGACATCAAAATCCTGCATCTCTAATAAAATGAGATCTGCCGGTAATACTACTTCTCCTATCATGACTGGACAACTAGGGTAAAAAGTTCTACAAACAACTTCCTTGCCTAGAGGGGTAGTCACCGTCAAAATGAAACTCAACTCTCTAGCACGCATATCAATCAACATAGCAAATTTTGGAGATAGGAATGAGTGAGTAGAACCAGGGTCAAACAAAACCTTAGCATCAAAACCACAAACGAGAAGTGTACCTTCCACTACATTGCCTTCAGCCTCCGCATCAGCTCTATTGACAGCATAGAGTTGTGCCCTTTGTGGTGGCCTGTTCTGCCCTTGCTGTTGCCTGCCTTGTGGTGCATTCCTATTCTGATTCTGAGGACGCTGATTCTGATTTTGATTCTGCCCTTGCTGACGGGCTGGTTGTTGTTGTTGTTGTTGTGGCCTAAACTGTTGTTGAGGTGCCTGTTGTTGTAGTGGCCTTGCTTGATTCTGAATCACTAGCGCATTTTGAGGGGGTGCCTGACGCTGTGCTCCTTGTTGCTGCCTGTTATATCTATCAGGCCTTGGACAATCCTTCATTTGGTGGTTCATGGAGCCACATCTAAAGCACGCTCCTGTAATAAAGCGGCAATTGGCGCTCTCATGGTTTTTCCCACAGTGGATACAAACCACTGGATTCTGCACATTCTGCTCCTGCCTTGGCCTTTTGTTCTGATTGTTCCTTTGTTGATAGTTCTGCTGCTGGCCTTGACCCTTTCCTTGGTTCTTGACAATCTTGTTGTGAAAGTTCTCAAATTTGTATGCTCTCTTGACAGCTTCTTCAAAGGTAACGGGTGGTACAACCCCGGTAGCATCCCTCTCAATAATCGGGTGAAGTCCCTCAAGGAACTTGGTTATCTTCTTCTCCACCGTGTCTATCAACTCTGGGGCATACCTTGACAATCTCTCGAATTTGGTAAGGTATTCGAGGACTGTCATGTTCCCTTGCACAAGTTGTTGAAATTCTGCTGCCTTTTGTCTCTTGACATGTGCAGGTACATATTTCTCTCCAAACTGTCTCTTGAAGCTAGCCCAAGTTTCTGCATCAGCCATTGTCCTGTATTCTGCCTTGACGGTCTTCCACCAAATATCCGCTAAACCCACAAACATAGAGGCTGCAAGCTGTACACGTTCCACACCGGTACATATGAAGATCTCAAATATGTTTTCGGTGTGCTCAAGCCAATCATCTGCTGCCATTGGATCCTCAGTACCCAAAAATTCTTTCGGTCCTCTCTTCCTGAACCGCTCATACAACACATTAGGATCATTTCCTCTAACATTCACCGGACCAGGTGGTGCAACTGGGATTGGTTCCGGTCTCCTCTCCAATATCCCTAACAACTGTGCCTGCATTTGAGCTATCTCCCTAGCATGATCCTCGTCTTTCTTAAGCATCTGTTCTTGCAATCTGGTCTGTGTCTCATATGCTTGTGCTTGGAGCCTAGCCTGATTCTCATTTGCCTGGCGTTGTTGGTCAATCATAGCCTGCATCATCTGTTGAAATTGGTTCTGCATATTGTTGTCCTGAAGTTCCTCTGTACTAAGCCCTGCACTCTCGCTGTTACTGGCAATGTGATTACTGTTTGCTGTTCTTTTGCGAGGTGGCATAACGCTTTGCAAAACAAATTGTTAGCACATATAAACCAAGTACAGGGTGGTCACACATTGCTCACACGATTCTATCTAACGAATCCTCGCCACGTACTTAAGATTTCTAGTTTCTTTAATTGCCTGAAACATGCCCCGCTTTGATACCAGTCCTGTCGCGACCCCGGACCGAAAGGGGAAGGATTCTAGTCCGGGAGTCGGGATGGTGGGGTGATGCCGCGCCACGTGCATCTCTTTGGCTAAACCGCACACGGAATTAAAAGAACATTTATCCGTGCACGTGATTTCCCACAGGGTTCCGCGGTGAGGATTATCCTTACACATCATCTCACATATAACCATATCCAATATATTTTCAAGATTGCGGAAGCGTGTAGCAAACCCTACTAATAACATTCAATTCTATAAACAAGACTGATTTATGATTAATCATGACAAGATATCAGAATGAGCAATGATCATAGGCATATTTCCCCAAAAGTAAAGTTAAGTATATTTACAAAATATCAGTTGATTAATGCCCCCAAAATATAACGGTCGACAAAGACCGTACAACCAAAGGAAATCTAAAACAAAGACATCAAGTTCCCAAAGTGTATCGTCCTCAAGGCAAAGCCGAATGTCTACATGACATCATCGGCTTGCCACTCAATCACTCGTTGCGGTTCACCGACCGCCTCCTCTGGCTCCTCCTCAATGGCAATAAGCTCGGGACCTGAGTACCAAAATAAATGGATCAGACACGACGGTCTGGCAGGTGGGTGAAAAGATATACAATAAATCAAAACAATGATGCCTTTACAAACATAGTAAAATTCTAGGTAACCAATGAATTTTCATAAAAGAAAATGTAACATTTAAAAGAATTGCATATGCAAATTAAAACATGTAAGGTAACAAGGATTCGAGACTAACAAGGTGGCAACCACACAAAGCTAAATCCTCTCTCACAAAAGTGATAAGAGCACATCGGGACATTGACCTCAGTCACACGAGGTGAGGAGAATCAACGACGTTAACCTCAGTCACACGAGGTGAGGAGAATCAACAATTTTTATATAATAAATACATATAATACTCTGCGGGACCACGGTAGCGAACCGGGTATATCGGGGCGAGGCGGGAACCATGCTGCAGCGGGTATAACTGAAGGGGGATATCCAAACCGGTGGATCAAACCGATGAGGTTATCCAAGCTTAGTGGTGCCGACTCATAGGTAACATGCGAAAATCAAAATAAATAAATACACATAACGGGGCGGGAACCCATAGGTACAAAACGTATAAAAGTCGGGACGGGTCTAAACAAATTAACAATATGGTAACACAATGTTCTCGGTTCAAGAGTACTCACAAATCACGATTGAAATCTCAGAATAGGGGATTGATTGAAAATCAAATACAAATAGTTTCCAATATCTTTACAGGCTAACAATGGGTTTCTAGAATTGAATCAGTGCGAATAGGGTCCCGTATGTCGGATATGATGAAATTTTTGGTACTCTTTTAAGAGTTAGGGACATTCCGGGTCCTTATATACATTGGTCAATCTAGAAAACCTCATGGAATCTCCATGATGAGGTTCCTCCTTCTTCCGGACTTCATATAACGCCTTACATGACATTGGGGCTCCATATGATACCTCCCCAAGCCTAAAAATAAGTTTCAAACCCTTAGGCATTGACCCATGACAGACAGGCAGTTCGCTCGAGCGGACTGGGAGGTTCGCTCGGGCGAATAGCTCTCTGTTTGGGGTTCGCTCGAGCGGACTTAAGGTTCGCTCGAGCGGACCTGTTCAGATTATGTTGGCTCGAGCGATCAGAGGGGTTGGCTCGAGCCAACGAGGTTCTGTGACGGGTTCGCTCGAGCGATGTGTCACGGTCGCTCGAGCGAACTGTCCAGAAACTCATTTTCTGAATACAGTCCGTTCCTTCATTTTCTCCTCCTTTCATCCTCCTTTCATCCTCCTTCCATCCTCCTTTGGACATCCGTGTACATATACAATTAAGGGTCTCAAACCCTCCTTCTTCCGCATTCAATCCATCATCAACTCCTCCAACAACCACTCCCATAACTCATTCATTTCTCCATCACTTCCACCTCATTCAATGCAAGACATCTCCATAAATGCAAATCCATAAATGATCATAAATGATCTAAAAGCAAGACAATAAAACACATATTTTCCAAGAGAACTATTAATAGCCTAACATTATGCATGTTTCCAAAACCATAAAAACTCATAAAGATGACTTAGGTAAAAACAATAAATGAGGGTTCAAATCTTTAATAGCAAGAAAACATGAAATTAATCCATTCATCCACTTGCCTTGGGTCCAATTGCAATTCAATTGAGCTCTAACCACCTCTTAGGCCAAAATCAAACACCTATGCACAAAAACCCCCAAATCCAAACCCTAGATTATCAAAATCCAAGTAAAACAAGATGGAATTTTCCAATAATTGAAATAGGGCTACCCTAGGGCTAAACAAACAAGATTATAAAACTTTTAGGAAAATTACTTACAAAGAAGTTCTTCAAAAGCAAGGTGTTATCCAAAGGAAGTCTTGGAGTGGGCGGTTTTTCTTCAAAAATGGTGTCAAGACGAAGGCCTTGAGATGAGGAAGAAGATTATAGCAACTAATTCTCCATTAGCACTAGTTTAGTGGGGGATTGAAGATGAAGAGGCAAGAAAAGGTAAGGGAAAACCCTTAGGGCTGGGGTTTCTCTTCTCCTCTAGGGTTTTTGCCAGAAATGGGAAAAAGAAGAAGAAACTTTCTATATATAGTAAGTGGGAGTGGGGCCCACAACTTAAAGAACTTCTCGGGCTCAAAACAAGGTTTTCGGGGCTTCAAACGAATTCGACGAAGAAGACAAAGTTGATCGGAAAAATTTCTAGTTTCCAAAAAGTATATATTTTGCACATTTTGGTGACATTGAAATCGGTGTCCAGATTTTGGGTAAAAAGACCATTTTGCCCTCAATTAGTGAAAAATCAGGTTTAAGGTCCTCAAATGAAAACGATGTCAACATGAAAGTCGTAGGGATTAATAAGATAAGTGCAATGAGGTTAAAACACGATTCTTGGAAATCATCGGTAAACCCCCAATCTCACACAATTCGTAATAAGAACCCCCAAAGGGTCCCACAAATAAAAAGGCTCTCCAAATTCCCCAAAACTATAATAAAAGCTATTCTAATCCCCAACTAATCCAAAAACCACTAAACACACTTAAACTAAAACACAACTCAAACTACTCTAAACGAGGTCTCTCGGGTCGGGGTCTTACATATTTTCCTTTTGCAGGACATGCGACTGCATATGACGTGACAAGTTGGACCACATTTAAGGAGTAGTATAGCGAGAAGTCTAATCCCGAGGATATCATGACTGGGAAGTTAATGGGTTTTGAGCATTGATGCAGGGGGATATGTTGCCATGACTTTGAGCTTTAGTTTGAAGACAGTTGAAAAAGCACGAAAAGGGATGCATTGAGATTTCAATGGTGGTTTTAGCTCTAGAGATGTGAATGCACTAACTGTATTGTTGAGAAATTTGAATTCAGATCATAAAAACCTACCGTACTTGTTTTGCAGAAGGATTTAAACTTGAGACAACAGAGTCAGATGCATTGAGCAGAGATATCAGCTAAAGGGTGATTGATAGCATTTTACAATGAGAGCAGACATTTTGGGCAGAATCAAGGTTAGTTAGAGGAATGACCTAGAGTTGGTCAAGGTGATTGTAAAGATCGTTTGCAGATCAGAGTTCAGATTCGTGGAAGGTGTGTTGTTTTGTCAGGGCAGATTGTGTGTCAGATGTACGAGGACCTACAGAGTCACTGTTGGTAGGATCGTATGAAGACAGAGATAGCAGGGTTTGTATCAGATGTTCGTTATGTTAGCAAGTGAAAGTAGAGCATCAGAAACCATCGAAATTACGGCCTACGAATGACAATGATAGTATTCGGGTCATTATATCAAGTTAGAACACGACGAACCGATGAGGATGATAACTCTTGTGGATGTTTGGCTCAGAAGTATATGAAGAAGGGATCAGATCGCAAGGTACAGGATTCAGAATGGGTTAGGTTGCAAGGTGAGTCAGTCTCGCTGATGTAAGATGGAGCCATCGAGTTGTGAGCAGATTGTGGGTCAGTTTGCAAGCAGCTAAGCACTATCATGAGTTTCACCGCAGCTTGTCACCTTCAGACTTCAGAGATCGAGTTTAGCAGGAGTAACCAAATCTTTTACCTTTGATGGATTTAGTCATTTGGAGGACCAAATGTTCTAAGGAGGGAGGGATGTAACAACTCAGAATTTCAGGTTGTAATTAGTTTAGTTAATTGTGCTTTTAGTTAAGTAAGCTCGTTTATAAGCCAAATAGGTCCGATTATCTTTAGGATTGTCCGTGCGAAGTTGGGTTGAGATCCAAGCCCGTTTGGGTATAATAGGGGTGTGCGTCGCTATTTTCGGAAAGTTCCAAAGGCTTTTTAGTATTTTTCGCTTTTCGAGATTTTGGCACCATCGGGTAGATTACCTAATTTCCTGGACTTTGTCCTGCTCTTGCATCCAGATTCGGACCCTCAAACCCAACCCAAAACCTGACCTGACCCAGCCTAAGGCCTAAAGGCCATTTGGTTATTTCTTCCCCTACCCACCTAAACTCACCCACGTGGACCCATTCCCTTTTCCCTCTTCCCGTTCCCCTTTTTCCTTCTTGGTCAAGACCCTTTCCCCTTTCTTCTCATTCACTCCGTAGAGTAGCAGCCCCCTTCCCCCTCATTTTTCTCTCTTGTTCTCCCTCCCAAGCTCCCTGCCGCCTCACCGTCGCCGAGCTCCTCCATCTCAGGGGATCACCACCACCAAGCTCTCCTTCTCCCCTCTATTCTCCACTCTCTCATGTCATCTCTCACTCACTCATCTCTCCCTCAACCGGCCATGCTGCCCCCACTGTCCCAACTCCATCACCGTCGCCGCCGGACCCACCTGCGCCGTCGCCGAGCTTCCCCCATCTCCGGTGAGCCAGCCCACTCCATCTCTCTCTATTTCCCCATTTTTCCTTTCTTCCTTTCCTTCCCTGTTTCTCTATTTCTTACCCTATTATCCTCCCCTTGCTGCCCACATGACTGAGCTCCCCCACCCATGTCACCCTCTCATTCTATCTCTCACTTCACCCTCCCTGCCAACGTGAATAAGCACCCACCCATTCCACCATCTCATTCTCTCTCTTCCTCTGTTTTCTTTATTTGTTTCTCTCTTTCCCATCTCCTTATTCCATGTGATTAAATCCCCCACCCATCTCACAATTCACGTGAGACCCCACCTCCCCATTTTCTATCTCTTTCCCTCTTTTATTTCCTTCCCCCACTTTCTGTCTTCACCCATTTCAGACACTCTCAGTCTCTCTAATTCTTTCCCTCTCTCTTATTTTCTTTATTTCTCTCTCTCTTCACTCCCCTTGCTGTCATGGAACACCCACCCACCCATTTCACTCTTTCTCTCTCTGTCCTCTCTTTCTTTCCCCATTCTTTCTTTATTTCTGTCTTCTTCCTTCTCCTTGTTAATGGACCACCAAAAAGAGTCTCCATCATCACTAATTTAGTGGGCCACCAATCAAGTGGGCCCCACAACCTCCCCATCTCAATTTCAGCTCTCTCATTCTCATTCTCATTCTTTCACTCTTTCTCACCCACCTTGCTGGAAATGGACTACAAAGGCAACCCCATAACCTCCGATCATCACTATCATCCTTGCGTGGACCCTGCAAGCTTCTCACCCCCAATTTGCAAGCCACCACTCCATCCACCCATTTGTTTGGTAAGCTTCCCTTCCCCTAGGTTTGGTTTATGTGCTTTGGGTGTGGAGTTGTGTTAAGATAGATTAGAGCTTTCCATTCTTTTAATTTTACATTTTAATTTAGTTTTGTTTTGCTATTATCCCTTAGGTTTGGTTTGTTGGGCTATGGAGCTAGGATTTGTGGATTTGGGCATTTTCAACCAAAGGCAAGTACATAGACATGAATAGTAGTGTGTATATGTTATATTTGTTGGTTTCGATGCCTTAAACATGTTCAATATCTCTACTAGACGCTTTAAATATGTTAAATATATCTACTACTATTTTAAATATGTTAAATATATCTACTAATGATTGAGATGTGTTAAATACCTCTACTAATACCTTAATGTGTTAAATATATCTACTAATGCTATAAATGTGTTAAATATTTCTAAATGTGTTAGATATCTCTAACATGTGTATTTATGATAATTGGATTGGTAAGTATGGATTTAAAATGCACTAATGGTGGAACTATTAATGGGTCTTAAAATGGTGTTAAATTGAATGGAATATTTGGAACCCATTTACCCTTAAAACTTGGACCTTGGCCGCACTTGACCTATGAATATGAATTGGACCTTTAGTAAGGGGGTGTGTAGGCTAACACCTCCTTGTGGGTTGTGAGGTAGTATATGTGGGACCCATATTGGGCTAAGTGGGTGGCGTAGTGGAACCGCGAGGTGCGAACAACTTCAGAAGCACCAAATGATTATGAGATGCATTTCGGATCCGTGTAACCACCATATTAGACGGTATGGACCCTACCTGTGATGAATGACCCTAGCCTTAGGTTGGTTAGTGCCCACTCCCTTTGGCCCTGGACTATAGGATTTGTATAGGCTATGGTTAGCTTATGACCTCCCGAATATTTTAAGACAGGAACATATACCAATTCTGCTACTCGGTCTAATACCCTTTGTTAATATGCTCGCTGGGTGGGCTCCCTTGTGGCTCTATTGACAATGTGATGGGAGCACCCTATGTAGAATTAACCGGACCTCTTGTTTAGGAGAGTGTGTGTGTGGGTTTTTGTGTGAATGTGCAGGTTTGGGTTTGTGTGTGTATGTGTAGGTTTGGATTTGTTTGTGTGTGTGGATTTGTGTGTGTATGTGTAGGTTTGGATCTCTGTGTGTGTGAATGTGTAGGTTTAGGTTTGTGTGTGTATGTGTAGGTTTGGGTTTGTGTGTGTGTGTGGGTTTGTGTGTGTATGTGTAAGTTTGTATCTGTGTGTATGTGGGTTTTTGTGTGGATGTGTAGGTTTGGGTTTGTGTGTGTATGTGTGGGTTTGTGTGTGTGTGTAGATGTGGGTTTGAATATGTGTGTGTACATGTGGGTTTGTGTGTGTGTACCCGCGTATGGTTTTGTACTTACCGTCTGCAGATCGGGAGGTGGACGTACGCCACCATACCAGCTTGTCTGGGTTTAACCGGGTTCGCCTGGGTTGCATTTGTTTGACCAGCTTGTCTGGGTACCGGGTTCGCCTGGGTGTGTTCATTCTCATAGCATATGATGGTCTGATTATTTTGTTGGTTAGTTACGTTTGTTTATCCATTATTTATGTACTTTCTTACATATTGGTTTTGGTTGGCACATGTTACACTACTACTCATATCTATTTACTTGCCAGTATATCTGATGTTGCTACATTTGGTGCTTAGGTAATGGAGCTCATTGTATAGGTGGTTGTGCCGGTCTTACGAGATTCATTAGTTGAGGGATTACCCCTAGTGGAGTGTGGTAGCAGTATGGTGTTGCTGGATTGGTACCTGAGAGCCTCACTTTACATTCCTGCTATGAGCATAGGTGCTTCTTACACAGGTTATTATGGAGTTTTAGACATTCGTTAAAACTCTAATGTATTTTGTAATTGAAATATAAGTAAATGCCTTTCTGTTACTTGTATCAGCTCTGATGTTATTGTATGTTGTATTGGTGACCATCTGCGCAAATTGTATGAATCGTTGCTTCCGTGTTTGTTTATGGTGACTGATCATCACTCATAACCTCACTATGGACTTCGATCCACCCAGAATTGGGGTCGCAAATGTATTTAAGGGAAAGATTTTAATTGGCCCCGATTCTCATGCCCTAATAATGCGGTTAGGATCCAATCAAATTTTTGGGGCGTGACATGAACGTTCACAGTTGCAGGTTTTCAATGAAATGGCCGACACCTCATGATATCTCAATTAAAAGCATTATAAAAAAAAAAGGGACATCCATTCCTGTACAAAGCACACTGCCAATGATTTGTTTAAATTTCTAAATTGCCCCATTTGCAAGAGTTCCCTTGCCATAGCAAGCCCCTCTCTCTTTTGGGGGGGGGGGGGGGGGGGGGGGGGGGGGGGGGGGGGGGGGGTTCGTCTGAGCCATTCATACAAATGCCTCAACCCATAAGCGTCCAAGCAAATGGGTCAACCAATGATAAATCCAATCAGCTCATAGCACATGAAGGCACATCTTATTAAAGATTCACTTCAGTTGGAGTGCACCCATGATTGGATCGACCACATATAAACAGATGTGATCAACCTCAACGCTCAGATTGAAGTGAGTTTCTGTATATTATTGAATGGCTTGGACTCATGAAACAGTTGACTCAATACGTGCTGAAAAGCTCCTCATTTCAACTCAACAGCATTAATTTTACCGAAAAAAAAAACCTCAAGAGCATATATGAATGCATTTTGCTTAACTCAAACAATTTAAAGTGCTTTTGGCTGAATTCAAAACAAAGTTTGTTCGGCTTCCACTCTGGGCAGGGAGTGAAATACCATCGTCAAAATTCCAAAACCAATATACATAGAACCACCACCTCAAAACAGAACAGGGGAAATACAGCAGCCATTTTAAAGCAACTTTCACAGCTTTTTGCAGCAAAGGCCTGTTTGGATCCTCGGATCTAGCTTGCCCTGCATTCGGTTTACTTGAGATTCTAATCACTCCTTTACTCTACATACCCATAAATGGTTATGGAAAAGAACAAACTGCCACAAGTAACTCAGGCTAAATGCATAAAACCCTGTTCATGCATAAACAAATTAATACCTGCACTCCAGTGCAAAGATCCCAACAGGCCCAAATTGACCCCAATTTAGGGGCAGCAGCCGAGGAATATCCAAATTGGCTCTTTTCTTCTGATGGTATTATTTTCAGTAACTATACTTGTAAGTGCCTAAAAATTAAGGACTTTAATGCAAGGATTAGGATCTCTGATTCGGATGATTTGGATGAAGTTTGCTGTGGCTCCGACTGGACCTGAAAAGGAAGGGAAGGAAGAAGCGTCAAAGGACCCTGGCTGCAGGCAGCGCAAGGCTCTCCGATGCTTAAGTTAGTGCTATGAACGAGCGAGGGAGAAGGAGAGGAAATTGCAGAGGGATAGTGTGTATAATGGGTTGCGTACCTTTGGATGGAAGTGGATATGCTATTTATAGGCGATGGGGTTGACCTTCGTGGGCGAGTTCCAAGACTGGGCCGGCCACTCGAGTGGCTACGTCCATTCAGCCCATAACGCATTAAATGCTGGCCCATGCTTCATTAAATGCTAGGCTTGCTGGGTCAGGCGGCGATGCTGACTTTTGGGCCAGGTCCCATCAGGCCTGGCCTGGAGCCATGCCCTGGGGGCGCACGTGTCCTGCACGCCGTTTTGTCAGTAATGATAGACTGCAGGGCATGCCTTGGCATGCGCCGCTGTTCTGTCGCTGGTCCCATCAACCCGTCAATCATCTGCACTGCCGGGCCTCAGTGCCGCAGTCGGCCGGATCTGACTGCGGGAACTCCCACCGCGGCAAATGCCGCGATCCTGTAGCCGCAGTCCGCCCCGGCTAGAGGTGGCATTATCACTCTATCTTGAGGGCATTTTAGCGTTGGTCTCGGCTTAGTAAAAATACCCCCACACAATTGCCCCCCAGTCTTCCGAGCTCTTAAGGGTATCACAACTCTTTGAGGTCGGGAGCTGAGTAGGTCTTGCCGAGATGCAACGTGGCGCGGTACTTCGATGAATCCGCTCTCAGGCTCGGGGAAGCTCAAACGCCTCCTGTCTCTTGGGATTCTACCGCCATTTTGGCGGTTGGGGCCTTTACTCTTATCCGCTGTCGCCTCCGTACCCGAGGCATTAAATGGCGCTCGGGAATCGAGCTGACGCTTCCACGCGTCCTTCTTTGCTTGGTTGGCCCGTCGTTTCGCGGCGGCGCGTGCAGTGAAAAGACGCGCCCTTTTTGAAATTCGAAGAGGCGCCATGATTAGGCGCCCAATTTTTCGCTTATAAATAGGGGGTCGTCCTTTCTTCTTCCCCCTTTACTCGCATTCCATCTCTTTTTGCTTCTTTCTTCCTTTTCGCTTTCTTCCTCCTCTGTTTCTGTCGAATCGAAGGAAGCTGCAGCAGAGGTCTCGTGGATCCTGAAAGAGGTGCCGCCAGGATCCCGTTGCGCTTCCTTTCCTTCCGTAAGTCTCTTTCTTCTTCTCTCTGTTCTTTTCTGTTCTTTGCTGTTTCGTTCGATTTCAATCTGTTCTCTAAGTTCCAGTTCTATCTTTTAGCCTCTGTCTAGGGTTTCCTTTCGCCTGTTTTAGCGAATATTCCCCCTTCATTTCAGCGTTCACCCCTGTGAGATGGGCATCTTTAGTCACTGGATAGAGTCTGAGAGGGGATTGGCCGATCTCAGGGCCAGATACAATATCCCCGAGGGGGTTCAGGTTATGGCGGCCCCACTGGTCGCCGATATCCTTGGAGATTTCTACAATGGCTGGATGCCGTTTCCTTTAGTTGCCGTAATCGAGGGCGGGGTTAGGTTTCCCCTCCGCCCTCTGCTCAGGGAGTGCCTTAGGGCATGGAACCTATGTCCCTGCCAGCTGATGCCCAACAGCTTCAAGATCATAATGGGCACGGATGCCCTTAACGCGATCCTGGGCATCGGTCTCGGCGTTCATGATATCGAGGATACCTACGATATCTGCAAGTCCGGGAAGGACATGTACTACCTCCGCATCAAGCCGGGTAGGAGGCCGTTTGTGCAAGCCCTGGAGGACTCCAATAAATACGCTGGAGACGACCGCTTGATGGTCACGGGTGGCTGGGAGTTCAGCGATGACGAGTCCATCGCGGAAAGACACTTCAGGATTCCTCGCCACTACGGCACCCCTCCAAGTAATTACAGCCCCAACGTGCTTTTCGACCTTTTTCGCTTTTCCGCACTGCCGGACTGATGCCTTTCGTTTGCCCCGCAGGTGTTCGTCAGAGGAAGAGCGGCTGCTTCCCGGGACGGCTGGAAGCTGAACAAGGCTTGGATCCGCGCCTTGGAGAATTACCACGGCCACGGAGATAGATCGGCGTGGAGGTTGCTTGGGTACGAACCCAGGTATCGAGGCTATCGGGGCAAGAAGCAGACTGCCCACCGTTCCCAGGCCGCGGCGGAGGTAGACGAAGGAGGGAGTGCGCCTCACTCCGGGGATCAAACCGCGTCAAACTCCGAGGCATCGGCATCGGGGTCTGAAGACGACGCCGAGACGATCGGAAGGGTCATCTCATCCTCGGAGAGCGAGCCGGAAGGTGAAATGGACGGGGCCCGCCCGAAGCCGGTCTTCAAGGACCTCAGGGCCCAGCCCGCTGGGGGGCGAGGCCGCGGCGCGGCTTCCTCTTCTCGCGCGCCTCCTTCCTCGAGCGCGCCTTCATCGTCCTCGGCACCTCCTCCCTTGCCGACACTGCCGCCGCACCACGCTGCCGGGCCTAGCACATCCGCGGTGGCGCCATTCCCCGGCGTCGCGGGGCGAGGATTTGGCAAGAAAGAGGGCCAGAGTCGAGGGCTCCGCGGGGGAGTCCTCAAGTGGCATGTCAACGCGGGCTACTCCCGCCCTTTGGAGGCCGAGCTTCATGCTGCAGCAGGGGAGGCCGATGACGGTCGAAGACCGCCTCTCTGGAGGGCCTCTCGTGGTTGCCAGTCTCGGCAGCGCTTGCGCCCTGCCCCGGGACATGGAGAAGCACGATGAGCTGGATGACATCTCTCTCCTGGCATCGCAGATGAAGGCGGGCCTGAGCGTAAGTTTTTCTAAACTTTTCTTGGTCTTCTTCCTTTCATCTGTTAGTCATAATTTCTCCTGACTTGGTGATTTTATTTGCAGATTGTGCAGATGGCCCAGGTCTCAGTGTCCAGGGTCCAGAAATGCCATGACGAGCTCAGGAGGATGCAGGCCAACTGTGATCAGTACAGGAAGGCCCTGGAGGATGGCAAGGTGAGGGAGAAGGAGTACGAAGAGACTCACCAAGCCCTCTTCTCCGAGTTCGACAAGACGAAGAGGAGGGAGGCTGAACTGGAGAGGAGGATCGCGGGCTTGGAAAGGCAGAAAAGCCGAGCTCGAGCACCGGGTTCAGGCCGAGGTTGCTACGGCCTTCCAGGACGGCGTCGACGTGGCGGGCGAGGAGTACTCGGCGCAGGTCGACGATATAAGGGCTTCGTCCTGGGAGATGGGCTGGATGGCGGCGCTCGCGAAGGCGGGGGTCCCTAGGGATCACCCTGCATACGTGAGCCCGGACGAGTTCCCTCGCCCCGAGGCCGACCCGATCCCCCGCGGCGAATCCCGAGGGGGATCTTTCAGCCGCGCCCGGACCAGAGGCCGCCCTGTCGACTGTAAGTTCCTATCGTTGCTACGACTTCGGCCGTCGCCTCCTCCTCCGAAGTTCCTCCAATTGCCGCGACTCCTCCTGCAGATCCTAACGCCCTGCCCCCTGCTGCTTGAGGCTCTTTATATGCTTTCTTTGTATCTTTTCCTTTCTTGCTGCTCATGTAGAAAACTTTTTTGAAATTAATGGAGAAAGAACCTTTTTTGCCTCTATTTCGCACTTTTTTGTTTGGAATGTTTTGAAGTGTCTGACCTCGGCGTTGTGTTTTGGACTTTCATCCCTTGGGGACCCGCGGTCGATTATCCGTGCTGAGAGGCCGTGGTCCTTTGAATAGGATGTGATGCAGGTTTGATCCGAGCGTTTCTCCACCGGGTGATAGTATATGAGCCCGGGGAGTGCTTTAGGGATCACTTAGTGCGTCGGTCCTAGTGTGTGGGCTATCTGGCACGTAGCCGAGATGCGAACGAATTGGAGATGTCCCCCTGGCTCGTCACCAGGGGCCGTGCTGGCAATCGGCGCGTAGCCAAGACGCGCACGAAATGGAGATGTCCCCCCTGGTTCGTCACCAGGGCCGTGCTGGCTATCTGGCGCGTAGCCGAGATGCGCACGAAATGGAGATGTCCCCCTGGCTCGTCACCAGGGGCCGTGCTGGCTATCTGGCGCGTAGCCGAGATGCGCACGAAATGGAGATGTCCCCCTGGTTCGTCACCAGGGGCCGTGCTGGCTATCTGGCGCGTAGCCGAGATGCGCACGAAATGGAGATGTCCCCCTGGCTCGTCACCAGGGGCCGTGCTGGCTATCTGGCGCGTAGCCGAGATGCGCACGAAATGGAGATGTCCCCCTGGCTCGTCACCAGGGGCCGTGCTGGCTATCTGGCGCGTAGCCGAGATGCGCACGAAATGGAGATGTCCCCCTGGCTCGTCACCAGGGGCCGTGCTGGCAATCTGGCGCGTAGCCGAGATGCGCACGAGATGGAGATGTCCCCCTGGCTCGTCACCAGGGGCCGTGCTGGGGAGTCGTTGTTGTTGATTTAGAACACAGACAAGACTTTTTCTTGAGAGAAAATGAACTTCATTGATTTTGCGTAAACGGGATACATTCAAAAGTAAAATTTCTTCAGATGCGATGCGTTCCATGGCCGCGGCAGCGGTTTCCCGTCCATATCTTCGAGCTTGTATGCGGACCGCCCCGCGGTCGAGACTACCTTGAACGGACCGCGCCAGTTTGGGGCCAACTTGCCCTGATTCGGATCCTTATCTGCGGGCAGTGCCTTCTTCAGGACCAGCTCTCCGATGGAGAACTTTCTTTCCCGCACTTTTTGATTATAACCCCTTGCCAATCGTTGCTGATAGGCTGCTAAACGGATGGAGGCGGCTTCTCTGCGTTCTTCGGCCAGGTCCAGTCCCAGGGTGAGGTTTTTATCGTTCTGGGCCTGGTCGAAGAGTTCAGATCTGAGGGTCGGGAGACCGATTTCGAGGGGGATCACGGCTTCCATTCCGTATGCCAAGGAAAAAGGGGTTTCTGAGGTGGAGCGTCGCGGAGTGGTCCTGTAGGCCCACAGCACGCTGGGTAGCTCTTCCACCCACCTTCCTTTGGCCCCATCAAGTCTTTTCTTGAGCCCATCCAAGACCACCTTGTTGGAGATTTCAGCCTGACCATTGCTCTGGGGGTAGGCCGGAGTCGAGTAGTGGTTTCTTATGCCGAGCTCCTTGCAAAAGTTCTTGAAAAGGCTGGAGTCAAATTGGGTCCCGTTGTCCGAGACCAAGACACGAGGGATACCGAACCTCGTGACGATGCTCTTCCATACGAAGTTCTTGGAGTCCCGCTCTGTGATGGAAGATAGTGCTTCTGCCTCGATCCACTTTGTGAAATAGTCGGTGGCCACTATCAGCCACCTTTTATTCCCCGGAGCTCGGTGGAGAGGACCCACGATATCCAGCCCCCATTGTGCAAATGGCCATGGACTGGAGAGCGGGCTCAAATCCTGTGCTGGTTGATGGAGGTTGTGCGAGAATTTCTGGCACTTTTCGCACTTCATAGCGTACATCTGTGCGTCCTTTTGCATGTATGGCCACCAGTATCCTTGGCTTATAGCCCGGTATGCTAGTGACCTTCCTCCGATGTGACTTCCGCATATGCCTTCGTGTATTTCGTAAAGGAAGTCTTCAACTCGGCTTGGGTGGACGCACTGGAGGTAGGGGCCCGTGAAGGATTTCCTGTACAGCTTTCCTTCTGGAGAGAGCCAGAACCGGGCTGCCCGGAGCCTGATCTTGTGAGCTTGTGCTCTGTCCTCGGGGAGTTGGTCGTCTTTGAGGTATGCGATGATGGGATCCATCCAACTGGGCCCGAGGTCGGCACACAGGACTTGCCGTGGTGGGCTGAGCTCTATGCTTGGCGATGTTAGCGAGCCAACTTCTATAGTTCTCTTTTTTCCAGCCTCGACGGCGGAGGCCAAGTTGGCGAGTGCGTCGGCGTGCGAGTTAGAGTCTCTGCCGATTTGTTTGATCTCTGCTTCCGGAAATTGGGAGAGGAGTTTCCTGGCGAGGGCTAAATAGGCTGCCATTCTATCGTCGCGAGCCTGATAATCTCCAGTGAGCTGGCTCGTCACCAACTGCGAGTCACTGTAGATTACCAGCTGTTGAGCTCCGAGAACCTTTGCACTATTCAGCCCGGCCAGCAATGCCTCATACTCTGCCTCGTTATTTGACGCTCGGAAGTCGAGAGTCAGTGCTTGCTCAATTACTAGCCCTTCCGGAGACTGGAGGACTATGCCGACACCGGCCCTTCTAGAGGTGGAAGACCCGTCAACGAAGACCTTCCAAGCCGAATCTCGGGAGGTGTCCCGAGATAGCTCGTAATCAGTCTCCGGGACTAGGCCATCCTGCCCCTTGCCCCCCAGTGCGGGGTCGAGTGGGCTCGGCGCCGAACTTGGAGGAGTGAACTCGACGATGAAATCTGCCAAAATCTGCGCCTTGATCGCTGTCCGGGGCTGGTAATGGATGTCGTATTGCCCTAGCTCCACGGCCCATCTCGAAATTCGCCCAGAGAAGTCGGCCTTTCTGAAGACGGACTTAAGTTGGTGCTCCGTAATCACCACTATCTTGTGGGCCTGAAAATAGTGCGAGAGCTTCCGAGAGGCACTTACAAGGGCCAGTGCAAGTTTCTCCATTGGCAAGTATCTGGTTTCGGCGTCGAGGAAGGTTTTGCTGGTATAATAGATGGGCTTTTGCTGCCCTTCATCTTCTCTGACCAGGACTGAGCTCACCGCGTGGCTGGAGACCGCCAAGTACAGGTACAATGTTTCGCCTTTCTTCGGGGTTGATAAGAGTGGAGGCGAGGCCAAATAGGCTTTGAGTTCCTGGAGGGCCGAGTCGCACTCTGGGGTCCACTCAAATCTAAGGTTCTTTCGCAGCAATTGGAAGAAAGGGCGACATTTGTCCGAAGACTTGCTGATGAAGCGGTTGAGGGCGGCGGCCATGCCAGTGAGCCTCTGCACCTGCTTTGTCGTTGCCGGGCTCTGAATCCCCAAGATCGCTGAGATCTGGTCCGGGCTTGCTTCAATACCGCGTCGCGTGACGAGGCTCCCTAAAAATTTGCCGGACCCGACCCCGAAGGCGCATTTGGAGGCGTTCAGCTTCAGCCCGAACTTCCGAAGAACTTCAAAAACTTGCCCGAGATCTGCCAGATGGTTGAGAGACTGGGTGGATTTGACGACCATGTCGTCGATGTATACCTCGACTGTCTTGCCGAGGTGCTCCTGAAACATTTTGGTGACCAGCCTCTGATAGGTTGCTCCCGCATTTTTGAGGCCAAATGGCATCACCTTATAGCAGTATGTTCCCCTAGGAGTGATGAATGCCGTTTTCTCCTGATCCGGCTCGTACATGGGTATCTGGTGATATCCGCGGTAAGCGTCGAGAAAGCTCATCCTTTCGTGACCGGCGGTGGCGTCAATCATCTGGTCGATCTTCGGTAGAGGGAAGCAGTCTTTGGGACATGCTCTGTTGAGATCAGTGAAGTCGACGCAGACCCTCCATTTTCCGGTCTTCTTCTTCACCACCACGGTGTTTGCCAGCCACTTTGGGTATTGGACCTCCCTGACGGCGTTTGCTTCAAGCAGTTTTTCCACCTCTTCGACCACGGCTGCAGACTGGTCGATTCCGGACCTTCTTGCCTTTTGAACCACTGGCTTGGCCTGGGGGTCCACATTCAGCCTGTGGCTCATAACTTCTGGGTTTACGCCTGGCATTTCCTGCGGGGTCCAGGCGAAGACATCTCTGCTCTGCAATAGGAAACTGAGCAGCTCGGATCGCTCCTGCTCGGCGAGCTGGCTCCCAAGTAGGAAGTACCTTTCTGGATCACTGGGGTCGATCCTGACCTCGGTGAGGTCCTCGATACTCTTTTCTCCTGGATCACGGCCGACCCTTTCTAGCTCTGCTTCGAGCTCTGCCATGTGCACTTGCTTTGGCTCTTCCTCACCGGACACCACGGCCATCATGCAACGTTTGGCCATTTGCTGATCCCCATTGACTGTGACCACCTCGACTCCGCCTATCCCTTTCCAAAGGGAACTTGAGCTTTTGATGGTAGGAGGAGGGGACGGCTCTAACTGGTGCAGCCAGCTCCGCCCTACGATGGCATTGTAGGGAGACGGGGTATCCACTACGAGGAAGTCGGCCACCACCTGACGCGCCACCTACTCGAACTTCGAGGGAGACTCTCCCTTTGGGGTACACGGGCTTGGCGCTGAACCCTATCAGGGGGGTCCGCGCCTCCTGGAGGTCTTCCTCCGTTAGCCCCATCCTGGTGAAGCAGTCGAAGTATAGGATCTCGGACGAACTGCCGGAGTCGACGAGGATCCTTTGCACTTTGCAACTCCCCAACTTTAGGGTCATGATCAGTGGGTCATTGTGAGGGAGCTGGACTCCTTTCAGGTCCTCGTCTGAGAACCAGATCTTCGGCCTTTCTTTGCGGGCCTTCTTGGGGGACGGCCCGAGATCGGCCGACATGACCTGCTTCCCATGGGAAGGCCCTCCTGGCCTCGGCGCGGGCTTGACTGCTGCTCTGCTTGGTAGGGGCCAGGTGGATGACGCTTATGAGCCTCTCTGACCCGTCGCTGTCGTGATTCTCTTCAGTTCGGCGCCGAGGTCGGTCGTTGCTCCCGCTGCCCGCCGCCTTGCAGAACTCCTTCAGGTGCCCGTCCTTGACGAGCTTTTCGAGATGGTCCTTGAGACGGTAGCAATCATTGGTGTTATGCCCGTTCTGCTTGTGAAAAGCGCAGAACCTGTCTTGATCTCTTTTGGAGTTATCGCCCGGCAGGGGGCGCGGCCATTTGAAGTATGGTTTTTCCTGGATCTTTTCCAGGATTTGGTGAATCGGTTCTGTAAAAACCGTGTTGACCCTCTCACGCGAACGGTAAGATGGTTTGTGTCTCTTGCCTCCTCCCGAGGTGCGAGCCCAGGACGAGGCCCGGTCGCCCGAGCGATGTTCTCGGCTTGCTTCATCTCTACGGGAGGTCTTCCTGTCTTCGTCTACGGACCGGTCCTCACGCCTGGATCGGTCTTCCTGCCGCGATCGGTCATCCTGCCGAGATCGGCCTCCCTGCCGAGATCGGCCCTTGGAGACGCCGAAACTCTCGTTGGCGCGCGCCTCGTCCTCCTCTTGCTCGATATATTTATTTACCCTCGTCATGAGGGCTGTGACGGAGGGCACAGGATTTCGGACGAGCTCTCTCCTGAGCTCGCACCCTGGCAGGAGGGCGTGCTTGAAGGATCTGATTGCTACGTCCTCGGAGGAGTTGTCAATCTCGCTGTATACTGTCCAGAACCTCTTTGCGAACTGAGTGACGCTCTCGCTCCACCTCATCCTGAGGGCCATGAGGTCGCTGTCAGTCTTCGGGATGACCCGGTGCGCCTGGAACTTTCCCAGGAAGGAGTCCCGCAACTGGGGCCAGCTCGAAATCGACCCCTCTGGGAGCCCACAGAACCACTTGAGGGGGAGATCCCCCAAGCTGGAAGAGAAAACTCGGCAGTTGAGGTGCCCGACGTCACCCCAGACGGACAGCTTCTGGGTGAAATGCCGGAGGTGTGCTGATGGGTCCGAGGCTCCGTCATAGAGGACGAACCTCGGGACACTGAACTTCTTCGGGAGGGGGTACTCGATTATTTCTCTGGTGAAGGGTGACGAGTCGAGGCCAGCGAAGTCGGGGAGGTCCAGCTGGCTTTGGGCGAGCCCCGCCTCCTTTAGGGTGTTCTGGAGGGCCTGCTTGACCAGGCGGTTGATCACGGCCTGCTGGTCCGCCGCCTCCGATCTCGGCATTGACCCCCTGTCTTCGTGGTCATGGTAAGAACTCCCGACGTGACTTCGCTCCCGACTCTTATCGTTCAGGTGGTCTCTCAAGTCTTTGCCGGTGACGGGATCCTTCCTGCCTACGGGATCACCGTCCCCGGGGGCTACTCCCTTTCTCGGAGCTGCTGCCTGAGCTGGCGGATGAGATCATCTTTCTCCTGGAGGGCGAGATTCTGGGCCCTGATTGCGGCCTGAGTGGGGTCGGCCTGATTGCGATGTGACCCCTCCGCAGCCGGGGCCTTGTCCTTCGGGAAGCGCTTCCTGAAGGGGAGCGTTCAGCCGCGGTGGGCCCCCCAGCTCTAGCGGGGACGACGCGGACTCGGTGTGGTAGCTTTCTACTTCTGCGACTTCCCTTGACGCGTAGGGCAATGGTCCAGGGAGAACCAGCGGCCCTGGGGGAAGGGACTTCCTTGCGCCTCTCTTGTTCCTCGGAGCCATTGGGGATTTGAAAAGAATTTTGGGAAAGGTTTTTGAGGTATGGGTTAGTACTTCCCACAGACGGCGCCAATTGTATGGCGCCTAAAAATTAAGGACTTTAATGCAAGGATTAGGATCTCTGATTCGGATGATTTGGATGAAGTTTGCTGTGGCTCCGACTGGACCTGAAAAGGAAGGGAAGGAAGAAGCGTCAAAGGACCCTGGCTGCAGGCAGCGCAAGGCTCTCCGATGCTTAAGTTAGTGCTATGAACGAACGAGGGAGAAGGAGAGGAAATTGCAGAGGGATAGTGTGTATAATGGGTTGCGTACCTTTGGATGGAAGTGGATATGCTATTTATAGGCGATGGGGTTGACCTTCGTGGGCGAGTTCCAAGACTGGGCCGGCCACTCGAGTGGCTACGTCCATTCAGCCCATAACGCATTAAATGCTGGCCCATGCTTCATTAAATGCTAGGCTTGCTGGGTCAGGCGGCGATGCTGACTTTTGGGCCAGGTCCCATCAGGCCTGGCCTGGAGCCATGCCCTGGGGGCGCACGTGTCCTGCACGCCGTTTTGTCAGTAATGACAGACTGCAGGGCATGCCTTGGCATGCGCCGCTGTTCTGTCGCTGGTCCCATCAACCCGTCAATCATCTGCACTGCCGGGCCTCAGTGCCGCAGTTGGCCGGATCTGACCGCGGGAACTCCCACCGCGGCAAATGCCGCGATCCTGTAGCCGCAGTCCGCCCCGGCTAGAGGTGGCATTATCATTCTATCTTGAGGGCATTTTAGCGTTGGTCTCGGCTTAGTAAAAATACCCCCACACAATACTCATATAGTACAAGGCTACAAGCAAAGAGGATTCCAAGGAGCTGCCCGGGAATGTTTTACATCTGTTCACTTAGTTGCATGCTTAATTTCATAGGTTGCTTCCTGAAATTTCTTCTTCATTGATTTTAAGCTTCTCTTGCTTTGCTCACTCCATTGAAATGATGAACTTCTTTTCAGTAGATCTGATATCAGAGGTGATATTGGAGTCGACTCCTTCCCTGGAAGATCCTCATAATCTGTAGGCAGTTAAAAGAAGCCCCTTGATAAGTATCAAATGTCTTCAAAAGTATTTACCAAAAAATGTCTTCAAAAGTACACAAATACATAAATAGACTCCAAGCATAGGAACAGAGGAATGAAAGAGGAAAATATGTACTACAATTAGCATAAATATATGCACATCATTTTTGATGATGCCAAAAACAGGGATTCGGACACCACCGGGCAAGATGATTAATGCAAAGCAATAAATGAAGAGAGATGAGGGATTTATAGTGGTTCGGTCAATCGTGACCTACGTCCACTTCAAAAGGGTGATCTTTGATTAATGACGAGGGTTACAGATATGAGAAAGTAGAGAAAACCCGTCCTCCCTCAAGTGATGAGAGGGCTCTATTTATAACTCTTCCTCACCAGGTAGGGATGCGATCAGTTCAACGTCTCTTTGGAGCGTCAGACGTGTCCTTGAGGATCGAGCCAGGTGGAAGGCAGGTGAGATCCTCTCCGTGAGACTTGGTAAATGCAGGTGAAGGGAGGACTTCGTTGCGATGACTTGGAGATTGAGGTGACGAGGCTTCGTTTAACGAAACCCGGATCTCAACGGAGCTATTCCGGCCTGACCCAGATCCCAGACGGACCGGGTCACTTGGACCTGACTCGCTACCGCGATCTGGATTGGGCTTGACTCATCATTTGCCCCCTCAATGCCCCGTGCCCAAATAATTTTTTGAAAGGGGGGCATTGGTAGATTCAGGTCTCTTCTCCCACCAAAATCTTTTTCCTCTTCTCCGATTTTAATCATAATATGGGCGAGCTTTGGAACCGGCCAGGGGGAGAAGGCCTGGGCGCCCGGGGGACAAGTTCCTGGGCGTAGGCGCGAGTGGCTCCATCCTGGACACTCGCCAGTCGGCGGTCGGACTTGATCTGCGCTGGGCGTCCGTCAGGCCGCGGGCGCCCCTGCGGCGACGTTGGCGTTTCCGGCGATCCCTCAATAGGTGAGGAGGAGGTGATGGGCACCGCGGGCGTTGCGCTGGCTGCCTCGGGCGAGGGAGGCGCAGGCAGCGTTGCGGGCCCCCCTTGGGCGAGCAGCCATGGCGAGGGAAGCTCGGTCACCGCGGGCGAGGGGGGAGAGGTTCCCATGGGCGGCGAGCCCCTGGCTGCGCTGGGCGAGGGCAGCACAGCATGCGCGGGCGAGGGCGGCGAGCCCCTGGCAGGCGCGGGCGAGGGCTCCCCTGTCGCGGTGCTGGCTGTGGGCGAGGGCGGCAAGCCCCTGGCAGGCGCGGGCGAGGGCTCCCCTGTCGCGGTGCTGGCTGTGGGCGAGGGCGGCAAGCCCCTGGCAGGCGCGGGCGAGGGCTCCCCTGTCGCGGTGCTGGCTGTGGGCGAGGGCGGTGAGCCCTTGGCTGCGCTGGGCGAGGGCCCTTGGGCGAGGAGCAGGGGCGAGGTGGCTGCCCTAGTGGGCGAGGGCGCCATGGGCGCGGTGGCTGCCCTGGTGGGCGAGGGCGCCATGGGCGCGGGCTCCATGGGCGAGGGTGCCATGGGCGAGGGCTCCACGGGCGCGGGCGAGGGCGCCATGGGCGCTGGCGAGGTGGCCTCTTGCTGCCATGGGCGCGGGCGAGGTTCCCCCTTGGGCGAGGAGAGAAGGACTTGGGCGCCCGGGGGAGTCTGATCCCGTGGTGTATTCCTTTTTTTTTTTTTTTTTTTTTTTTTTTTTTTTTTTCGGGGGCGCTGCCCTCGATCCCCCGCCGGGGGCGCTGCCCCCTGGGCCCATGGACGCGGGCTCCATGGGCGAGGGTGCCATGGGCGAGGGCTCCACGGGCGCGGCAAGTGGTACCAGGGAGTGAATTCTTAAGACTTTAACGTCTCGAGTTCGAGTCCTGGGGAGGCCACTCCAAAGGAGCCAAATAAACAAATGGCTCTTCTGTGGAGGCGGGAGGGCTACGGTGGGTCGCCCAAGTGGCACCACTGACATCAACGAATCCCCCTTACAAAAAAGGCCGGCCTTTTTTGTAGGAGGTGCTTCCTCCCCACAGTAGAGCCATTTGTTTACACTTCAGGCGTCTTATTTGCGTGCGCCTTAATCATGCATTTGGCTCCGTAGAGTAGCCTCCCCAGGAGTCGATCCCAAGACCTCTCCCTTAAGAGAAATCTTGGACTTACCCTGGTACCACTTGGGCTAGCTCAAGTGGTACCAGGGTAAGTCCAAGATTTCTCTTAAGGGAGAGGTCTTGGGATCGACTCCTGGGGAGGCTACTCTACGGAGCCAAATGCATGATTAAGGCGCACGCAAATAAGACGCCTGAAGTGTAAACAAATGGCTCTACTGTGGGGAGGAAGCACCTCCTACAAACCATCGGTCAAGTAATAAATGCAGTAAATGAAGAGAGATGAGAGATTTATAGTGGTTCGGTCAAGATGACCTACGTCCACTTCATAAAGGCAGAGATTGCCTGTGGTGTTTTACTTCCTCAATGATTATTACAAACTAGAGGAATACAAGCGTCGAAGTGAATACAGAGAGATCCATCCCCTCTCAAGTGCTGGTGGAAGTCTTTGATTTATAGTCCTCCCCTAACAGATGGGGACGACTCTTCAGCAACGTTCGTCCTTCGAACCCTCGAACTGCCATCGCGCTGGACGAGGCAGGTGAGATAATTCTCCGCAGGACCTGGTAGGAGCGGGATTGCTTCCGGAGCAACGTGGCTGCCTGCCTTGACTTGGTCACTCCGTGGATCTGGACCTAGGCTTTCCTGGTGGATTTGGATCTGGCTCATCATATTCTAGGCCACTTGGGCCTGACTCATCATTTGCCCCCAATGCCTGCGCACAAAGAAGCTTTGAAAGGGGGGCATTTTGAGAAGAAGGAGATGAGCCTAAAACTTGCTAAAAAGAATGCCCCAGACCCAAAGTTGGAGCAGAGGACGAGGTACCAAGCGGCCGATCTGCAGTTTGCTGTGTAGGCGGAGAGGAGGTGGTTGCGCCAACAGACGAAGCAGGCAGCAGGAGGTTGGGCGCCCGGAAGAGGCCTGGGCGGTCGACAAGCAGTCTGGGCGCCAGGAGCAAAGGTGCCAGGGAGCTGGGCGCCAGGGTGCTAGAGTGCTGGGCGCCAGCAGGGAGCTGTTGAGGCCCGATTGTTGACATTCAATCTGAAAAGAGAGGCAGACTTCTTGCCTGCTTGAGAGCAGTGCAGAGACGAAGCGTTTTTTGCAACCCGCGAGAGGGCCACTAAGCTGGATATTTAGACTGCCTGTTTAAGAACAGTGCAGAGGCCAAGCTTTTTGGGCGACCCGCGAGATAGCCGCTAAGTTGAAGATAGGCTGCCTGTTTAACAACAGTGCAGAGGCCAAGCTTTTTGGCGACCCGGGAGAGAGCCGCTAAGCTGGAGATAGGCTGCCTGTTTAAAAACAGTGCAGAGGCCAAGCTTTTTGGCGACCCGGGAGAGAGCCGCTAAGCTGGAGATAGGCTGCCTGTTTAAAAACAGTGCAGAGGCCAAGCTTTTTTGGCGACCCGTGAGAGAGCCGCTAAGCCGGATGTATAGGCTGCCTGTTTGAGAACAGTACAGAGGCAGGTCACCACGTAGGGCGATCCGCGAGATGATTCATCCAAATGGAACATCCAAGAGAGAGAAAATCATCCCAAGAGAATGAGAAGAGTGTGCAAGTAGCTGTAATGATGGGTGCGCCAAACTGATGATGGGCGAGGGGGCGGCCATGGGCGAGGAGGCTGCCATGGGCGAGGAGGCTGCCATGGGCGCCATGGGCGAGGCTGCTGCTGTGGGCGCCATGGGCGAGGAGGCTGCCATGGGCGAGGAGGCTGCCATGGTGGGCGAGGGAGGAGAGGGCCCCCCTTGGGCGAGCAGCCACGGCGAGGGAGAGCAGGGCAGCACGGGCAGCGTGCTGCTGGCAGCGCTGGGCGAGGGAGGGGTTTTCCTCATGGGCGAGCCCCTGGCTGCACTGGGCGAGGGAGGAAAGGCCCCCACGGGCGAGCCTCTGGCTGCGCTGGGCGAGGGAGGAGTTTTCCCCATGGGCGAGCCCTTGGCTGCGCTGGGCGAGGGCAGCACAGCAGAGGCGGTCGAGGTCCCCCCTTGGGCGAGGAGCAAGGGCGAGGCTGCCATGGGCGCAGGCGAGGTCCCCCCTTGGGCGAGGAGCCGAGGTGAGGTCCTCCCTTGGGCGAGCAGCCGAGGTGAGGTCCCCCCTTGGGCGAGCAGCCGAGGTGAGGTCCCCCCTTGGGCGAGGAGCAAGGGCGAGGCTGCCATGGGCGCAGGCGAGGTCCCCCCTTGGGCGAGCAGCCGAGGTGAGGTCCTCCCTTGGGCGAGCAGCCGATGTGAGGTCCCCCCTTGGGCGAGCAGCCGAGGTGAGGTCCCCCCTTGGGCGAGCAGAGGAGGACTTGGGCGCCCGGGGGAGTTCGGGGCGCCCGAGGGATGCTTTGGGCGCCGAGGGACTTGGGCGCCCGGGGGACCCATCAGCTCGACCCCCGCCGGGGGACACCCCCGGACCCCCTCTGCGTAGCGCATGATATATCCCTTAGCACATGTAAATTCCAAGACTCTGCCCCTCGGTAACTTCTGATGGGTCATCACAAAAAAAGAAATGAGAGAGCTTCTCAGGCTGAGAGGGCTGCGCCAGCTAGGAGAGGGCTGTGCCAGCTGGAAGAGCTTCCGAGGCTGATCTTTCCGCGGCCCGCGAGAGGGCGACCAGGCTTGAGACCGAATTCTTAGTAGCTTAAGAGAGGGCAGCCAGGGCAGAAGCTGAGCTTGTGAAGGACCTTGAGAGGGCTTCGCTCAGAGAGGCTGAGCTTCTGAAGACCCTTGAGAGGGCTCACTGAGCTTCTGAAGACCCTTGCGAGGGCTTCGCTCGGTGAGGTGAGCTTCTGAAGACCCTTGAGAGGGCTCACTGAGCTTCTGAAGACCCTTGCGAGGGCTTCGCTCGGTGAGGTGAGCTTCTGAAGACCCTTGAGAGGGCTCACTGAGCTTCTGAAGACCCTTGCGAGGGCTTCGCTCGGTGAGGTGAGCTTCTGAAGACCCTTGAGAGGGCTCACTGAGCTTCTGAAGACCCTTGCGAGGGCTTCGCTCGGTGAGGTGAGCTTCTGAAGACCCTTGAGAGGGCTCACTGAGCTTCTGAAGACCCTTGCGAGGGCTTCGCTCGGTGAGGTGAGCTTCTGAAGACCCTTGAGAGGGCTCACTGAGCTTCTGAAGACCCTTGAGAGGGCTTCGCTCGGTGAGGTGAGCTTCTGAAGACCCGCGAGAGGGCTTCGCTCAATGAGGCTGAGCTTCCGAAGACCCGCGAGAGGGCTTCGCTCAGTGAGGTGAGCTTCTGAAGACCCGCAAGAGGGCTTCGCTCAATGAGGCTGAGCTTGTACAGACCCGTGAGAGGGTGATGCTCAGAGAGACCGTTGTGGAGACAATGACTGGGGCGGTACATGAGAGAACTGCTTTCCCAGATATTGTCCTCATAGGCTTCGTGCTGACTGAGGTGCTTGATGATTGTAGTGGCAGCTCTTATATATGATGTCGATGGTGATGTGCTCCTCGACCTTGGGCGCGCCATGATGATGGGCGCCCAAGTGAGGTGCTCCTTTACCCTGGGCGCCATGGTGATGGGCGCCCGGTGAGGTGCTTCTCGCCATGGAGCATGCCTCGGCCAAACTGATGATGTCTATGGTGATGCCGAGGACAACTTTAAGAAGGGTTGTCCTGGCTGATAATGACTCATAGGATGGCCTTGCTGATGCTTTTATTGCTGCGGGGTCATCTTGTATCTGGAGCAGAAATGTGCCCAACAACGGCATTGAGAGGATGGGAGCCCTGGGGAACTCCCTGGGCGCCGCCATGAGGATGGGCGCCCAGATGGGGAGCTCCCTGGCTTGGAGAGCTTGATGGGGAGCTCCCTGGCGCGCCCAGCTGAGGATGGGCGCCCAGATGGGGAGGTCCCTGGCGTGGAGCGCTTGATGGGGAGCTCCCTGGCGCGCCCAGCTGAGGATGGGCGCCCAGATGGGGAGGTCCCGAGCGTGGAGAGCTTGATGGGGAGCTTCCTGGCGCGCCCAGCTGAGGATGGGTGCCCAGATGGGGAGCTCCCAGGCGTGATGCTCTGGGAAGTCCCTGGCGTGATGCTCCCTGTGGTACTCCTCCAAATTGTGCTCCACCTTGCCTTGCCAGCACGAGTTGTAATATCTGCTGGTTTTGGGCGGCTACCAGCTGTTGCATGGTCTCCAACATCTGCTGAGGAGTGGGAGCAGGAGCATTCGGGGTAGGAGTGAGGTTACCCTCGCCCTCTGCTCGTCTTGTCGATCTAGTGGTGATCACCATAATTTTGAAAAAAGGATGAGAACTTTTGTTCGTCCCCACAGACGGCGCCAAACTGATGATGCCAAAAATTGGGATTCGGACACCACCGGTCAAGATGATTAATGCAAAGCAATAAATGAAGAGAGATGAGGGATTTATAGTGGTTCGGTCAAGCGTGACCTACGTCCACTTCAAAAGGGTGATCTTCGATTAATGACGAGGGTTACAGATATGAGAAAGTAGAGAAAACCCGTCCTCCCTCAAGTGATGAGAGGGCTCTATTTATAACTCTTCCTCACCAGGTAGGGATGCGATCAGTTCAACGTCTCTTTGGAGCGTCAGACGTGTCCTTGAGGATCGAGCCAGGTGGAAGGCAGGTGAGATCCTCTCCGTGAGACTTGGTAAATGCAGGTGAAGGGAGGACTTCGTTGCGATGACTTGGAGATTGAGGTGACGAGGCTTCGTTTAACGAAACCCGGATCTCAACGGAGCTATTCCGGCCTGACCCAGATCCCAGACGGACCGGGTCACTTGGACCTGACTCGCTACCCGCGATCCGGATTGGGCTTGACTCATCAATTTTTGTTCTTTCGCCTAAGAAAACTCAATTATGGATGGCCATGGCCAAAAGCTTTCTGGTCACTCAATCTGACCACTTC
This sequence comes from Litsea cubeba, assembly GCA_012931725.1. Classification (NCBI taxonomy): domain Eukaryota; kingdom Viridiplantae; phylum Streptophyta; class Magnoliopsida; order Laurales; family Lauraceae; genus Litsea; species Litsea cubeba. The sequence goes on along the minus strand of CM022946.1, from coordinate 45,492,367 downwards.
AATTAGAGGGGCTTTTTTCAGGGAAAAGAAATGTCAACCTTAACTTCTTATGACCATTCATTACTTATAAAAGTCCTCTTAATGCTCTAACCCAATTAAATGAACAAATGGGATTTAACTGATCAGACCGTTTTTCATCTATGGCCCATATGAGGTGGAAGCCGATGGATGATCTCATTTGGATCTCATAGACTTACCATGTAGACTGCTGACCCCAAAATAGTGGGACAAGGCTTTGATGATGATGATGGGATTTGCCATGTAAATGCAAACAGTCGCACCTTGCAAATAAGTTGGGTTGGAAGAAAAAAGTGACAAGCATTGCAGTCTAGCTACATTTCAAAGTTTATAGAACGCCCTTTTAGGTGAACTAAGCTTCAGTTCAGCCATTCACACATCCAAAGGTACTCATGGATAAAACCAATAGTTAGGCAACCATTCAATTATGATTGAATGCACAGCCCTCCACAGGCCATGAAGTTATAATCTTCACATACTATGTATAATTGTATATCCATGACATATCCATGCCATCATAACAAAATCAGTCCATGTACTTACAACACTAGTAATATTAAACCATATCAGAGTCGGTAAAAAGCACTGCTGCACACCTGAAGACTTGGGAAGCTGATAGTGCATTTTCAAGAATTTGGAGGCCTCTTCGTCCTTCTTATGGCATAATACCCGGAGTAAGGTGTCAGCATCATCTACATATGTACCCCCAGGCTTCCTACTAATCAAGCCAGTGGAGATCTGTTCGCTTGCACTCATCAACATTCCAACTATAGTATCGGTCTGGAAGAAAGGCAACTGAATTATTACGTCATTAATACGAATGTCAGTCGATAGTCGATACTCAGCCAAGAATTGACAAACCTCAAGAGTATGTAAGTTCAAGATCTGTTGAGCTAACTTGGCTTCTTGCTCAACTACTGCGGGAGGAAGGCCTTGTCCATTTGCTACAAAAAAAGTCCTGTGAAAAATGTTTGGTTGTGTTGGATTTAAAACATGCCTGTCTATCTATCTATCTTCTTGTTGAGCAAGTAAGTTTTTTTCTTCAGACCCGCATGGAAAGTTTATAAAACTTGGAACCCTTTATAAAAGACTTTGAATTAACAGTTCGTAAGCGCGCGCAGAGAGAGAGAGAGAGAGAGAGAGAGAGAGAGAGGAACCATTGATTAGTCAGTCATTCAAGCACCCAAGAGAGAGAGGAACCATTGATTAGTCAAGTCATTCAAGCACCCATCTTGGAAAGAGATTCATTAATTAAAAGAGGAGCATTTTAAAGCTGAAACAGATGAGACAATAGAAGCAAAACAGAGAAAGCACAAAATGAAGAGGAGAAAGGCAGAGGGGCCACTAACTTCATCAACACCATCGGCCAAACCCATTCTAGATTAGTTAATTTTAGCATTGATGACCATTAAATGGGTAATTTTTCCAAAACAGAAGTTTGATTTGTTGAATACAGAAAAGAGCTTCTAAGATATTGAAGAGGAAGATCAATGACGATCACCACTACCAAAGGCTTCGAGGAGCTTGGAGAAAAGAAGGTTTTCATTTCACTATTAAGCAGAAATCTAGTAGATAGTAGCATCTATATATTGGAATATTCAAAAAAGAAGAGATGAGAAGAAAAGAAACCTTCTAAACGTCTATTCACCTTCACTTTATTGAAAATGGAGGTGGAGAAACTAGAACATCATTTTGGTTGGGCAGAATATACGCAAAATGGGTGTCAGGTGAATAACGATATTGCTACGCTGGTAATGATATCGTCACGAGAATAATTCTGTCCAAAAAATTGTATTGCACCCTAATCCGTCTGATGAGTCAAGCCCAATCCGGATCGCGGTAGCGAGTCAGGTCCAAGTGACCCGGTCCGTCTGGGATCTGGGTCAGGCCGGAATAGCTCCGTTGAGATCCGGGTTTCGTTAAACGAAGCCTCGTCACCTCAATCTCCAAGTCATCGCAACGAAGTCCTCCCTTCACCTGCATTTACCAAGTCTCACGGAGAGGATCTCACCTGCCTTCCACCTGGCTCGATCCTCAAGGACACGTCTGACGCTCCAAAGAGACGTTGAACTGATCGCATCCCTACCTGGTGAGGAAGAGTTATAAATAGAGCCCTCTCATCACTTGAGGGGGGACGGATTTTCTCTACTTTCTCATATCTGTAACCCTCGTCATTAATCAAAGATCACCCTTTTGAAGTGGACGTAGGTCACGCTTGACCGAACCACTATAAATCTCTCATCTCTCTTCATTTATTGCATAGCATTAATTATCTGACCGGTGGTGTCCGAATTCCTCTATTTTGGCATCATCAGTTTGGCGCCGTCTGTGGGGACGAAAAAATTCAAACCCCTTGTTAGAATCATGGTGATCAGCACGAGGTCTGTAAGACGAGAGGATAACCCTGGCCTAACTACGGGTCCGGGCCCTAACGCTCAGCCTAACTCTCCCAGACAGGGAGAGAACGGTCCTCCACCGGGTAATCCTGTCCCGATTACCCCCGCTCCTACTCACTCTCCACAGCAGATGATGGAGACCATGCAGCAGCTGGTGACTCAAAACCAGCAAATCCTCCAACTTATGCTCGCAGGGCAAGGAGGAGCACCATTCGGTGGGATCCAGCAGCAGGAGGCGACGCGCTCGCGGGGCCCGACCGCTCCGCGAAACGGAGCACCTCATCCGGGCGCCCATCCCCTGGGCGCCCAGGCGAGGGGTCTTCCTATGGGCGCCCAGCCCAATCTACCTCATCCGGGCGCCCATCCCCTGGGCGCCCAGGCAAGGGGTCTTCCTATGGGCGCCCAGCCCAATCTACCTCATCCGGGCGCCCATCCCCTGGGCGCCCAGGCAAGGGGTCTTCCTATGGGCGCCCAGCCCAATCTCCATCACCTGGGCGCCCATCCCTATGGCGCCCAGGGTCGAGGAGTTCCCCTGATGACTCAGTTCCATCGCGCCCAGGATGCCTCTGCCGGAGCTCCTTTGGAACCCCCACCTGGCCCGAGCCTGGCTGGTCCACAAGGTCATGCTTATTATGCGGTGCCTCCACCTCCAGGTGGAGCCCAGTTTGCAGAACCTCCGGCTGATGATCCCCACTTCCAAGAAGGGGAAAGTGAGAATAATACCGTGGGGGAGGAAAGCTATCTCCCTGGTCCTTCCAGAGAACCCCATAATCCCTGGGACGAAAAGATCAAGGAGATGCAAAACCAGCTGGGAGAAGTCTACAACGCCATGAAGGCGAAGGCACCGGAGACAGTGGATCACCTAGTCGGGCGAACGGACACACCGTTCAAGCCCGATGTGGTGAACTACCCGCTTCCTCGAAAGTTCAAGATGCCGTCCATGGAGACCTTTGATGGAAGAAAGGATCCATTGGACCATCTGGAGATGTACAAAACCAAAATGCAGCTACATAATATCCCTGACGAGATTATGTGTAGGGCATTTCCAACCACATTGAAGGGTTCCGCCCGGCAGTGGTTTGCCAATCTCGCCCCTACCTCCATCGCCACCTTTGCGGAATTAAGCAAGTCCTTCGTGTCACATTTCATCGGAGGACGCCGCCACCAGAAGCCTGCCACACACCTGCTCAGCATAAAGCAGGATACAAATGAAAGCCTCAGGAGTTACCTCACTCGTTTTAACGAGGAGGTACTTCAAATTGAAGAGCCTGACGACAAGGTGTCCATGACAGCCTTCCTCGGAGGTCTCCGTTCATCGAGATTCCATTTCTCAGTTATGAAACGCCCGCCAAAAAGCATGCCAGAGCTACTAACAAAGGTTCAGAAGTATATACATGCTGAAGATACCACAAGGGCTAGGCGAGGGGAGTCCTCCAGAGCAGTCGACAACGGGAAGGGGCGAGACAGAGAGGAAAGGAAGGATAGAAGCAACAAGCGAAGCAGGACAGAGAGGCTACCTGTCAGAGACCAACGCGGTCCTGCTTCGCAGAGAGACAGACAAGCATTCACTCCTCGCGATGCAGTGGTTGAACACATTGCCAGGGAACGCGGAACTGTTGAAAATGAATTACCAGTGATACCATAAGAGAGTCAAAGTAGTGAGGGTTTGGGGGCTTGGTTTTTTCAACTTTGTTAATGTTGTGTAGCACTAAACAATGGATTAATAAAATCATTTTTTATCAGTGCTACAAGTTAATAGAGTCCCCTGCCCTCTAATCACTCTCAAAGTTGTCCTCGGCATCACCATAGACATCATCAGTTTGGCTGAGGCATGCTCCATGGCGAGAAGCACCTCATCGGGCATCATCACCATGGCGCCCAGGGTAAAGGAACACCTCACTTGGGCGCCCATCATCATGGCGCCCAGGGTCGAGGAGCACATCACCATCGACATCATATATAAGAGCTGCCATTACAATCATCAAGCCCCTCAGTCAGCACGAAGCCTAAGAGGACAATATCTGGGAAAGCAGTTCTCTCATGTACCGCCCCAGTCATTGTCTCCACAACGGTCTCTCTGAGCATCACCCTCTCACGGGTGTACAAGCTCAGCCTCATTGAGCGAAGCCCTCTCGCGGGTCTTCAGAAGCTCACCTCACCGAGCGAAGCCCTCTCAAGGGTCTTCAGAAGCTCAGTGAGCCCTCTCAAGGGTCTTCAGAAGCTCAGCCTCTCTGAGCGAAGCCCTCTCAAGGTCCTTCACAAGCTCAGCCTTATTGAGCGAAGCCCTCTCGCGGGTCTTCAGAAGCTCACCTCACCGAGCGAAGCCCTCTCAAGGGTCTTCAGAAGCTCAGTGAGCCCTCTCAAGGATCTTCAGAAGCTCACCTCACCGAGCGAAGCCCTCTCAAGGGTCTTCAGAAGCTCAGTGAGCCCTCTCAAGGGTCTTCAGAAGCTCAGCCTCTCTGAGCGAAGCCCTCTCAAGGTCCTTCACAAGCTCAGCCTTATTGAGCGAAGCCCTCTCGCGGGTCTTCAGAAGCTCACCTCACCGAGCGAAGCCCTCTCAAGGGTCTTCAGAAGCTCAGTGAGCCCTCTCAAGGATCTTCAGAAGCTCACCTCACCGAGCGAAGCCCTCTCAAGGGTCTTCAGAAGCTCAGTGAGCCCTCTCAAGGGTCTTCAGAAGCTCAGCCTCTCTGAGCGAAGCCCTCTCAAGGTCCTTCACAAGCTTAGCCTCTGCCCTGGCTGCCCTCTCTTAAGCTACTAAGAATTCGGTCTCAAGCCTGGTCGCCCTCTCTCGGGCCGCGGAAAGATCAGCCTCGGAAGCTCTTCCAGCTGGCACAGCCCTCTCCTCAGCCTGAGAAGCTCTCTCATTTCTTCTTTTGGGATGACCCATCAGAAGTTACCGAGGGGCAGAGTCTTGGAATTTACATGTGCTAAGGGATATATCATGCGCTACGCAGAGGGGGTCCGGGGGTGTCCCCCGGCGGGGTCAGCTCGGGGATCAGACTCCCCCGGGCGCCCAAGTCCTTCTCTCCTCGCCCAAGGGGGAACCTCGCCCGCGCCCATGGCAGCAAGAGGCCACCTCGCTAGCGCCCATGGCGCCCTCGCCCGCGCCCGTGGAGCCCTCGCCCATGGCACCCTCGCCCATGGAGCCCGCGCCCATGGGCCCAGGGGGCAGCGCCCCCGGCGGGGGATCAAGGGCAGCGCCCCCGAAAAAAAAAAAAAAAAAAAAAAAAAAAAAGGAATACACCACGGGATCAGACTCCCCCGGGCGCCCAAGTCCTTCTCTCCTCGCCCAAGGGGGAACCTCGCCCGCGCCCATGGCAGCAAGAGGCTACCTCGCCAGCGCCCATGGCGCCCTCGCCTGCGCCCGTGGAGCCCTCGCCCATGGCACCCTCGCCCATGGAGCCCGCGCCCATGGCGCCCTCGCCCACCAGGGCAGCCACCGCGCCCATGGCGCCCTCGCCCACTAGGGCAGCCACCTCGCCCCTGCTCCTCGCCCAAGGGCCCTCGCCCAGCGCAGCCAAGGGCTCACCGCCCTCGCCCACAGCCAGCACCGCGACAGGGGAGCCCTCGCCCGCGCCTGCCAGGGGCTTGCCGCCCTCGCCCACTAGGGCAGCCACCTCGCCCCTGCTCCTCGCCCAAGGGCCCTCGCCCAGCGCAGCCAAGGGCTCACCGCCCTCGCCCACAGCCAGCACCGCGACAGGGGAGCCCTCGCCCGCGCCTGCCAGGGGCTTGCCGCCCTCGCCCACAGCCAGCACCGCGACAGGGGAGCCCTCGCCCGCGCCTGCCAGGGGCTCGCCGCCCTCGCCCGCGCATGCTGTGCTGCCCTCGCCCAGCGCAGCCAGGGGCTCGCCGCCCATGGGAACCTCTCCCCCCTCGCCCGCGGTGACCGAGCCTCCCTCGCCATGGCTGCTCGCCCAAGGGGGGCCCGCAACGCTGCCTGCGCCTCCCTCGCCCGAGGCAGCCAGCGCAACGCCCGCGGTGCCCATCACCTCCTCCTCACCTATTGAGGGATCGCCGGAAACGCCAACGTCGCCGCAGGGGCGCCCGCGGCCTGACGGACGCCCAGCGCAGATCAAGTCCGACCGCCGACTGGCGAGTGTCCAGGATGGAGCCACTCGCGCCTACGCCCAGGAACTTGTCCCCCGGGCGCCCAGGCCTTCTCCCCCTGGCCGGTTCCAAAGCTCGCCCATATTAGGATTAAAACCGGAGAAGAGGAAAAAGATTTTGGAGGGAGAAGAGACCTGAATCTACCAATGCCCCCCTTTCAAAAAATTATTTGGGCACGGGGCATTGAGGGGGCAAATGATGAGTCAAGCCCAATCCGGATCGCGGGTAGCGAGTCAGGTCCAAGTGACCCGGTCCGTCTGGGATCTGGGTCAGGCCGGAATAGCTCCGTTGAGATCCGGGTTTCGTTAAACGAAGCCTCGTCACCTCAATCTCCAAGTCATCGCAACGAAGTCCTCCCTTCACCTGCATTTACCAAGTCTCACGGAGAGGATCTCACCTGCCTTCCACCTGGCTCGATCCTCAAGGACACGTCTGACGCTCCAAAGAGACGTTGAACTGATCGCATCCCTACCTGGTGAGGAAGAGTTATAAATAGAGCCCTCTCATCACTTGAGGGGGGACAGATTTTCTCTACTTTCTCATATCTGTAACCCTCGTCATTAATCAAAGATCACCCTTTTGAAGTGGACGTAGGTCACGCTTGACCGAACCACTATAAATCTCTCATCTCTCTTCATTTATTGCATAGCATTAATTATCTGACCGGTGGTGTCCGAATCCCTGTTTTTGGCATCATCACCGTCAATTCTGTGTTTTTCATAATCAATTCGTCTAGTTAGTGTTAAGGCTAATTTTTTCGTAAAAATCCATTGATTAAATTGTTTCTTTTCACATTAGTGAAAATAAAAAATAAAAAACATAGATAGGGCCTTTTGCACACTGCCTCTTTTATACTCCTGGTTGATATTTTATCTGTTGTATGGTTCCTGCTTATGAATGTCTGTTTTGTTTTTTTGTTTCTATTCACAGTGTTAAAATTACATCTCCCCCCCACCCTTCCCATCCACACACCAAAGGGGCTGAATAGTAAAGGCCAGCAATTCCACGGAACCCCCCTGTAACTTATCAGGTTGGTGGATCTAGAGGTGTCCCTAAATCTGCTCCTATGCATGTAATATGGCATGTCTGCATTGAGTTGGGTCAAGGATAGGGTAATGAGTTAGTATGTATTTGAATGGGGAAAGGATAGGGTAATGACAACTGAATGGCTCCTAAGCATTGTGCATGCCAAGAATAGCGTTAGGGATGGGTTTCATTCTTAGGAAAAATAGAATAAACAAGATAAAAATTCTAGGTTGTTATTATTATATAGATTAGTTATATCAGTCAATTGCATACCTTCAATATACTTAGGTCTTCTTGCATCATTGTGATATCAGTATCAGAAAATGCTCGTGAAGGGCCGCCATCCAACAGTACCCAAACAAAGCCTTCCTATATGCCAAATCAAAGAAAAATTAAAAATGAGAGAGAGAGAGAGAGAGAGAGAGAGAGAGAGAGAGAGTACCCATGATGCTCGACAAATGCTTAAAGCAACTGCATCTCGTAGAGATTCAAAAATCAAATCACATACATGGTCAAGGGCCTGCATCAAATGCCTCAATGATTTGTATGAATCCATGTGCATAAAAATACCTTGTGAGAAGTTTTCACTAGAGATATCCAACTGAAATCATAAAGTTCTTAATGTCGAGGTAATTTTATCTTTTCCCCCGTCTTTGGTGAAGATTTACAGCTTTTCTTTTCTCACTTAATCTTATTTTGAGATACAAAACAAGGTAACAGAGGGATGTTAGTTAGGGGTCTCAACTAAAAAAATAAAAAATAAGATCATCAATGGGGAGATTTTTAAAAAGAGGAGATCAAAGACCGATGGAAGTGATATATTAGACATCTATTTAATAATGAACATACGAGTGAAGTAAATAACATTTTAACAATGTATGATCGATAAAATATCAAGAATAGAAGTCAAGACTGCCTTAGCTAAATGAATAAAAATAAAGCATTAGGACCAGATGGTATGCCTACAAACACAAGGATAGTGATGGGCAAAATCAGGGTAGATTGGTTGATCAAACTGAACTATAAAATCTGTAGTATAAGCCCAATTAATGGAGAAGAACAGAATGATTCCTTTCTAGAAGACTAAAAGGTGACATTCGGAACTATGCAAAAAACCTGAGCTATAAAGTTATCAGTTGCACTTTAAAACTTTAAAAAGATTGATAGAGCAGCGCCTACAACAAGAGTTAGATAATTCGGAGCAGAGCCTACAACAAGAGTTCGATATTTCGGCAACTAATTAAGTTTTGTATCACATAGATCCACTATAGAAGCCATTTTCCCATTAAGACAACTCATGGAAAAGTTAAGAAAAGAAGAAAAACATACACATAATACATGAACTTTTATGGTGATCCATCAATTGGCTTTCAATTAGTAAATTTCATAATGCCAAGGCATGAGACAGGACAACCCCCCACCCATCCTTTCTTTTTGTTGGGTGGGGTGGGTGGGTGTTTGGTGCATTTACCATCATGCCACATACATGGTAGGCATGAAACTACTTGGCAAAATTATTTGACATCAATTGAAGTTAGAGACAAGAATGTTCAAGAAAAATTAGTCAATTCATGAGTTCTTGTCGAATGAATGAAATGCGAATCAACTTACAAAGTTGGAGTGGTGAGCAGTGAAACCATGGTACCTGACATGGACCAGTTGCACTAGAATTGCTTGTCAAGAAAGTCAGCTAGTTCAGCTTCCAATTTTTCTCCATCCAAAATCTCAGCATGACAAGGATCAATGTTTTCAATGATACACCACTCCCAATTATTGAAGCTGCTCATGCTGAATTAATAACTGACAACCAGACTCAAAAGTCACTTGCAGATAAGTGACTACCTCAAACTGAATATGTTATATAGTTAAAACTTCTAAATAATGTTACTTTGTCCAGCATTGGCCATTGACCTCGGAATTTTTATCCTCGGGGAATGCAAAAAAAAAAAAAAAAGACAACTGAAGCACTCCGTCCATTATTTTTGTTCATGTATCTTATTTTGGTTTAATGAAGATAAACAAATGATTATTCTCTTTCAATCTTGCTTTCAGATAAATTATGTTTTGGAAAAGGAAAAGATGGGGTAAAGATGTTTCAGTATTGTAGGTGCAGAAAAAGTATGACCCACAATAATCGGGGTGCCTTAGAGGACTTATCCAAATGAAGAAGATGATCCGCTGCCTGAAAGCCTGAAAGGGAAGAGCAAACGGTCAGAGGACCCTGGCCTGAGCAGCGTAAGGCTCTCCGATGCCTAAGTCAGTGAATGAACTGGAACAAAGGAAGGAGAGGAAGAAGAGAGGCAGAGTAACGACTCTCTGGTTTTGATTGTGCGTACCTTGCATGTGAAATGGGGCTCTATTTATAGACGATTGGACGATATCTTTGGATGATATTTTGGTGTGGGTCCCATGACTTAATAGGGAAGTCATCATCAGCCCACAAAGTAATAAATGCGGTCCATTCCAACCCACTTTGCATTTAATGCCAATCGGATCAGCCCACATCGCATTAAATGCGCGTCATGTTGGGCCAGATCGTGTTGGACGCCTTTGGCGGTAGGGGTACCATCGGATCCATCCTCGGGCCTTGCCCTGATTTGGCTTCAGCCGCTGGATGCCGCCCTGTCAGTGATCTAGCGAAGATTGTGGACGGCTGGATGTCGCATCTGTCTCACTGGCTCGTGCCCCTATTCCTCCACGTGTCCGATGACGTGGGGGGCGAAGGGCGCGAGTGGAGATTCTCTTCTTGCTCCGGCTTTCGTCCCGGCACCTTCGGCCGAGGTGGAGCTTTCAGCCAAGGTGGGCACCTGGGTAGCCGAGCTCGGCGCTAGCGGCCCGGACCTGTCTGACTTCGGCTGAGGCCTCTGTCCTGGTAGCCGAGGTGAGTCTGAGGCCATGTGGTTAGCACGCGGATGGCACGTGAGGCACGTGAGAATGCTTAGTCCCATTTGATGGCTGTGATTAGCGTAATCCTGGAGCTTTGGAAATCTCCCCACACAATTGCCCCATAGCTTTTGACCTCTTAAGCGTCCTAGCCTTTAGGGGTCAGAAGCTAGAGAACCTGGCTGGAGATGCAGCGATCATTGCTTGATGTCGCTTCAACTTTTCTGAGGCAATAAATGCTTCGTCCTGTCCGTTCTAGGAAGCGAACCGACGGCTACACGTGTAGCTTCTTCACTGATTGCGTTGTCTCATTGATGAAACAGGCGCGGATTGCGAAATCCGTCTCTTCGAATTTGAAAGTGGCGCCCAAAGAGGGTTTTCTTTCTATAAATAGGGTCGTCTCCTTTCTTTCTTTTTTCTGATTTCCTTTGCCCTTACCTTCGATTCCTACTCTGCTCTTCGAGATCTCTCTGGCGAGAACAACCGTAGGACGCGTCCAGATCTGTTCTTGACCTACTTTCCTGCTTCTGTAAGTAACTTCGTGCCCCTGTCTGGTTTTTTAGGATTTCACCACCTTTAGGGTTTCTTTCCGCTATCGTTTTCTTTTAGACATGGGCACCCCTAGGTTTCGGTTAGATACAGATGAGGGCATAGCTAGGTTTAGGGCTACTTACAACATTCCGGAGGGAGTTCGCCTGAGGCCGGTGGATCCCATCGACTATGCCACGCGCGGCTGGTCCTGTGGCTGGATGCTGTTCCCTCTGATCTCCGTGATCGAGGGTGGGGTCAGATTTCCTCTGCACCCCTTGCTTAGGGCTTGCCTTAGCGTCTGGTCGATCACCCCGTGCCAGCTGATGCCCAATGGCTTCAAAGTCATTATGGGCACGGCAAAACTGAACGAGATTTTGGGGACCAACCTGGGTGTCCATGACATCGAGGACGTCTATGACATCTGCAAGGCTGGGGGAGACAATTATTATCTCCGGGTGAAGCAGCGCCGAAGAGGCTTCGTCCTGGCCTTGGAGGACTCCAGTAAGAACGCCGAGGAGGACCTCTTCTGTGTGTCAGGGGACTGGGAATTCGGCGCTGGTGAGGACAGGAGACTGATGGTCCCTCGCCACCTCGGGGCCGTCCCAAGTAAATACTGCTTCTTTCCTCTGTTTATTTTGCTCAACCTTTATGTTGCCGAGCTGATACTCTTTGTTGTTTGTGTCGCAGAACTGCACGCGAGGCAACGCCGGGCTGTGAGCGAAGGCTGGAGGAAGAACGTCAACGACCACAAGAAGGTCGAGAGATACAAAGGGCACAAGACCAGATCAGCCTGGAAGCTGCTGGGGTACACGCCGAGGTACCGCGGCCACTACAGGAGAATCGGAGCAGCTCCGGAGGATGAGCCGCAGCTTGATCATCCTCCTGTCACCTTGGCCGTGCCTGCCGGGGTCCCTTTGATCGACCCTGCTGCGAGCCGAGCTGGGTCTGGCGCTGAGGCATCCACTTCTTCTAGCTAGGGGTCGCCGAACCTAAGGGAGATAGTGGACGCCTATTCGTCTGACCAGGAGGAAGGAATGGAGGGAGGCTCGATAGTGACTGGTACCAAGGATCTGGCGGCCAAGTTCAGACGAAGATCCTCTTCTTCTGCGACACCTTCATCTGCCGACACTCGCGCGGCCTCGGGCTCGGGGGGAGCTGCTGCCTCTTCTGCTCCTGCCCCCACACCGAGCGAGGGAGCGCGGCGGCGCTCGCCGGATCGCCCGAGGGAGGGGTCCCCGCCCAGGAAGAGGTCCAAGGCGGGGGAGAAGGACTTGGGGGCTGAACAGCCTCCAAAGGGTAAGACTCCTGCGCGAGCTCCCGGGGGCAAGGCTCCGCCTGAGAAAAGTGCGCCGGCCAGCAAGGTGACTAGCGGGGCGGCCCGTGAGCTCACCGTCTCGGTAGGGCAAGGGTCTGGATCGGCCTCTGGACCTCAAACTGCCCCAGCGGCATGGCGACCCAAGATGGAGACGCAGCCCGGGAAGCCTCTAAACGTCGAGGACCGGTTGATGGGGAACACCGACGTCATCGGAGCCCTCGCGAAAGCTTGTGCCTTGCCGCGAGACATGGAAATGCATGCGAGGTATGACAACGATATCCTGATGGTCTCGGCGATTCAGGCTAATCTTTTGGTAAGTATCTTCAACGCCTTTCTTCAAGTGCTTTAGCTCGGCTGCTTTTATTTGACTTACTCTTTCCTTTTGCAGAACGTGCAAAGGCTCCTGGCAGTGATGGAGAGGAGTGACAGGAGCGTTGTGAAGTTACCCAGCTGGAGTCTGAGAGGGACAGACTGAAGAAGGAGCTGGAAGAGCTGAAGAAGGGTAGCGCCGAGGCAACCGCACAGCTGGAAGTAGCTCTGGTCAGCGTTACTGATCTCACGTCGAAGACTCATCAATTGAAGGGTGATATCTGGACGAAGACCAAGAGGATTGCCGAGCTAGAGTCGGAGTTGGCCAGATCGAGGTCTGAATCGGCGGCTGAGGCGACGAAGCTGCGTGGCGAAGTGCTGGCCGGGCGCACCAAAATAGAGAAGCTGAAGACAGGGAACGCCGAGCTGAAGAAGGAGAAGGCTTCTCTGCTGTCTAAGGCTCAGTCTTCTTTCCAGAAGGGGGTGGACCAAGCCACTGAGGAGTATGAGAAGCAGGTGGAGGAGATCACCTCCATTCGGTTCGAGGAAGGGTGCTTGGCTGCACTGAGGCGTGCGGGGGTTCCCGAAGACCACCCGGTCTATCGGAACTTGCCGAAGTACTCGGACCCAGTCCCTGAGCCGAGTTCTACTCCTTTGGGCGAGAATGCCCCAGTCGAGACCCCTGCAGCTGATCCTGCCCCGGACGGTGCCCCAACTGTTCCGCTTACCAGCGATGCCCCGGTCGCGCCTCAAGGCGAAGCTTCCTCTGCTCCTCCTGCTGGTGATGTACCAGACAAGGCTGCGGTCGTAGCCGAGACTGCCGGTTCATCAGAGTCGGTGATCATACTGGTGGAGTCGCCGAAGCCGCAGTAGTTGCACCTTGCTCTTGCTTTTAGTCTTTGTAATTTTTTCTTTTCTATCTTTTGTATGTAACTTTCAGCCCTGTAATATCCTTTGCCTTTAATGAAAAACAGAGCTTCTTCACTTGTGCATTTCCTCTCTTTCCCTTTGTTTTTTGAGTTCGGCTAAACGCCTTTAAAGTGACGTGACGTGTGAGCCTTGAGTCAGAGAGAGTACCGAACGATCTTCATAGTTATCTGTGCCGATTCTCCGTATTCTGGGGACCATAAATGGCAGTAAGTGTGGCGGTATGGCCAATAAGGAAAACGAGCGGATGGCCCCACGTGGCGTCATCGGAACCGCTGGTCAGCTATAGGAAGACGTGCATTTCACGTAAGGCATGGGAGACCTCGCCTCATAATTCTCTTTGAAGACCGGGCCCTTCTTCTCCCTAGAAATAGGAGTTGTAGGCTCGCCATGGGAGAGAAAAAAGAACTAAGATAGCATAATTCATATAAACAACCTGGCAGCCATGCTTGGTAGTTCATTAGGAACATTTGACTCGGGGGGAACCCTTGCGCCAGAAGACGGCTTCCTCCGAGGGGGAAAGTCTGTCGTAGTCTGCGCGCTCTCTGAAGACGATCCTCGTGAACTACGCGCTCTCTGAACGCGGGTCCACGGCCAACCTTCTCTGGCGCGGCTGCATGGGAATCTTTGCAGTCGCGGGTTGGCGGCGCCTCGTGCGTTTGGCGGTCTTGTTACCATCCCACAGGGTCCTGCGTGGAACCATGCTTCTTGTGGGATGTCAAGACCTCCGAGCGGCGGGTAGGATCGAGACGCCCTTGGACCGAGGGGGCTCTTTTTTGCAAAGTTTGGTCTAACCGACCATAGGGTATTGTAGAGCTCAGTGAGGTCCAGGGTCTTCAAGCTTGTAGTCTAGAGGGCATTGAAGAGCTCAAGGCACTGGAGACCGGACTGAAGAGTCAGCGAAGATCAGAGCCTCCCAGTCTTCATTTCTTTTTCTGTTTTCAGAGGATTGCGAGCCTCCTGCTGTATTTTGTTTCCTTTTCTGTAACCCTTGTAATGGAGTAATTACAATGAATAAAAGAGCAAATTTTGTGATCATACAATCTGTGTTACAATATTTCTGTATTCTTTTTTGCTTTTCTTGTACTGTTTTGTGATACTTGTACTTTTGTGCTGCTTTTTTGCACTTCAGTGCTTGCACTGCTCTTTTTCCTTTGAAAACTGACATTGGCCGAAATGGATCAGCATTGGTCGAGACGAACTGTCTTTTGCCGAGATGAACCCAGATTCTCGAGGGTCTCGGCTGTGCGAGCCTGAGTTCGGGAACGATCTCGAGGGGTGTATGAACCCGGAATTTAGGAAGCGACTGGTTGTATGAATCCGAAGCCTCTCCCAGAGTTAGGAACCCAGACTTTAGGGAACGACTGAGTGTATGAACTCGAAGCCTTTTCCAGGGTCAAGGACCCAAACTTTAGGAAACGACTGAGTGTATGAACTCGAAGCCTTTTCCAGGGTCAAGGACCCAAACTTTAGGAAACGACTGAGTGTATGAACTCGAAGCCTTTTCCAGGGTCAATGACCCAAACTTTAGGAAACGACTGAGTGTATGAACTCGATGCCTTTTCCAGGATCAAGGACCCAGAGCTGCCGAACTCAGATAAAGAGAGATGACACAGATTGATGGCAAATGCTGCTTTCATTGATTCTGAGGCTCATGTTACATCTTTAGAAATAGAATTTCTTTAAGTGGGATGCATTCCATGGTCTCGGCAACGGCTTGCCTTCTAAGTCTTCGAGCTTGTAGGATGATCGTCCTGCCAGTGAGATCACCTTGAATGTGCCATGCTAGTTCGGGGCCAGCTTTCCTTCATTTGGATATTTGTCAGCTGGCAGGGTCTTCTTCAGGACTACCTCTCCTACGGAGAAACTTCTTTCTCTGACTTTTTCATTGTAGCCTCTGGCTAGCCGCTGCTGATAGTCAGTCAGTCGTAGGGCTGCTGCTTCTCGACGCTCGTCCGCTAGGTCCAGCTCCATTGCCAAGTTAGTCTCGTTTCGGCCCTGGTCGACCAACTCTGTCCTCAGAGTGGGGAGGCCAATTTCCAAGGAAATGACCGCCTCCATCCCATAGGCTAGAGAGAAAGGTGTCGCCGAGGTGGATCGCCTTGGAGTCGTTCTGTATGCCCACAGGACGCTAGGAAGCTCCTCTACCCATCTCCCTTTTGCCTTGTCTAACCGCTTCTTCAGGCCGTCCAGGATTATCTTGTTGGAAATTTCAGCCTGGCCATTACTCTGTGGATACGCCGGGGTGGAATAATGGTTTCTGATGCCATGCTCTTGGCAAAAGTCCTTGAAGGATTTGGAGTCGAACTGAGTCCCGTTGTCCGAAATCAGGGTCCTGGGGATGCCGAACCTAGTTACGATGTTCTTCCACACGAAGTTCCTGGAGTCCCTATCGGTGATGGAGGACAGCGGCTCAGCTTCTATCCAATTCGTGAAGTAATCCGTAGCAACTATCAGCCATCTCTTGTTCCCTGGAGCTCGGTGGAGAGGTCCCACAATGTCCAGCCCCCATTGAGCGAAGGGCCATGGACTAGAGAGGGGACTCAGGTCTTGCGCTGGCTGATGAAGATAGTAGGAGAACTTCTGGCACTTCTCGCATTTCCTACCATACACTTGTGCATCCTTCTGCATGTAGGGCCACCAGTAACCTTGGCTTATTGCCCTGTAGGCCAGTGATCGACCTCCGATGTGACTGCCACAGATTCCTTCATGGATCTCATACAGGAAGTTGTCCACCTTGCTCGGATGGACGCATTGGAGGTAGGGACCCGTGAAGGATTTTCTGTAGAGTTTGCCTTCGGGAGATAGCCAGAATCGAGCTGCCTTGAGTCTGATTCGATGGGCTTCAGTCTTATCCTCGGGGAGCTGGTCGTTCCTCAAGTAGGAGATGATTGGATCCATCCAGCTCGGGCCGAGATCATCACAAAGGACTTGCCGAGGTGAGTGGAGCTCTAGGCTTGATATTGATATTGATCCAACTTCGACAGTCCTTTTCTTTCCTGCTTCGACAGCGGAGGCCAGGTTTGCAAGCGCATCAGCGTGCGTGTTGGTATCCCTGGAGATCTGCCTGACCTCGGTTGTCTGGAAATGAGAGAGTAGTTTTTTCGCGAGGGCTAAGTAGGCCGCCATCCTGTCGTCCCTGGCCTGGTAGTCTCCAGCGAGCTGGCTAGTCACCAGTTGCGAATCACTGAAGATCACCAGGTGCTGGGCTCCAAGGATTTGGGCGCTGTTCAACCCTGCTATCAGTGCTTCATACTCTGCTTCATTGTTTGTTGCTTTGAAGTCCAAGGTGAAGGCTTGCTATATGACCAGTCCCTCTGGCGATTGGAGGACTATGCCGGTGCCAGCTCGCTTGGAGGTGGATGAACCGTCAACAAAGACCATCCATGCCGAGGCGGGAGCTTGTTCGACCTCGGTGGCTTCAGGCTCATGCCCTACGCCCCCCAGTTCCGTGCCGGGCTGGGTCGGTGCCGAGCTTGGCGAGACGAACTCTACTATGAAGTCCGCTAGAATCTGGGCTTTGATCGCAGTTCGGGGACGGTACTGAATGTCATACTGCCCCAGTTCGACTGCCCACTTTGAGATTCGCCCTGAAAAGTCAGCTTTTTTAAATATAGAACGGAGCGGATGCTCCATAATCACCACAATGGTGTGGGAATGGAAATAATGGGAGAGCTTGCGGGAGGCGCTGACGAGTGCCAGTGCGAGCTTCTCTAACAAAAGGTATCTGGTCTCGGCGTCAAGCAGGATCTTGCTTCTATAGTAAATTGGCTTTTGGACTCCTTCGTCCTCTCTAATGAGGACGGAGCTCACCGCATGATCCGAGACCGCGAGATATAAATACAAAATCTCCCCTTGAGTTGGGGTAGAGAGTAAGGGTCATGAAGACAAATAAGTTTTGAGTGCTGCCAACGCTTGGTCGCACTCAGGGGTCCATTGGAATTTTAAATTTTTTCTCAGAAGCTGAAAGAAAGGCCTGCACTTATCTGATGATCGGCTGATGAAGCGATTGAGTGCGGCAGCCATGCCTATAAGCTTCTGGACCTCCTTTGTTGTAGATGGGCTCTGGATGCCCAAGATTGCAGTAATCTGGTCCGGGTTGGCCTCTATTCCCCTCCGCGTTACCAGGCTTCCGAGGAATTTTCCATAAGCTACGCCGAAGGCGCACTTGGAAGCATTTAGCTTGAGCTTGAACGCGCGAAGGATGCTGAAGACTTGGGCCAGATCTGCCAGATGGTCGCTGGAGTGCTTGGATTTGACGACCATGTCGTCAATGTAGACTTCCACCGTCTTGCCGAGCTGAGCCTGGAACATCTTTGTCACGAGGCGCTGATATGTTGCCCCCGCGTTCTTCAGCCCGAAGGGCATTACCTTATAGCAATAAGTTCCGCGGGGGTTATGAATGCGGTTTTCTTCTCGTCTGGCTCATACATCGGAATCTGATGGTAGCCTCTATAGGCGTCAAGAAAGCTCATTCGGTCGTGGCCGACGGTGGCGTCGATCATCTGATCGATCTTCGGAAGGGGGAAACTATCCTTAGGGCAGGCCCTGTTGAGATCTGTGAAGTCCACGCACACCCTCCATTTGCCAGTCTTCTTCTTAACCACCACCGTATTGGCCAGCCAGACCGGGTACTGGACCTCCCGGATTGCGCCTGCCTCCAGCAACCTGTCGACTTCTTCGACTACTGCGTCTGTCTGCTGTAACCCCGTCCTTCGGGCTCTCTGCACCACTGGCTTGTGGTTGGGATCTATATTAAGCTTGTGGCACATGACCTCGGGGTCGACCCCAGGCATTTCGCTCGGGGTCTAGGCGAAGACATCCACGTTCTGCATTAGAGACCTTGAGAGCTCGGCTCTCTCTTCGTCTGGCAGCTGCGTGCCAATCAGGAAAAATCTATCAGGGTCTGCTGAGTCGAGTCTGACTTCGGCTAGGTCCTCTATACTTTTTTTGTCAGAGGGTCTCGGCCGATCTCTTCTAGACCCTTTTCAAACTCCGCCAGGTTGACGCGCTCTGGCTCCTTCTCTGCGAGGACCACGGACAACATGCACTGCCTGGCTAGCTGCTGATCTCCTTCTATTTTGACCACCTCCATCTTGCCCTCCTTGTCTTCGAGTACGAACTTCAGCTTTTGGTGGAGGGAAGAGGGGATCGCTTCCAACTTGTGGAGCCACGTTCTGCCCAGGATGACGTTGTAGGGAGAAGGCGCGTCCACGACCAGAAAGTCGGCCAACATGGAGGCTCCGCTCACTCGGGTTTCCAGGGTGATTTTTCCCTTGGGATAGACTGGTTTGGTGGATAACCCTAGTAGGGGCGCACGGACCTCCATGAGGTCAGCTTCTGAGAGATTCATCTTCTTGAAGCACTCATAGTAGAGGACCTCGGAAGAGCTGCCGGAGTCGATGAGGATCCTCTTCACAGTGAAGTCCTTCAGCTTCATGGTCAAGAGCAGAGGGTCGTTGTGAGGGAGCTGGATTTCCTCCAGATCTTTATCTGAGAACAAGATTACTGGTCGGTCGCGGCAAGGTCTCTTGGGTGCTGGCCCGAGTTCGGCTCTCATCACTTCTGTCATTCTCACAATTCTGAATTACAAGAATGAAATTGAGAGAGACTGAAACGAGAGAGACTGAAAGTTTTCTATATTCTTGTGTGTCTTCTCTTAGAGAATCACCATCATTATATAGGAGTTACATGCCTTAATCAAGGCTTTTACAAAGGAAATTAACTAAATTACATCAATCACTAATCTAAGAAAGGAAGGCAATCAATTATATACACTATTGACCAAATCAGATCCCAAATCCACGTGATATGTATCTTGCTGGATTGGATTGACTAATGGGCCTTGGATCCCTTAATGGGTCATGGGCCAAACTTAACACCCCCCCTCAAATTGATGCGGGAGAATCAACGAGCATTAATTTGCCAACCAAGAACTGATGGCGTGGTCTGGGAAGACCCTTAGTAAGAATGTCAGCAAGTTGAGACTCAGTGGAGACATGGGGAAGGCTAATGACATCACGCTTAAACTCATCACGGATGAAGTGGCAATCAACCTCGATGTGTTTAGTACGTTCATGAAAAATCGGATTTTCAGTAATCCGAATTGCACTTGTATTATCTGCATAGAGGGGGGTAGCTCCTTTTGCAGGAAATCCAATGTCAGAGAGCAGACCTCGAAGCCAAAGTATTTCGGAGCATGCAGCAGACATAGCCCGGTACTCAGCCTCGGTAGAAGATTTTGAAACTTTGTCATGTTTCTTCCATTTCCAGGAAATCAAACTATCACCCAAGAACATGCACCATCCCGTAGTTGATCTGCGAGTATCCGGACAACCAGCCCAATCAGCATCTGAATATGCTCGGAGAGAAAGAGGATTGTCTGAAGGAAAAAACAACCCGCGAGTCGGTGTGCGAATAAGATACCGAATGATGCGACGAACAGCAGCAAGATGAAGATGACGAGGAGTAGTCATGAACTGACTCATGAGATTGACCGCAAATGAGATATCAGGACGCGTGATCGTGAGGTAGATCAAGCTACCTACCAACTGACGATATGCGGTGGGGTCCTGAAGAAGGTCACCCTCTTCTTTTCTGAGTTTAACATTGAGCTCGATTGGCGTATCAACAGGAGCTGAAGAAGTAAGCCCAGCCAAGTCAATAAGATCAACCGTATATTTGTGTTGATTGAGAACTACACCTTTAGACGATTGATGAACTTCAAGGCCAAGGAAATAGTGTAAGGGGCCCAGATCCTTCATTTGAAAAATCTGATGAAGAGAAGCTTGAAGTGCCTGAATCATTTGTGCATTAGGACCAGTAATGACAATGTCATCAACGTAGACCAGAAGGACAGTAATCCCTGACGGAGCATGATGTAAGAACATGGAAGGATCATATTGGCTCGGATGAAAATCCAATCGTAGAAGAGCATCCTGAAATTTCTCAAACCATGCGCGAGGTGCTTGCTTCAGACCATAGAGGGAGCGACGGAGCTTAGCAACCATACCCTTACCAGATGAGGACCCCGGAGGCAAACGCATATAAACATCTTCTTTGAGATCACCATGAAGGAACGCATTTTTTACGTCCATTTGATAGAGAGGCCAAGACTGAGATGCAGCAACAGCAAGAATTATGCGAACGGTGGTCATCTTAGCGACGGGAGCAAAGGTTTCATCATAATCAATGCCATATTCCTGCCGATTTCCGAGAGCAACAAGGCGCGCCTTGTATCGATCTAGAGTACCATCCGATTTCAACTTGAGAGAAAAAATCCACTTGCAGCCAATTGGTTTTACACCCACAGGAGAGGGGACAATATCCCAAGTATGATTTTTTTTTCAAAGCATCCAATTCATCTTGCATAGCCTGGTTCCAACATTTGTCCTGCACAGCCTGAGAATAGGATTGGGGAATGGAAGAAGAGGACAAGGTGGTCATTAAGGAAGTGTGGGAGAACCCATAGCGGTCAGGTGGTACTGAAATGCGAGATGAGCGACGCAAGGAATGATGTCCAGATGGATCAAAAGCCGGAGGTGAACCGGATGCTGGAGGAAGATCAGGAGGGGGGTCCCTGGGAGGCGCGTCTTTGTTCCGTCTGTGATACACAAAATCAGGATTAAAGCGAACAACTGAAGTGTTGTCCGAAAAACCAGGTAAAGACACCAAGGGTGAGGAGTTAGGATATTCAATGTGTTTTTGAAAAAAATACTGATGTTCAAAAAATACGACATTTCTAGAGGTCCGCAAGCGACGAATGTGAGGATCGTAGCAGAGGAACCCTTTCTGGAAGGGCGCATAGCCTAAAAACACACATTGAGCAGATTGTGCGGTTAGTTTGGTTCTCTCAGAAGGAGGCAAGTGCACAAAGCAGACAGATCCGAAAACATGAAGATCATCATAAGAGGGAAAGGTCTTGTACAATCGGTAATAGGGGCTCTGATTTTGAAGAGAGGTTGAAGGCAGACGATTTATAAGATGAGCTGCCGTAGCTAGTGCCTCAACCCAAAAACGGGTAGGAACTGATGATTCAAGAAGAAGAGAACGAGTGACATCAAGCAAATGCCTATTTTTCCTTTCAGCAACTCCATTCTGTTGTGGAGTATAAGGACAAGTTCTTTGAGAGATAATGCCTTTGTTTTGCAAAAAATTTTGAAAATCAGAAGACACATATTCCCCACCCGAATCAGATCGCAGGATTTTGATGCAGGTGGAAAATTGATTCTCAACATAAGCTAAAAAAATTTTAAAAACTGTAAAAACATCAGATTTGGAATGCAGAAAGTAAACCCATGTGAAACGACTGAAATCATCAATAAAAGTCACAAAATATTTGTAGTGAGCATGAGAAAGAGCTGGAGCAATTCCCCATACATCGCTATGAACCAAATCAAAACATCGAGTGCTGTGTGAAGTGGAAATAGGAAAAGGAAGAATTTTGCTTTTTCCCAATTTACAAGTAGCACAATCAAAAGGTACACAAGAAGATAAGCCAATAGATTTATTTAATAAACCAGAATTTAACATAAGGGACAAAGACTTGGAATTAGGGTGTCCGAGTTTTTTATGCCACAATTGGCAATTATCTCTAATAGAAAGACAAAACACATCATTGGCAATTCTAGTTCTAGAAAGATTGGAAAAATCCAGCGGAAACAAGCGTCCACACTTAGGTCCCCTCGCGATCTCCTTCCCCGACATCTGGTCCTGTACAACACAACCAGAAGAAGAAAAAGAGAGGTTACAATTATTTTCAACAAGTTGCCCAACTGACAATAGGTTTGAAGTTAAATTGGGACAAAGGAAAACATTTTTCAATGGGATTGGACCAGGAATGTCCCCGAGGGCAGTAATGGGAACAGTGCCTCCATTAGCAGTTTGGATTTGAAGATTACCATTGTAGTTTGTCACATTTGAGAGAGGTTTACTGAATATGTCATATGATTAGATGCCCCAGAATCAAGAAACCAAGTAGAAGAGGGTGGAGAGGTACCTGAGAGACCGAAAGCAGAAAGGGCATTAACAATCATTTGCTGTACCAATTCAGGAGTAAGAGAAGAGGAGGACCCAGACTGTGAGGGTGCAGATGTAGAAGCAGGCATATCTGAAGAAGCAACATAAGCATGCGGAGTCTGAGACTGCGGAGGCTGATACTGCAGAGCCTGATACTGTGGAGCTGGATGCTGGGAAATCTGATACTGGGGAGTCTGCTGCGGTGGATTCTGACGTTGTGGCCGGCGGCGACATTCAGAAATGATATGTCCCGACCTTTTACAGTAACTACAGACTTTCTGTTTGCATTGAGATGCAAGATGTCCAAATTTTTGACAACTGTAGCATTGTGTTTTGCTCAAGTCACGAGGAGGCTGAGAAGCCTTAGTGGCTGAAAAAGCGACGGAATAGGTCTCAGCCTTTTGTTGAGCTATATGGGCTGAGGTTGAAATGCGCTGTTCCTCGCGTAATAGTTCATTCAGGCAGACATTCAAGGAAGGTAAAGGTGTCCGATTCATCAAGGCTGATCGGACACTTTCATACTCAGGGCGTAATTTCATTAAAAATTGATCCCGCTGACTAGAGGCCTGAAGATCGTGAATCACTATCAGAACATCGGCAGCTACATCTGCATACTTGATACTATCATATTCTGACCATAGGGTTCGGAATCCTGAATAGTAGTCTTGGATTGACAAGGTCCCTTGTGCATATTCAGCAATCGCACATTCAAGGTGAAATTGACGTGCTGAGTTATCTTGATGGTACACCTGCTTCAGATATCCCCACATGTCTTTAGAGCTTGGGTAAGGTTTGAGGTTCATTATCAGATGTTGTTCGACAGAACCCAGTATCCAGGTTTTAATTTTTGCATCTTTAGTAAGCCAGGCGGATATCTTCTTCTCATCTTCCGTGGGTTTAGGGTCAGATCCAGAAATATAGCCCCACAATTCCTTAGCCTCGAGATAAATTTGGAACTGAAATGACCAGGCGGGGTAATTTTTTCCCGTGAACCGGATTAAGGTAATCTCAGACTTTTCCATTGTCAATTGAGATTGGCCAAGACTGAGAGAAAACAGTGAAACAGGCAGCAAAAAAAAATCCAGAATATAGTAACAGAGAAGAGAAGAAGCCTTAAAGAAGATAACACACTATGCTGTATGCAGGGGCAAAGATCCAACCAATCAGAAAGAGAAATCAACTCAGAACAGAAAAAAAATCTACAAAAATGCCCCAGACGACCATAATTTTTGTTGCTGATCTGAACCGTGGGCCCCACTGATGGATCTGAACAAGTATCAGATCACTGATCTGAAGAAGAGCTGTAATTTGGGTTCTACTGAAAAAAGAATGAACTGATTCTCTCGCAGATCCAAGATTTTGGACGGTCTAGATGGAAACAGTTTAATAAAACTGGAAAATCTTGAGAATGAGCAAATCACCAACCTGAAGGTGTTAAAAAATTCTGAAAAAATCTCCAATATACTTAGGAAAAACAGGCGACCATGTCTGTAAGCTTTGCTGAGGAAGATGTGATGATCAGAGGTGGGCCACCATGATCAGGTCACTACCGCAGTGTCTGGATTCTGTGAAACAGATCTCTGATCTGTCGTTCTTCAATAGAGATGGATTTCTCTATATCTTGATTGCCTTGATGATATGCAAGATCAAACAATAAGGTTTTCTTGAACAAGGCTCTGATACCATGTCATTCTCACAATTCTGAATTACAAGAATGAAATTGAGAGAGACTGAAACGAGAGAGACTGAAAGTTTTCTATATTCTTGTGTGTCTTCTCTTAGAGAATCACCATCATTATATAGGAGTTACATGCCTTAATCAAGGCTTTTACAAAGGAAATTAACTAAATTACATCAATCACTAATCTAAGAAAGGAAGGCAATCAATTATATACACTATTGACCAAATCAGATCCCAAATCCACGTGATATGTATCTTGCTGGATTGGATTGACTAATGGGCCTTGGATCCCTTAATGGGTCATGGGCCAAACTTAACAACTTCCTTCCCGTGCGAGGCCCGCCTGGCTTCGGCACGAGCCTGAGGGCTATCTCGAGCTGAGGGAGAGGGAGCTGAGGGCGCTAGATGGATCACCTTGATGATCTTTTCAGAGTCTTTGCTGTCTGGATCCCTGGCCACGCTCTGATGAGCTCGGCTACTGCCACCGTTGCCGACGTCTCCTGCCTTCACGAACTCTGCAAGGTGGCCTTCCTTGGCGAGCCTCTCCAAGTGGAACTTCAGAGTTCTGCACTCCTCGGTCCTATGCCCGTTACCCTTATGGTAGGCACAGAACTTGGATTGGTCACGGGTGGAGGGATCGCCTGACAAGGGACGAGGCCATCTGAAGAATGGCTGGGTCTTGACTTTGTTCATAACCTGGTGGATTGGCTCCTTGAAGACGATGTTCATAGTCTGGTAGGTGTCGGAGGGAGGTCTGGCCCTCCTGCTGCCCCCGGACCTGGACGCTGAAGCTCTCGCCTAACTAGAGACCCAGGCCTGCTTCGGCTCTTGCTTCTGGTATGGCTTCTTACCCCGCTGCTGGGGCTGGCTGCTTCTTTCCTTGGGTTCTGGGCCTGCGATCTCCCGGCCTTCCTCCTCCCGAGCTCGGATTTCGTCCTCCTCCAGGGCGATATAGCGTTTTATCCTGGACATCAAGGCCGGCATGGAGGGAGCGAGATCTCCGGCTAAATCTTTCCGCAGCTCGTGCCCTGGTAACAGGGCATTCTGGAAGGCAAAAATCGCCACCTCTTCTCTGGTATCCTCGATTTGGCTGTAAATTGCCCAGAACCGCCGGGCGAACTGGGTGAGGGTCTCGCCCTGCTTCATCTTTAGAGCGAGGATGTCAGCATCGGTCTTGGGGACGACGCTGTAGGCTTGGAACTTCTTGAAGAAGGAGAGCTGGAGCTCTTTCCAACTCGAAGTAGACTTCTCCGGTAGAGTGCAGAACCACTTCAGAGGGAGGTCGCTCAAACTGGAGGAAAAGATCTTGCAGTTGAAATGGCCCTCGTTCCCTCAGATGGACATCTTTTGGGAGAAATGACGAAGGTGAGCAGACAGGTCAAACAGTCCGTCATAGGGGACGAACCGCGGGACCGAGAACTTGGGCAAGGGAGTTCTCTCGATGTCCCGCGTGAAAGGAAAGGCCCCCAGATCGGTGGGGCCACAGATCTCTTACGGGTCCCTCATCTCCAGGTTGCGCTGGAGAGCTAGCTTGATGCGTTTGTCGAGCCGCTCCTGCTCGTCGTCCTTCTCTGGCGTCAGCGCTCTTGGCTTCCGCTTTGCATGGCCTTGACCATGGTGGCTATGAGCTCGCCCGTCGCGGCCACGATGGCTACGGGTGTTGCTCGAGCCCTCATCGTAGGCATAGCTGCGCTTCTGATCAAAAAAGGCTCTTAGATCCTCTCGGGATGGCTGGACTACCTTGCTTTGGACAGCTCTCTTCTCGCCTTGGGGTTCTGAGGGCTGCCTTAGAGAGGCAGTTTGAACCGCTCTCAGCTGTTGCTGGAGCTGGCGGATTACTCGCTTCTGCTCCTGGAGGAGAGCGTTTTGAGCTGCAATGTCTCCTCCAGCATCAGGGGGCTGCACACGGCGTGGCTCCTCCACTGCTGGAGCTTTGCCTTTGAGAGGGCGCTCACGTCGACGCTCCTCCCGTTGAGGAGGCACGACTTCATCGTCAAAGCACGAGGTCTCGACTCCCTCTCGGAAGGGAATCTCGACGAAGGGTCGCGAGCCTACGCGCTCTTCGCCTGCAGACGCGCCATGGTCCGCTCCGGACCGTCCCTGAGGAGGGACGTCCGTCGACGGGCCCGGACGCTCGAGTCTTGCTCTCTGGGACTCTCCGCCTTTCTTAGCTTTCGGAGGCATGGTTTTTGGGAAGATTGGGAAGGTTTAGAAGGTTGGGATAGTACTTTCCCACAGACGGCGCCAATTGTAGGTGCAGAAAAAGTATGACCCACAATAATTGGGGTGCCTTAGAGGACTTATCCAAATGAAGAAGATGATCCGCTGCCTGAAAGCCTGAAAGGGAAGAGCAAACGGTCAGAGGACCCTGGCCTGAGCGGCGCAAGGCTCTCCGATGCCTAAGTCAGTGAATGAACTAGAACAAAGGAAGGATAGGAAGAAGAGAGGCAGAGTAATGACTATCTGGTTTTGATTGTGCGTACCTTGCATGTGAAATGGGGCTCTATTTATAGACGATTGGACGATATCTTTGGATGATATTTTGGTGTGGGTCCCATGACTTGATAGGGAAGTCATCATCAGCCCACAAAGTAATAAATGCGGTCCATTCCAACCCACTTTGCATTTAATGCCAATCGAATCAGCCCACATCGCATTAAATGCGCGTCATGTTGGGCCAGATCGTGTTGGACGCCTTTGGCGGTAGGGGTACCATCGGATCCATCATCGGGCCTTGCCCTGATTTGGCTTCAGCCGCTGGATGCCACCCTGTCAGTGATCTGGCGAAGATTGTGGACGGTTAGATGTCGCATCTGTCTCACTGGCTCGTGCCCCTATTCCTCCACGTGTCCGATGACGTGGGGGGCGAAGGGCGCGAGTGGAGATTCTCTTCTTGCTCCGGCTTTCGTTCCGGCACCTTCAGCCGAGGTGGAGCTTTCAGCCGAGGTGGGCACCTGGGTAGCCGAGCTCGGCGCTAGCGGCCCGGACCTGTCTGACTTCGGCTGAGGCCTCTGTCCTGGTAGCCGAGGTGAGTCTGAGGCCACGTGGTTAGCACGCGGATGGCACGTGAGAATGCTTAGTCCCATTTGATGGCTGTGATTAGCGTAATCCTGGAGCTTTGGAAATCTCCCCACACAAGTATCTTACAGCATCAAGTTGTGGGAGATTCCTCTCCAAGCGAGAACTTTCAACATTGCCTCGATATAAAGAGAAAAGGAACAGATCCCTCAGACCCCAAAACACAATCCTTGTTCCTAGAAATGAAACATATAGAATACGGGTCAAACTTCTTTCACTAGCATTGAAACTGTAGATGTAATAATTAGATATAACATAAATTATCAACCACTAAGTGGTAGCCTTGCAAATGGATATCTGATTATCTGGGGTCTCCGACCTGGAAGAAAGGGTTTGGACCATAATTTTCTTTCTGATAAAAATCAGACCCAACTTCAGAACATAGAATATAACCAGTAAGAAATCGGGTCTAGTTCCAGATCCATACATGTTCCGACAGGAGGACCCATTAACCAGACCTGGACCCGGATCTTTCATTTTTTGTTCCCTATGTATCCGGATTCATCGAATATGTACGGCGCTGGATCTGGATCCATCCTTTAAAAAAATAGTGCCGGATGCAAGTACAGCATGGTTCCATCCCGGACCCAACCCATTTGTAACCCTGGTATGTGGTTAATACTTTGCATGACCATGGTTCTTCTGCAGACTGCAGAAGCAGTACGATGATGGAAGCAATAGGAACCACAACTCAAAATAGCAAAAAAGAAGATAAATGAATGTTAAAAAGGAATGCCATTGTGATAAAGAAATTACAAACAAGAAGATTGGATGGATGGAAACTAAATGATCTTTATGATTAATCCATTCACTTCATATGCACATGATAATGTTAGGAACGAAATTGTAAGTGTTATTTTATATCTCCCGTACAAATTCTATCGACTAAACCGTTTGGGAATAGTGGTGAATTTGTGATGCAGATGGCCAATGCAAGATGTCTGGCGAATACAGAGACATATAAAATAATATGTTCCTTAATTAATTATATAATAATTCCTTTTGAGATGGTATGGGCATGTACACAGAAGACCAGAAACAGCCCCCTCTACAACATATTGAAAGGTTATAAGTTCGACAAACCAAGAGGACGAGGCCAATGAAGACCTCGAATGAAGCGGTAAAGAAAGAAATGATAAATGTATGTTACAAAGTGAATGCCCTTAAATACGGTTGAGTAGAAAAGTAGAACTCACAGAACCAACTCCAAATTGATGGGATAAGGCTATAATGATAATGATGAGGATAACATAAAAATAATACATTTGAAGAACAAGCAGCTCAGATTTGCAACCATTAAAATAATAACCATGTGGTGAATTTGTGTCATGACATGTAAATTCTTAATTCATGCCGCTGTTCCTAAACTACAAAGTGTAAGGGTAGTGACTGGGCCACACACAGCAGAGCTCTTAAAACCTCAGGAGTCGGGCCCTCTGTACATTAAAAAAACGAGGTGTGGTGCGCAATAGAATATCTTCAGACCATCTAAAGGTGAGCCCACTGTACAGAAGCCTTACTGTGCAGTCAAGTTGACATAATTTTTGTGCTCCCCATTTTATTTTGTGAAATAGGGCCAACTCTGATCCATCCAACCTTGTTTCCATCTCCCAACATATGCTGATTATATACCCAGGTTGATAAAGACATACACACCTGTGCTGATTACTTATCCGCATGGATACGCCCATACATACAAACACATTTGATCCCATCAGCGATGTCACTGATGTGAGTAAAGTGGGTGAAAGCTTATGTGGAGCCCAACTGTGATCACAATCCCCCTACCCCGGATGCACACCGAATTGGCACCAGAATCAATTAACACTTAATTGAACTATATCCACTGTTGGATTTTGCTTGAAAAATTCAGCACTTTCTAATACTCGATCTTGGTGCTTTGACATCCTCACCATTTGGAATACAATCACCCGATTTTTGTACCATCTCTTGTCCATGCATAGACCTTCAACCCCTCCTCCACCGCACCACCGCCACCTCTTTCTTAATGATGTCTCAGGTGTTGCCAATTGTTGCTCCAGATAACCGTCGCCCAGGAGATTACGTTGGTGTGTGCATAGGCCATAGGGGGAGTCTTTAAAAAATAAAATAGCATTAGCACACAAAAAGAGAGTCAATTGTTTGCAACACAAGACGAACAGTGTAGCTTGCAGCTCACCAATGAAATCACAAATTTCTTTTATTGCACCATCTGTCTTCTTCTTGATGTTGTTAAAAGGGGTAAATAGCTTATCAACTGATCCATTAAAAATGTAGGTAATTTTTCCTTTAATACTCCCAAAGATTGCTTGTTCCCTGGATGGCACAAATAATTACAACTTGGATGTCAATTGTCAAAGAAGTAAAAATATGAAAATATTTCAGCTGCTTCTGATGATACAACAAAAAAAAAAAAAAAAAACATCAATTGAATATTCAATGTGCAAAAACAATGCAGAAAGCATGCATAACAACTTGATATTGTAGAATCTGATAGAGGATGTCAAATTGATATCTACCAACTTAGGTATCAAGACTAAATAGAATAGGTAAAAGAGAGAATATGTTTCGGACAGGATACCATCAAGGTTCAAATATCAGCATTGGTGCAGCCACCAGAGGGAAAAACACATCATTGATATGTACCCGCACATCCATATTAGGACCCTGTATCGGGATATTTTTAAGCCTAAAAATCTATGCTCCACGAATACTTCAAAACAGGTAACATATTGTGTCGCATGGTACATCATACTTCACTTTTGAGTAAAATCCATGTCCATGCACTAGGAAGCAGGGACACCTCTCCGAGGCTGGCGTGTCGGTGTCCAACATATGTCGGACCCGGACACGTGTCTGGCACGCCAAAAATGGTATCCTGCTTATTTTTTTATATTTTATTTCCCGGACACTTTGGGACACCTTTTGGAGATTTTTTTTTCACTGCGAATATGCAAATCTACAAATGGTGTTGGCACCTTCTGAGTTAGATTTCTTTTTTAAGAAAAAAAACTGTCCTTGTTGCTGTGTTCTTTATATCAAATAATTCTTTTTTTTTTATTTATCAGCTGCTTCTTCACCTCTGCGTGACAATTTGGAATTTAGGAATATGAGTTCCATTCCTGGCTCTAGCTCACACCCCTCCAATGAAGAAGATATAAATAAGCCTCTGTGGAAATATGTAACCAAGTTTGAGAAACTTAATGAAGGAGAGGGAAATATTACTTGGCAGTGTAATTTTTGCAATTAGATAAAAAAGAGCTTATACAAAAGGGTTAAGGCTCACTTGTTAAAATTGTCTGGCTATGGGATTGCTGAATTTTTATTTATTTGATTGCTAAATTGATTACAAAGTTAAAAATGATATTATATTTTAGTATGTGATTAGATATATTATTATTAAATATTAACGTGTCCCTAGTGTGTCTGTGTCCATATCCTACTTTTTTGAGAAATGATGTGTCGGTGTGCCCATGTCGTGTCGTATCCGTGTCTGTGCTTCTTTACCCTGCCATATCCATTGTGTTTCCTGCCATATCCATTCCGTGTCTGGGCATCATCGCTAAAAATACAAAATCCAAAATACTAGAAATGATGAATTTTGAGGCTTTTGCATTCTTAGGCAATAAATGAAATCTCAGTTGATAGGAAGCTCGCTCGGAACAATGATTAAATACTCAGCCAAGTCCAAGCTGGCTTGAACTCGGCCTCAACAGTGTCGAGTTTCATGAGACTTGAACCTGAATACATAAAACTCGGCTGAGTCCTAAACGATTTGGTCGAGCTCCATTTGCCTTGGGCGAGTCGGCTGAGTCACATAGTAATGCGACTCGGCTGACTACAAAAGCCCTCATTTCTTATAAAACCCTCATTCATACATGAGGGTTTTGCATGGGGAAAGGGTTCTTAACAGTAGAGAGCTCAAATATTGTGTTTTTGAAGATCAATCTCACTTTTTCAAGAGATCTAACCCACTAAAGATCAAAGGCTATTTGAAAGAGGTTTTTTTAGATTTAAGAGGTTTCAGTATGTTTTCATTATTCTACCTGTAAAATTGGGTTTTTCTTCCATTGAAATATAATTTTTTTTGAAGAATCATGAAAAATTGACTTTTTTTAATTTTTTATATAGATTTTGAAACGAAAGAGTGTCTACTACTTAGACCTATGGTTTCAAACTTAATGCATTTAGCATTTTATATAATTTATTATTTCTATTATTTAAAAGAAATCAAATTGTGAAATTTGTAAGAACGACGTGGGTCTAGAGCTCCAGCACGGTTGGCATGAACCAACATGGATGGCACGGACCTGTCCTTGGTCCCGACCAGCATAAAGACCAACACCGAGATTTAAAGCCTTGCTCCAACCACCCACGATAAACAGTTAATACTAAATAGGAATCCTTTTCTCAAATCTGCCCTTGAGGATTTTCTTGGTCTTTAGTACAAACCACAGCAAAGCAAGGGAAAAAATAGCACCCCAACAAAGCTTGACTAGCCAGATTTGCTAGCTAAGCCACAAGTTAGATTAAATAGTTGAAAATTGTCCAACATGAATCAATAACAAAATGACTTGGAAATCTCAGAACCCCTCAATAGGCCCAAATAACAAATTAAATAATTTAACATTAAGACATTGAATAACCTTACCAACAAACACAAGAAAACCCAACCAAACCGCTGAGACAGAGAATAAACCAACACACATAGGGTATCCAAGTAGAAGGTAGCTAAGCCTACTGCCCCAAGTGTCTTTCAGCCATAACGAATCATGTAATACCAAATAAAGCCATCTACGGAACAAAAACCAATTTTAGTATCCAATGACAAACGGGTTTAGAGGGTGCCACCTAGGGGATTTAGTCCTGTTGGGTCAAAGACCTTGGGGATACCCATGTCATAAAAAATAAGTAAAACAAATGACAAATGGGCATCATTCCCATGTCCAACAATTCGACTTTAATTGTAAGTAACGCACTAAGCATTAATGTACCAATAGTTTCCTGATTTGGCGGGTCAACTAGGAACTTAGCCTAATGACTCAGCTTAGTTACACATTGGGTGATGCCGTTTTGGGACTCGGTTTACACATGTTTGGATTGAAACCAGGCCAACTCAACTAGTCCTTGTCTGGCCATGTAAGCTGACTGAAATAGAAATTACAAAATTAATTACATCAGTAGAATTGTAGATGTTAAGATATACTTAAATGAGAACTAAAATTTTATTTACAATTTATAAAAATTAAATTATCATATCATCATAGCATTACCCCAGGCCCATCTATCAGGGGTTGGCTTCATGAGTTCAAAATTTCCATTCAGTCATATGAAATTTGTGTAGATTGAACAAGGTTGAGCAAAAGAAGTATCACTCTCAGAGCTAGCCACAAATAGATGCAGTCAACGCTACAATGATGTGAAATTATGTTAAGACATTCAAATTGTATATTACATATTTCCAAATCTTATTTATTATAAATCAATATCTTTTATAATGACAATATTAAAACTAGTTAACCAGGGGCTTACTCGACTCGCCAGGTTTCCTAATAACTCAGGAACTATGATGCAGGCCAAGTTAATGGGCCCCATTTGAAAGTTTACTCCAGAAGGCCCAAAGCACACAAAGCCCAGATATGACAGGATTTTCATTTTCACGGCAGTTTCTAGTTTTAGATATTCTAGATAAATTTTCCAGATTTACTAGATTCCTTTCATTGTTTTGATTAAGTATGTGTGGGGAGATTTCCGGAACCACAAGATTAAGTTAATCACAGCCATCAGATGAGGTTAAGCATTCTCACGTGCCATCCCCACGTCGTCCACGTGGCACCAGGCTCGTCCCGGCCACCAGGACAGGAGGTCCGGCCGAAGTCGGACAGCTCCGGGCCTTAGCGCCGAACTGACCCACCTCGGGCGTCATCTCGGCAAGGAGCACCACCTCGGCTGAACCACCACGGGCACCACCTCGGCAGAAAGCTCCATCCCGGCTAAAGAAGCCGAGACAGAAGCCGAAGCAAGAGAGAATATTCACGTGTACCCTTCATCCCCCACGTCGCCAGGCACGTGGAGGGATAGGGACACGCGCTGGTGGGACAGACGCGACATCCAGCCGCCCACGATCTTCGCCAGATCCCTGACAGAGTCCCATCCAGCGGCTGAAGCCACATCAGGGCAGGGCCCGAGGGCAGATCCGCTGGTACTCCTACCGCCAAAGGCGCCCAACAGGATCTGGCCCAACAAGATGTGCATTAAATGCGATGTGGGCTGACCCGACGGGCATTTAATGCATAGTGGGCTGGATTGGACCACAATTAATGCAATGTGGGCTGATAGTGACTTCCCAGTCCAATCGTGGGACCCACACCACAATATCTTCCAAAGATACGTTCCACACTCTATAAATAGAGATTCATGCCACCATCTAAGGTACGCCATTTTTTCCATACCAGAGCCGTTACTCTGCCTCTCTCCCTCCTCTCCTTCCATTGTTCCAGTTCCCATACTGACTTTGGCATCGGAGAGCCTTGCGCCGCCCAGGCCAGGGTCCTCTGACCGTTTGCTATTCCCTTTCAGGCTTCCGGACGGCATCCAGACGTTTCCAGCAGCCATCATCTTCTCGGATAAGTCCTATAAGGCTCCTTCTTATTGTGGGTCATAATTTTCTGCACCTACAATTGGCGCCGTCTGTGGGAAAGAAATATCCCAGCCATCCAAACCTCTCAAAACCTTCCCAATCTTCCTAACCTCATCCTTTCAGAAGCCATGCCTCCGAAAGCTAAGAAGGGCGTAGAATCTTCAGGAGCAGCGCTCGCGCTGCCACCACCGCCAACGGAAGTCCCTCCTCAGGGGCAGTCCCGCGCGGTGCAAGGCACGACTCCAACGGAGGTCCCTCCTCAGGGGCAGTCCCGCGCGGTGCAAGGCGCGACTGCAGGCGAGGGCCGCCTGGGCTCCCAACTCTTTGTCGAGATCCCATTCCAAGAGGGAATCGAGGCCTCACTCTCAGCGGACGAGGTCCCGCCACCCGGACGCGATGAGCGTCAGCATCAGCGTCCTCGGAAGGACAAAGCCGTGGCCGTGGGAGAAACGCGCCACGCTCAACCCCCCGGAGAGGTTCCCGAGGCTGCCCTCCTCCAGAAGCAACTCCAGAAGCAAAAGCAGATGATTCGCGAGCTCCAGCAGCAGCTGAGGGCAGTGCAAACTGCCTCCTTGAGGGAGGTCTCTGAGCCCCAAGGGAAAAAGAAGGGCGCTCCCAGCAAGGCAGCCCAGCCTCCTCGTGAGGACCTCAGACATCATCTGGACCAGAAACGGAGCCAGATTCGTGACGAAGGCTCGAGCAACAGCCGGAGTCACCATAGTCGCGATGGCCGAACTCATAGCCATCGCAGTCCGAGCCACCCCAAGCGAAAGTCCAGAGTTCAGACTCCAGAGGAGGACGACGAGCATGAGTGGTTCAACAAACGTGTCAGGCGGGCTCTCCAGCACAACCTGGACATGCGGGACCAGAAGCAGCTCTGCGGTCACACTGATCTCGGGGGCTCTCCCTTCACGAAGGAGATCGAGCGCACCCCCTTGCCCAGGAAGTTCTCCGTCCCGCGGTTCGTCCCCTACGACGGACTGTCAGATCCATCTGCACACCTCCGACACTTCTCCCAGAAGATGTCTATCTGGGGAAATGAGGGCCACCTAAACTGCAAGATCTTCTCTTCCAGTTTGGGCGACCTCCCCCTGAAGTGGTTTTGCTCTCTCCCAGAGCAGTCGATTCCCAGTTGGAAGGAGCTCCAGCTCTCATTCCTGAAGAAGTTCCAAGCATACACCGTCGTCCCCAAGAAGGAAGGGGACCTCATCGCCCTGAGAATGAAGCAGGGCGAAACTCTCGCCAAGTTCACCCACCGATTCTGGGCGATCTACAGCCAGATCGAGGGCGCAAGGGAGGGAATATCCGTCTACGCCTTCCAGCATGCCCTGATCCCCGGCAGCGACCTGCGGAAGGACTTGGCCGGGGACACCCCAGAGTCCATGTCAGAGTTAATGTCCCGGGTGAAGCGCTTCATCGCCCGGGAGGAAGATGAGATCCGAGCTAAGGATCAGGACGGGCATCCGGAGCCCGAACAGAAGAATAGCCAGCCTCGGCAAAGAGGCGGGAGGCCCTCCCAGAAGCAGGAGTCCAAGCGGGACTGGGTCTCCAGCTCGGCGAAGCCTTCGTCGTCCAGGTCTGGGGGCAATTGGAAGCCCAGACCTCCCTCCAGCGCCAGTCAGAGCGTTAATGTCGTCTTCAAGGAGCCGATCTACCGCATCCTGGCCAAGATCAAGTCCGAGCCGTTCTTCAAGTACCCTCCGCCCCTGAAGAGTGAACCCACCGAAGGCTCCCGGAGCAAGCTCTATTGCGCCTTCCATAAGGGCAACGGGCACAGGACTGGAGAATGCAGGACCTTGCAGGGG
This sequence comes from Litsea cubeba, assembly GCA_012931725.1. Lineage (NCBI taxonomy): Eukaryota > Viridiplantae > Streptophyta > Magnoliopsida > Laurales > Lauraceae > Litsea > Litsea cubeba. The sequence goes on along the minus strand of CM022946.1, from coordinate 45,456,633 downwards.
TATCTAGAGAAGCTGGCCGAACAGGGCCACATCCAAGAGTTCGTCAAGGCCGGCGATGCAGGTGGCAGCGAGGGCCGGGTTCACCAGAACGCAGCCCAGGCTCCAGACAGCGAGGACTCAGAGAAGATCATCAACGTGATCCATCTGGCGTCCTCAGCTCCCGCTTCCTCGTCCCGGGGAAGCTCTCAGACCCGTGCCGAAGCCAGGCGGGCTTCGCACGAGAAAGAAGTGATGAAAGCCGACCTCGCCCCGGCATCCAAGAAAGCCCGCCGCGACAAACCAGCTATCTCGTTCTCGGATCGAGATCTAGAGGGAGTCCAGGTCCCTCACAACGACCCCCTGCTCCTCACCATGAAGCTCAGAGACTTCACCGTTAAGAGGATCCTCGTCGACTCCGGCAGCTCCTCCGAGGTTCTCTACTACGAATGCTTCAAGAGGATGAAGCTCTCCGAAGCAGACCTCACGGAGGTCCGTGCGCCTCTGTTAGGGTTGTCCGCGACACCAGTCTACCCCAAGGGTAAAATCACCTTGGAAACCCAAGTTGGCGGAGCCTCCGTGACAGCCGACTTTCTGGTTGTGGATGCCCCTTCCCCCTACAATGTCATCCTGGGCAGGACGTGGCTCCACAAGCTAGAGGCAGTTCCTTCTTCCTTCCACCAAAAGCTGAAATTCGTCCATGAGAACGAGGAAGGCAAGATGGAGGTAGTCACAGTGAAGGGAGACCAGCAGCAGGCCAGGCAGTGCGTGTTAGCCGCAGTTCCAGCAGTAAAGGAGCCAGAGCGCGTTAACCTGGCCGAATTCGAAAAGGGTCTCGATGAGATCGGCAGGGACCCTGAGAAGAAGAGCATTGAGGACCTAGCCGAGGTCAGGCTAGACCCGGCAGACCCAGACCGTTTCTTCCTGATCGGCACTCAGCTGTCGGGCGAAGAAAGGGCCGAACTCTCTCGGTTCTTGATGCAGAATGTGGACGTCTTCGCTTGGAACCCAAGTGAGATGCCCGGGGTCGACCCTGAGGTCATGTGCCACAAGCTCAACGTCGACCCCGACCACAAGCCAGTAGTGCAGAGGGCCCGCAGAACCGGGCTGCAGCAGACAGATGCGGTCGTGGAAGAGGTCGACAACCTGCTAAAAGCAGGGGCCATCCGGGAAGTCCAGTACCCGGTATGGCTGGCCAACACGGTGGTCGTCAAGAAGAAAACTGGAAAGTGGAGGGTGTGCGTAGACTTCACCGACCTGAACAGGGCTTGCCCTAAGGACAGTTTCCCCCTCCCGAAGATCGACCAACTGATTGACGCCACCGCTGGTCATGACCGAATGAGCTTCCTCGACGCCTACCGAGGCTATCATCAGATCCCTCTCTATGGGCCCGACGAGGAGAAAACATCATTCATCACCCCCCGCGGCACTTACTGCTACAAAGTAATGCCCTTCGGGCTGAAGAACGCGGGGGCAACCTATCAGCGCCTCGTCACGAAGATGTTCCAGGCCCAGCTCGGCCAAACGGTGGAGGTGTATATCGACGACATGGTCGTCAAATCTGTGCGCTCCAGCGACCACCTGGTAGATCTCGGCCAAGTCTTTGGCATCCTTCGCGCCTACAAGCTCAAGCTCAACGCTTCCAAGTGCGCCTTCGGCGTAGCCTCTGGCAAGTTTCTCGGCAGCCTGGTGACGCGGAGGGGGATAGAGGCCAATCCAGACCAGATCACTGCCATCCAGGACATCCAGAGTCCCTCCACCACAAAGGAAGTTCAAAAGCTTACGGGAATGGCCGCCGCACTCAATCGCTTCATCAGCCGCTCATCAGATAAGTGCAGGCCCTTTTTCCAGCTTTTGAGGAAAAATTTGAAGTTCCAATGGACCCCCGAGTGCGACCAGGCATTGGCCGCACTCAAAACTTATTTGATGTCACCCCCATTACTCTCCACCCCGACTCGGGGGAGATTCTGTATTTATACCTAGCGGTCTCGGATCACGCAGTGAGCTCCGTCCTCATCAGGGAGGACGAGGGAGTTCAAAAGCCGATCTATTACACGAGCAAGACCCTGCTCGATGCCGAGACCAGGTACCTTCTGATGGAGAAGCTTGCGTTGGCTCTTGTCACCGCCTCCCGCAAGCTCTCCCATTATTTTCAATCCCACACTATTGTGGTGATCACGGAGCACCCACTCCGTTCCTTGTTCAAAAAAGCCGACTTTTCAGGGCGCATATCAAAGTGGGCAGTTGAATTGGGGCAGTATGACATACAGTACCGTCCCCGAACTGCAATCAAAGCCCAGATTCTGGCAGACTTCATAGTCGAATTCGCCTGCCCCAACCAGGCTCAGACCCAGCTCGGCACGGCACTGGGGGGCACAGGGCAAGAGCCAGCAGAAACAGAAGTCCAGCAGTCTCCCACCTCGGCATGGAGGATCTTCGTCGACGGGTCGTCCACCTCCAAGAGAGCTGGCGCCGGCATAGTTCTCCAATCGCCAGAGGGACTGGTCATAGAGCAGGCTTTCACCCTCGACTTCAAAGCGACGAACAATGAGGCAGAGTACGAAGCACTGATCGCAGGGTTGAATAGCGCCCGAGTCCTCGGAGCCCAGCACCTGGAAATCTTCAGCGATTCTCAACTGGTAACTAGCCAGCTCGCTGGAGACTACCAGGCCAGGGACGACAGGATGGCGGCCTACTTAGCCCTGGCAAAAAAGCTACTCTCCCAATTCCAGAAAGCCGAGGTCAGGCAAATCTCCCGAGATACCAACACGCACGCAGATGCGCTTGCAAACCTGGCCTCCGCTGTTGAAGCAGGAAAGAAGAGGACCATCGAGGTCGGGTCAGTATCAAGGTCAAGTCTAGAACTCCAGTCATCTCGGCTTGTCCTCTGTGCTGACCTCGGCCCCAGCTGGATGGATCCAATCATTGCCTATCTGAAGGATGACCAGCTCCCCGAGGACAAGACTGAAGCTCACAAGATCAGGCTCAAGGCAGCCCGCTTTTGGCTCTCTCCAGAAGGCAAACTCTACAGGAAGTCCTTCACAGGCCCGTACCTCCAATGCGTCCACCCGTCCAAGGTGGACGACTTCCTGTACGAGATCCATGAAGGAATCTGCGGCAGCCATATAGGAGGCCGCTCATTGGCCTACAGGGCAATCAGCCAGGGTTACTGGTGGCCCTACATGCAGAAGGACGCCCAGGTCTACGCCAGAAAATGCGAGAAATGCCAGAAGTTCTCCCACTCCCTCCATCAGCCAGCGCAGGATCTGAGCCCCCTCTCCAGTCCATGGCCCTTCGCTCAATGGGGCCTGGACATTGTGGGGCCCCTTCACCGAGCTCCAGGGAACAAAAGATGGCTGATAGTGGCTACGGACTACTTCACCAAGTGGATAGAGGCTGAACCGTTGTCTTCCATCACGGACAGGGACTCCAGGAACTTCGTCTGGAAAAACATCCTCACGAGGTTCGGCATCCCCCGGACCCTTATTTCAGATAACGGGACTCAGTTCGATTCCAAATCCTTCAGAGATTTCTGCCAAGAGCATGGCATCAGAAACCATTACTCCACCCCGGCATATCCACAGAGTAATGGCCAGGCAGAAATCTCCAACAAAGTGATCCTGGACGGCCTGAAGAAGCGACTGGACAAGGCAAAGGGCAGATGGACAGAAGAGCTTCCGAGCGTGCTGTGGGCCTATCGAACAACTCCAAGGAGGTCCACTTCGGCGACACCATTCTCTCTGGCCTACGGTATGGAGGCGGTCATTCCCCTGGAAATCGGCCTTCCTACCCTGAGGACAGAGCTGGTCGACCAAGGCCGAAATGAGACGAACCTGGCAATGGAGCTGGAGCTAGCGGAACGAACGACGAGAAGCTGCAGCCCTGAGACTAACCGACTATCAGCAGCGGTTAGCCAGGGCATACAATCAAAATGTCAAGGAAAGAAGGTTCACCACGGGAGAGCTCGTTTTAAAGAAGACCCTGCCAGCTGACAGAGAACCAAATGAAGGGAAGCTTGCCCGAACTGGCACGGCCCGTTCAGAGTAGTTTCACTGGCAGGAAAGTCAGCCTACAAGCTCGAAGACTTGGATGGCAAGCCATTGCCGAGACCGTGGAATGCATCCCACTTGAAGAAATTCTATTTCTAAAGATGTAATGAACTTCAGAATCAATAAAAAGCAGCTTTTGCCTTGTCATCAATCTGTCTCTCTGGTCGACTCCGGCAACACAGGCTCCACGCCTTGGAGATGGCTTCGAGTTCACTCAGCCTCTCCTAAAATCCCGTGTCTAGGACACACAGGCTCCGCGCCTTGGAGATGGCTTCGAGTTCACTCAGCCTCTCCTAAAATCCCGTGTCTAGGACACACAGGCTCCGCGCCTTGGAGATGGCTTCGAGTTCACTCAGCCTCTCCTAAAATCCCGTGTCTAGGACACACAGGCTCCGCGCCTTGGAGATGGCTTCGAGTTCACTCAGCCTCTCCTAAAATCCCGTGTCTAGGACACACAGGCTCCGCGCCTTGGAGATGGCTTCGAGTTCACTCAGCCTCTCCTAAAATCCCGTGTCTAGGACACACAGGCTCCACGCCTTGGAAACGGTCTCGAGTTCTTACACTCAGCCTTTCCTAAAATCCCCGTGTCTAGGACACACAGGCTCCACGCCTTGGAAACGGCCTCGAGTTCTTACACTCAGCCTTTCCTAAAATCCCCGTGTCTAGGACACACAGGCTCCACGCCTTGGAAACGGCCTCGAGTTCTTACACTCAGCCTTTCCTAAAATCCCGTGTCTAGGACACTCAGGCTCTACGCCTTGGAAAAGACCTGCAGTTCCTACACTCAGCCTTTCCTAAAGTCTGGGTTCATAAACCCCTCAAGGCAGTCCGGCCAAGGACAGTTTTCTGAAGTCCGGGTTCATACACCCGTCAGAAGGCCACTGCCGAACTCGCTCCGCCGAGCCGAGACCAACGGAATGGGTCCACTTCGGCACAATGCAGCTCGTCCCGGCCAAAGCCAGCCCTTTCGGCCGAGGTCAGTTCCAGCATTCAAACACAAATCCAAGCATTCCGGAACAGCGCAAAGTAATGAGAAAAAGAATTCAGAAGTACTGTACACGGCTTGGATAATCAAAAAAAAATTCCTTTTCATTTATTATGAACTGCTTTGTTACAAGAACTACATAACAGAAAGAAGAGTACAGGAAGGAGGATCGCAGTCCTTTGAAAACAGAAAATGAAGCAGAAAATAAAGTGACAGAAAGACTCCGATCTTCGCTCACTCCACGACGGCCGGATCGTTGCCTGGAGGCTCTGAGCGATCCTGAACTTTACCGGGCTATGCAGCAATGCACTCTGGCTGGTCAGGCCAAAGCATCGCACAGCCCCTCCAGTCGGAGGCCCTGGACCCCGCTGGGCTCTGCCACACCCTCGGCGGGCAGTGGGAGCGGCAGAGCTAGAAGAATCCTCCCGGACCAGCGAGGCCCGATCCCGCCTGCCGTACGACGGGCGCACAGGGCCGTGTCGGACGAGAAGGCGCCACCGTCCCCCTGCAGCGCATCCTCACTCTGCCTCGCCAGGGACGGATGGCCGTGGACCCGCGTTCAGAGAGCGCGTGGTCCACGGGGATTTCCTTCAGAGAGCGCGCAGACCACGACAGCCATCCCCCCTCGGGGATAGCCGTCCAACGGCGCAGGGTTCCCCCCCGGATCAAGAAACTTCGGACACCTCCCGGACATGATTCCTACTGCCATGTTCATTTCTTCTCCCATGGCGAGCTTGCCACCCCTATTTATAGGAAGGAGGAGGACTCGGTCTCCGAAGAAAGTTATGAGGGCGAAGTCTCCCACGCGTACTGGGGATGCACGGCTGTTGACCAGCGATCCCTATGGCGCCACGTGGAGACATCCGTCCGATTCCCTCGTCAGCTGCGCCACCTTGTTTGTTGCTATTTATGGTCTCCAGAATACGGAATGTCAGCACTGACAGTTTGACTCTTTCTACCTCAAGGGCCACGCCACACCGTAAAGGCATTCAATACAATTCAATGCACATCCAGAAATGGAAGAAAGACAGATGCAAAGAGAAACGCATAAGTGAAGAAGCTCGACTTTCATTGATTGGAGAGAATATTTACAAGGCTGAGACATAAAAACACTACAAAAGAAAGACAAAGGCAAGGTAGAGCTACTCCGGTCTCGGCGACTCGACTAGGTCAATCACCGTCTCCAAGGGGCCAGAAGCTTCGGCCAAGATGGGGACCTCGCTTGGAGCGTCGCTGGCAGACGGAGCTTCGGTTGGCACCTCAGCCGAACCAGGAGCAGAAGTCTCACCCTGAGGCACGGCCAAAGCCTCTCTGGCGACTGGGGCATCGCTTGAGACCGGGGCAGCTGGAGCGTCGACAACCGCAGGGGCTTCGACCGGGGCACCATCAGTTGTAGGTACGGAGCTCGGCTCGGGTTCCAGGTCTGAATACTTCGGCAGGTCCTGATAGACGGGGTGGTCTTCAGGGACCCCCGCACGTCTCAGTGCGGCCAGGCATCCCTCCTCGAACAGGATGGCGGTGATCTCCTCCACCTGCTTCTCGTACAGCTCGGTGGCTCGATCTACCCCATCCTGGAAGGCGGACTGGGCCTCCTTCTCAAGCTCGGCGTTCGCAGCCTTCAACCTCGCCGTTTCAGCGCGCAGCCTCGTCCCCTCAGCAGTGGACTCAGCCTTCAACCTGGCCAGCTCGGACTCCAATTCGGCGGCCTTCTTGTTCCTCGCCCAGAGCTCGCCTTTCAGGTGGTCGGCCCGAGACGAGAGTTCGGCGACCTCAGCCAGAGCCGACGCCAGCCGAGCAGATTCTCCAGCACTGGCTACCTTGAGCTCCTCAAATCCCTTCCGCTGCTCGTCTAGCTCCTTCTTCAACTTCTCCCGCTCGGACTCCAGGCGGGTCATTCTTGCAGCGCTCCTATCCCTCCTTCCCACCACGGTTAGGAGCCTCTGGACGTTCTGCAAAAAGAAACAGAGAGTCAGGATTCGACCAAGGTATTTGAAGAATGAAGAGAGGCGTTGCAAACACTTACCCGAATATGTCCTGGATCGCCGAGACCATCAGGCTCTCATCCTCGTACCTGTCGTGCGTCTCCATATCTCTTGGCAGAGCACAGGCCTTGGCGAGAGCCCCAATCACCTCGGCATTTCCCAGCAACCGGTCTTCAACGCTCAAGGGTTCACCGGTAGAGGTTTCCATCCTCGGCTTCCACGGTGCTGGGGCAGTTCGGGGCCCGGAAGCCGATCCGGACCCTTGTCCCGCCAAGATGAGAGGCTCGCGCGCTGGGCCGACAGCCGACTTGCTGACCAGCGCACCCTTTTCGGCCGGCGCAATCTTTTCCTTCGGCGCGCTCTTCTCGCCTCCCTTCTCGGCAGGAGCTTTGGCCCCAGGAGCTTTGCCTGACTGCAGATCGGCCCTTGAGCTCTTCTCCCCCGCTTTGGACTTCTTCCTGGGCGGGGACCCCTCCTTCGAGCGGTCCGGCGAGCGTTGCCGGGCTCTCCCACTCGGGACAGGAGCAGGAACAGAGGGAGCGCCCCCGCTCATCGGACCCGAAGCAGCATGAGTACCAGTAGGCGACGGAGTCCCAGAAGACGCTGACCTCTGCCTAAACTTGGCAGCCAGGTCCCTGACAGCGGCCTCCCTCGAGCTTCCTCCCATGTCCTCCTCTCGGTCAGAGGTATAAGCTTCCACTATCTGCGACAAGTCCGGCAGCCCCGGATCGGAAGTGGACGCTTCGGCTCCAGACGCAGTCCGGTCAGCAACAGGATCGGTCAAGGGGATCCCGCTAAACACCGCAACCGATACGGTCGGACGGTCAGGGTGTGTCTCGTCCGCCCCAGGAACTCCGGTCCTATCGTAGTGGCCGCGATACCTCGGCGTATACCCAAGCAGTTTCCAGGCCGACCTGGTTTCGTGCCCCTTGTACCGTTCGACCTTGTTGATGTCTTCGGTATTCCTCCTCCAGCCTTCGCTAGCAGCTCGGCGTCGCCTTGCACCCGCCTCTGCTCGACAGGCAAAGAAGAATGTCAGTTCGGCACCAGTAAGACAAGCAAAACAGTAAAGGAGAAAAGCAGCGATGATTACTTGGGACTTCCCCAGGGCGACGTGGGACCGACAACCTCCTATCTTCGCCTGGGCCGAACTCCCAGTCCCCCGAGACACAGAAGAAATCCTCCTCGGCGTTCTTACTTGAATCCTCCAAGGCTAGGACGAAGCCCCTTCGCTGCGGCTTCACACGGAGATAGTATCTTCCCTCCCCAGCCTTGCAGATATCATAAGTATCCTCGATGTCGTGAGGGCCTAGGTTGGTCCCCAAGATCTCGTTCAGCTTCGCTGTGCCCATAATGACCTTGTAGCCATTGGGCATCAGCTGGCCCGGGGCGAGGGACCAAAGGCTAAGGCAAGCCCTAAGCAGGGGGTGCAGTGGAAACCTGACCCCACCCTCGATCACAGAGATCAGAGGGAATGGCATCCAGCCGCCGTAGCAGCGATACAGGGCAGCGTCGGCAAGGTCTGCCGGTTTCAGGAGGACCCCCTCCGGAATTTTGAAGGCAGCCCTAAACTCGGCCAAGCCCTCATCAGAATCTACCCTGAATCTAGGGGTGCCCATGTCTAGAAGGGGTGACGACGAAGAAAAGCCCTAGAAATCGAAAAACCCCAAGAAGAACCAGACGAAAGAACAGAGCGACTTACGAGGACGAAGAGGCAGATCAGGAACAGATCCAGGCACGTTCTGCGGTCGTCGTCCTCAAACAGATCTCAGGAACCAGAACGGAGATCGGAAGCCTCGAACGGATCTCAGAGATCAGAGCAGAAAGTGAAAGTAAGAGCAGAGGCGAAGGCGAAAAGAATCAGAAGCAAGAAGAAGAAGGGGACGGCCCTATTTATAGAAGGGGAAACCCTCATTTGGGTACCGCCTCCGAATTCGAAGAGACACTTCAAAGCCCGTGCCCGTCAATCAATGAGACAGCCCGTCAATCAATGGGACAACGCAGTCGGCGCGGAAACTACGCGTGTAGCCGTCAGCTCGGTTCCAAAGGCGGACAGGGCAGGGCATTTATTGCTTTAAAGAGTTGAAGCGACACCAGGTAATGATCACAGCATCCCCAGATGGATTCTTCTAGCTTTCAACCCCTAAAGGCTAGCACACTTCAGAGGTCAAAACCTAGGGGGCAATTGTGTGGGGAGATTTCCGGAACCACAAGATTAAGTTAATCACAGCCATCAGATGAGGTTAAGCATTCTCACGTGCCATCCCCACGTCGTCCACGTGGCACCAGGCTCGTCCCGGCTACCAGGACAGGAGGTCCGGCCGAAGTCGGACAGCTCCGGGCCTTAGCGCCGAACTGACCCACCTCGGGCGTCATCTCGGCAAGGAGCACCACCTCGGCTGAACCACCACGGGCACCACCTCGGCAGAAAGCTCCATCCCGGCTAAAGAAGCCGAGACAGAAGCCGAAGCAAGAGAGAATATTCACGTGTACCCTTCATCCCCCACGTCGCCAGGCACGTGGAGGGATAGGGACACGCGCTGGTGGGACAGACGCGACATCCAGCCGCCCACGATCTTCGCCAGATCCCTGACAGAGTCCCATCCAGCGGCTGAAGCCACATCAGGGCAGGGCCCGAGGGCAGATCCGCTGGTACTCCTACCGCCAAAGGCGCCCAACAGGATCTGGCCCAACAAGATGTGCATTAAATGCGATGTGGGCTGACCCGACGGGCATTTAATGCATAGTGGGCTGGATTGGACCACAATTAATGCAATGTGGGCTGATAGTGACTTCCCAGTCCAATCGTGGGACCCACACCACAATATCTTCCAAAGATACGTTCCACACTCTATAAATAGAGATTCATACCACCATCTAAGGTACGCCATTTTTTCCATACCAGAGCCGTTACTCTGCCTCTCTTCCTCCTCTCCTTCCATTGTTCCAGTTCCCATGCTGACTTTGGCATCGGAGAGCCTTGCGCCGCCCAGGCCAGGGTCCTCTGACCGTTTGCTATTCCCTTTCAGGCTTCCGGACGGCATCCAGACGTTTCCAGCACCCATCATCTTCTCGGATAAGTCCTATAAGGCTCCTTCTTATTGTGGGTCATAATTTTCTGCACCTACAAAGTAGTTTCTAATTTCCAAGATTCTTAGAATTAAGAAGTTTCTTATTAGTTAAGATTGATTACTAAAATTATGTTGAGACTCTATTATATATAGGATGTAATCCTTTCTCTTGGGATACACAGAAATTAATGAAATTTGAGTTCTCTCCTACAAGCATTCCTCTATTGTATGTGGTGTGAGACCAAGACATCCTACCCTAAGCCTTCTTGCTTGGAGAATAGCACGTTGGCTAATCTTCTTCTCCCCTGCGCTGCTTCAATTGGTATCAGAGCGAAGATCCATTCTCAGATCGCCGTTTCGATAGCCGATCGAGGTAATCCGTCCATACATATCTGATTATCATCTTCACCCATTATCATCATCATCATCATCCCCACTGCCAACCTCTAATTTTCCCCTCCATCACACCACGTTTTCCAAAACCCACTAGCACACCACGATCATCGTCCATTCACAGCAAACCCAGCCCTTTCAACCAGAATCCACCATCCAAATCCTCAAAAAAAAAAAAAAAAAAAAAAAACCAAACCCTGCGCCAGTCCCATTCATCCAATATCCCACATCACCGAATCCCACATCTGCCAGTCCCGCAGCCCCAAGGCCCCATCCGAACATCCAGACCCCAAAACCCAACCCTGTCCCACACCGGCGCATTCCCCATCATCTCCCAGCACCACCGCACCACTCCCCAACCCAACTCCAACCATTCCCAAAACCAGAATCCAGGCCTCCATTACCCAAACCCATATAAAAAAAAAAAAAACAAAAACACAAGAGAAGAGAGCAGACCAGACGAAAGGAGAACCAGTGAAAAAAAAAAGTACCTACCTGCGCTGTTGCTGATCAGCATCCATCCGCGTCCTCGTCGCAGGCCAAGTGCACCCATCACTCCGTCAGCAGTCGCCTTCGACTTCCCTCTTCCCTTCATCTTCGAACAGAAACGAAAAGGGCTTGTGAAACCCTTTTCTCCAATTGCTGGCATCGAGACACTAACGTGGACCACTTAGCAGCAGGTCACGTGGACCTTAGTTCAGGTCCATCTTCTAGGCCTTAGTTCAGGTCGAGTCCGGCCCACTATCAAGTAGTGAAAAAAAAAAAAAAAAAGAGACAGCATGTCTACCCCAAATCCAATTACTCGCACCGGAGCCACATTCAGAGGTAAATTTACAGACCGCCAGCATGATAGCTACATCATGGAATTAATGGACAGAATGGATAGGGTTGAAGAACATCTTAGAAGCACTCCTCCTCCGGGCAACCAGAACAATGACACCCTGAACCTTTCACCAACAAAGACGGCAATAAATCACAAAAGGGAAACAACCGTCCCATAGATGTGGAAAATTCTGTCAATGGTGAACCGCAGGAAACTTGTCGGCAATTTATGGAGCGCATTATGGATGAAACTGGTTATGAAGACCATCATGGCCGACGAGATGACATCACCAAGAAGGTACGTGTTGATGTTCCTGATTTCTTTGGACGCATGGATGTGAAAGTCTTCACAGACTGGATTACAGCCCTTGAAGATTATTTTGAATGGTACAATATGGATGAAGACAAACGCGTTTCCTTTGTCAAGATGAAGATGAAGGGTGCAGTGCGTGTTTGGTGGTGGAGTATTGATGACAGGAATACAAATTATGGGCGATGACCTATCAATACATGGGAGGAGATGAAACAGAAACTTGAGGATAAATATCTACCGGTTGACTATATTGATATCCTCTATGATCAATTAGTTGACTGTAGACAAGGGACCTCCACTATAGATGATTTCACAGAAAAGTTTCATGATCTCATGGTGCAATGCAAAGTGTCTGAAACAGATCGACATGCTATCACCCGGTATAAGAAAGGACTGCGTCAAGAGATCCAAAGGGAGTTGACTACTAACACCTTTTACAGCATTGAAGAAGTTCATCGCTTAGCACTCCGAGTCGAAGATCAGTTGTGATATCCATATTCAAGGCGTTTTGGTGAACCTCTCCAAAGGCGGACCTCCGACCCGACTTATCAGCGGGTTGCTTCATCACAAAACTCAGCCCGACAACCTCCTCCACAAAATTCCAACAGGCCAGCACCTCCTCAGAATCAAGTAAGACCTGCAAATTTTGCAAACAAAGGGAAGAATGTTGTAACTTCTTCACGACCAAAGCAGGACATCGAGTGTTTTCGATGCAAAGGCAAAGGACACTATGCTTCTGAATGTCCAGGTTCGAAGAATCTTCACTATATACATAATGAAGAAGATCCCTATGATTCAGAGCCTGTTGATGAAGTAATTGAAGTTGAAACACCATATGAAGAGCAGGCACCTCCGCCAGAACAAGACGATTATTCCTTTTATCAGGCTGAAACAGAAGGACAAGCATTATTCATTCGTCGTCTCTTTATTACAACCGAAGAGGAAGCTGAAGATTGGAGGCGAACCACCACCTTTCGCTCTATGGCAAAATGTCATGACAGATTGTGCAATCTCCTCATATATGGAGGAAGCGAGATGAATGTGATCTCCCAAGAAGTAATTGACAAGTTGAAGCTTCCCACAGAAAAACACCCAAAGCCTTACAAGATCTCTTGGGTGAATGATTCCGCAATTTCGGTAACCAAGTGGTGCCAGGTAACATTTCGAATTGGTGGTTATGAAGATTCTATTTGGTGTGATATTATTCCCATGAATGTTACTCATATTCTGTTGGGAAGACCTTGGCTTTTTGATAACAAAGTCCAAAGTGATGGAGAAGCAAACACCCATACTTTTAAGTATAAAGGTCGCAAAGTTACTTTTCTTCCACATAAGCCTCCTACTGCCCCAGCAAAGCAATCACCATTGATTCCGGCAAAACAAACCGCATCACAACCAAGTTCTCGCATCCTTTCAATGCGGAAATTTGAAGAAGAAAGTAAAGAGCAAGGAGTTGTTTATGCCCTTATCCCATAAGAATTCAAAGGGGTCGAAGATAAACAAGTAGTTTCTACACCACCAGATATCAAGTCTTTAGTTTCTACACCACCAGATATCAAGTCTTTGTTGCATGATTTTAAAGACTTGATTCCAGAAGATCTTCCAAAAGAGCTACCGCCTATGAGGAACATCCAGCATGCTATTGACCTAGTTCCTTGGTCATCGCTTCCAAATTTACCTGCTTATCGCATGAGCCCGACAGAACACATAGAGTTGAGAAAGCAAGTTGAAGAGCTCCTCTAGAAGGGTTATATACGCGAAAGCATGAGTCCTTGTGCGATACCAGCCCTCTTGACACCCAAGAAAGATGGTTCTTGGAGAATGTGTGTCGACAGCCGAGCAATCAACAAAATTACTATTAAGTATCGGTTTCCGATACCTCGGTTGGATGACACGCTTGATATGATGGCCGGATCTTTCGTCTTCTCTAAAATTGATCTTAGAAGTGGATATCATCAAATTTGTGTTCGCACAGGAGATGAATGGAAGACAGCTTTCAAGACTAAAGATGGGTTATATGAATGGCTAGTCATGCCGTTTGGCTTATCTAATACTTCCAGCACTTTCATGAGAGTTATGACACAGCGTCTACGGCCTTTCCTCGGTAAATTCGTCGTTGTGTATTTTGACGACATCTTGATCTTCAGCAAGTCCAAGGATGCACATCTTGATCACCTCAGGTATGTGATGCGTGCACTTCGCAAAGAGAAGTTTTACATTAATTTGAAGAAGTGTACTTTCTTAAGATCCAAAGTTATATTCTTGGAATTTGTTGTATCGGCCCAAGGAGTAGAAGTTGATCCAGAGAAGATCAATGCAATCATCGATTGGCCTCTTCCCAAAACTATCAATCAAGTACGGAGTTTCCATGAGTTGGCCACCTTTTATAGGAGATTTATTTGCAATTTTAGCTCCATTATGACTCCTATAACTGATTGCATGAAGAAAGGTAACTTCAATTGGACTAAGGCAGCCACTCGTGCTTTTGAACAAATTAAGCAGAAAATGACAGAGGCACCAGTTTTGACACTTCCAGATTTTGACAAGGTCTTTGAAGTCAGTTGTGATGCTTCGCAAGTTGGAGTTGGCGGAGTCTTAAGTCAAAATGGTCACCCAGTTGCCTTCTTTAGCGAGAAATTGAATGACTCTCGCAAAAAGTATTCGCCGTATGACTTGGAATACTATGCAATTGTACAAACTCTTCGTCATTGGAATCACTATTTGATCGGGAAAGAATTTGTGTTGTACTCCGATCATGAAGCTTTACAGCATTTAAACTCACAGAAGAAGATGACGCAAACCGTGTCAAATGGAGCGCATATTTGCAGGAATTCACATTTGTATTGCGTCATAAGTCAAGAGCGGAAAACAAGGTCGCAGATGCCTTAAGTCGTCGTTCTCACTTGCTTACGACAATTTCCGTCACAGTTCCAGGCTTTGATGAGATTCGCAGAGAGTATCCTGATGATCATGACTTTGGTCGCATCTACAAAGCTCTTCTTAATGGTGAATTTTCTGACCATCCCAAATTTTATATCCATGATGGTTATTTGTTTCGTGGAACTCAGTTGTGTTTGCCAGTTACTTCTATCCGCGAGTTTGTCCTCCGAGAGTTGCATGGAGGTGGATGCAGGGGACATTTAGGGCGTGATAAGACTTTGGCACTTGTAGAAGACCGCTTCTTTTGGCCCCGCCTGAAGACAGATGTTGCCTGAATTTGTGAGTTATACAGGGTATGCCAGCTTGCAAAGGGACAAAAGAAGAACACTGGATTGTATGAGCCCCTTCCTATTCCACATGTGCCTTGGCAAGATCTAAGCATGGATTTTGTCTTGGGCTTACCAAAGACTGTAAGAAGGGAAGATTCTATTTTTGTTGTGGTGGACATGTTTTCTAAAATGGCCCACTTTATTCCTTGTACGACCACAGCAGATGCAAGAAAAGTTGCCACCCTTTTCTTCAAAGAGATTGTTCGTCTTCGTGGCCTCCCCAAGACTATAGTGTCGGACAGAGACACTAAGTTCATGAGCTTCTTTTGGAAAACTTTATGGCATATGTTGAAGACAAAGCTCCAGTACTCCAGTGCCTATCACCCTCGGACTGATGGCCAGGCTGAGGTTGTCAATTGCAGCTTGGGTAATCTTCTTCGATGTCTCGTCGGAGACCACATTGCTTCATGGGATCTTATTTTACCCACGGCGGAGTTTTCCTATAATAACTCCATAAACAGATCAACTGGAAGATCACCATTTGAAGTTGTCACAGACATCCAGCCGCGTCTTTCGATTGACCTGAGTCCTTTACAGGCTGAAGCCAGGCCAAGCCAAGAAGCTGAACAATTTGCCAAGCACATGAAGGATGTTCATGATGAGGTCCGTCAACAGATTGCCAAAAGTAATGAGACTTACAAATAGAAAGCAGACACTCGAAAGCGCCATGTTGAATTTAATGAGGGAGACATGGTCATGGTGCGAATTAAGCCAGAACGGTTCCCCACAGGCACTTACAAGAAACTCTATCCCAGAAGTACAGGTCCGTTCAAGATTATGAAGAAAATAAGCTCAAATGCCTACGTACTCGATCTTCCACCAGACATGAATATCAGTTCTACATTCAATGTCGAAGATCTCACGATTTATCATGGGCATTATCAAGATGAATCATTTGAAGAACACGATATCTGACTTCCCATAGTTCCATCTCCTCGAGAAGAAATTGAAGATGTCTATGATGACCAGCTAGTGTCAACCAAGACTGGCGGATATCACAAGTTTTTGGTCAAGTGGAAAGGTAAGCCGTTTTCTGAAGCTACATGGATCACTGCCACAGATTTTCAGCCACTCAATCCGGATTTGTACGAGAGGTACCAAGCTGATAACTCGCCGGAGTCGAGTTTCTCCAAGCCGGGGAGAGCTGATGTAGGCCAAGTTAATGGGCCCCATTTGAAAGTTTACTTCAGAAGGCCCAAAGCACACAAAGCCCAGATATGACAGGATTTTCATTTTCACGGCAGTTTCTAGTTTTAGACATTCTAGATAAATTTTCTAGATTTACTAGATTCCTTTAATTGCTTTGATTAAGTAGTTTCTAATTTCCAAGATTCTTAGAATTAAGAAGTTTCTTATTAGTTAAGATTGATTACTAAAATTATGTTGAGACTCTATTATATATAGGATGTAATCCTTTCTCTTGGGATATACAGAAATTAATGAAATTTGAGTTCTCTCAAAAAAAGCATTCCTCTATTGTCTACGGTGTGAGACCAAGACATCCTACCCTAAGCCTTCTGGCTTGGAGAATAGCCCGTTGGCTAATCTCCTTCTCCCCTGCGTTGCTTCAAACTAGCTAAAAGTTTGGTCAACCCATAAGGTAGGAATTTATAGACGTGCCTATGTCTTCATGTGTGTGTAAATGTGTGCGTCGGGGGAGGGAGGAGAGATGCACCTATGTGTTAACGTCTTGCTTGGCAACATTGTATGATGTGAACTCTATAGAGGTTTTTAATTGTTTTCCAGAGAAAGGAAATAAAGAATATTAAGCTGAACGTAGTAGCCAAAAGAGTTTGCTAGAGATAAATGTAATAACATAGAATACAGAGACAATAAGCCTCAAAATTCAAGAAAGAATTTATTGCATGTAAAGCACAAAATTCAAGATGTCTAGCAAATGCAGGTTTCATATTCATGTACATTAGTGGCAAGTTGCAACAACTTACTCAACTGAAGATTAACACATGGCCTAACAAGCATCCAACATTTCCTGATGGTACCTTCTAAAGTTCTTATTTGATTTTGAATATACTGCAAGAAAAATAGGAAAAAAATATAATAAAATGAGCACAATTGTGAAAGGGGGAAAAAGAAAAGAACAATTAGATATACTCAGTCCTCTGCTTTGAGCTACCAAATCCATTGCTTTTTGCCTTTATCATGTTTTTCACCAAAAAAAGGATACTCAGTCCTGAGAAATCAGGACAAGGTAATGCTGATTTGGCTCAAGGATGGGTTTTTTTCACTAATTGCCTTAAAGAGAGGCAAATAACTTCATTTTGGAGAAAAAAAGTGTCTATTATATATATAATATAATATAATGCTTCCAGTATTTGAAAATAAATGAACCCCTTGGAGAAAATGTTCTACATCAATTTTTCCAACATATTTCTCAACGGTTCCATTTGATATTTCTGGATAGCAACCAATGTTTTAGCTGATTTGTAAGTCCTAAAGGCCATATTCACCTCAAGAATCAACCATGAGACAATTTTAGAGACTCCTAATTAACTCGATTAAAAAAATACAGGCACAATGCGGTTGATCTCAGGGTTGTGGTTTTACTTGGTTGGTACTTTCTACTCTTCAGATTGTAAATCGAGACGAGTAAAAGTTACAGTGAGACCTCATAGAAACTTCAAAATTTAGAAGCTCCTGTGTGGATTCCCCTTTGAACAATCCAAACCCTTCACGTGACTTGAAAGGCATCCAAATTTACAGTCATCTGTGATCTGACCATTAATCGACATTGGATTTTATCAAAAACTTGAAAATTGCTAAACCTTGAGGCCGATAAATCAAGGGTTAGGAAGATCTTATGAAGACCTTTTTGGCCCCCCTCCGTTTTTGGACCTCATTGGCCCAGAGCCCACACATGGGGATGAGTGGAATGTGTAGTGGACCACATGGATGGGAAATGGATGAAGTTTCACCTCCCCCCAATCATCCTAGGGCCGTGAGATCGGGCCAACTCAAGTTCCTAGTTGCCCATATCATAGCCCTTGAAATGATTGGATTAAGTGAAATTTCACCCAACTCAAACTGATTTTGGTCCCTAGACATCACAGTCCCACCCATTAACCGACACACACCTGAGTGGAACCCAAGGAAGTCGTTGCACCATCATTTCATCTCACTGGATTTTAGTTTATTTATATATATATATATATTACTGAGTCATATTCATATGCCCCTATTTTTTCAATTTGTAATTTCAATTCACAACAATTTACTTTCACTAATCTAAATCAATTAATTAAATAGATCTCCCATAATTTGTCACGCCCAAGAATCACTCATATCAAAGTGATATTTATAATTGTATAAGACATCATCATCATCATCAAAGCCTTGTCCCAACTATGTTGGGGTTGGCTATATGAATTTTGTTTCTTCATTTTGATTTATCTTGAGTAAAATTCTTAGATAAGTTATACTTCTTCGGAGCTATTTTTACTACCTCACATTCGCCTTTTCCACTTCCGCTTTGGCTGCAACTCATCTGCAAAAAGCATCTGGATCCTCTGGCGGCACTTGAATGTGTGGAGATCTATCATGACGTAAACATACTTTGACATTTGAAATTGTGGCATTTGTAGTTCACACTCTATCACATGCAAAAGTCTATCATATCCACGGCATTCAAATTATCGGCTGCCCATTTTGCACCCTTCAAAGTGTCATTGGATATATCCAAATTGTCCAATGTCTCAATCCGCTCATCATCCAGTTATTCATCAAAAAATTTCATTCGGATGCTCTTTATATGTGTCAGAATCTTCAATTTCTAGATGCGGGTAGTCATTGAAAATCGGATCTCTTCTTAATAACCTTTATACACACAAATTGATTGTATCATTGACAACTTTATTTGAATTCCTGTCAAAGATCTGATCAATGATGACATCACAATCTTCATAGATATCAAATCTCAGTGGGTCATCCACATCTTGATATTTTTCGTAGATCAGACTATCAACAACATCACTACCTTGGTACACAATGACGATCAAACAATCACAAATAAGAGTATAACTCTTCAATAATCACATTATATTCAGAATCTCAGATTCACCGTTCATACCAAAATTCAGTCTTTGATAAGATCCATGATCACCAACTAATAAAACAGTTACTACATCACAATCTTCATCCAAGCCATCATTATACATCAGATCCTTGATCATCATTACAATCACCATCATACGACCCATCACCATAATCCGAATAATCATCTCAGCTTTCATTAAAAGACAGGTGTCAGGGTACGGCTCATTCCACCATCGAGTCAAAGCATCAACTTGTCCTAAGTTCTGAATTTTAAGGTTTCAAGGGTCAGGTTCATTCACTCACTCACTCTCAACCAACTGCCTACGACCTTGGGGAGGAAATGAAATCAAACAATCAAATTAAATGGATCGAATTGCTCTGATACCTAGTGATGTAACCAATTCAAATTCCCTACCTAAATCAAACTAAATGGATCGAATTGCTCTGATACCTAGTGATGAAATCAAACAATCAAATTAAATGGATTGAATTGCTCTAATACCTAGTGATGTAACCAATTCCAATTCCCATTGATTGGAAAACCAATTCCAGTTCCCTACCTTTTTTTTTTGTTTAAAGGGTAATTGTATTAATGAGAGAGAAGAAAGAATACAGAGGCCAAGAAGGCCTCAAAGAAAGGGAAAATACAAGAGAAGAAAAACCAAAAGACCCTGAGAAGATACAAAAGCCAGGGGGGATTCAAATGTAATTGAGATTTACATGAATATTCAAAAGTCTGAAGAGGGAGGTTAGTTGGTGGCTGGCAAAAGGTTTTGAGATCCTTTTCAGAGAGATACCCAGATCATCATGCAGATTAAGTAAAATCTGGTTAAGGGAAGGATGATGGTCATCAAAAAGAGCTGCATTTCTTGCCTTCCATATGGTATGAAGAACTGAGAGAAAGACTGCTGCCATGAAGAGCCTCCCAGCTGAGTCATTACCTGTCGACAGAGCATGCCAAATAGAAGAGGCAGAGCATGAGGTCGGGTGCAAAGCATTTGAGGAAAGCAGCAGCCATTGCCAGAGAGAAAGAGCAAAAGGGCAGGAGAAGAAAAGGTGGCTGGTTGAGTCTTCTCCGCTGAGACAGAGACTGCACCTCGAAGCTAAGGAGAAGCCAATTTGCTGCAGACGCGAATCAGAGGGTGTTCTGTTAAGCATTAGTCTCCAACCAAAACAGCTGACTCTGGGAAGGGAGATACCGTTCCAAATGAGAGAAGGCCAATTGAGGATGATGCCTCTCTGTCTGATTACATTCCAGGCTGTTTTCAGGGAAAGCTGGCCATCAGCAGACTCTCTCCAGTAGAGATTGTCTCTAGTAGCGTGGTTGGGAGAGAGGTAAGAGGTAGCATTATCGAGCAGGTCTTGAACAGGAGTTGGCAGATTCAGGGGGATATGCCAAGAGCCAGAGTGGAAGAGGGAGGCCAGCCTTTGGTCCAGAGGAAAGTGCAGATTGGGGAAGACTGCAGAGAGAGGTCTGTCTCCACACCATGTATCATGCCAGAGGTTGATGTCTTTGCCATTGCCAAAGGCCCAGGCACTGCCCTGGTGAAGAAGATGAGCAAGACGACGAACTTTTTTCCAAATGCAGGAGCCATAGATGGTATTTGCAGGGTCCCAGATGCTGCTGAGCTTGAAGTAACGGTTCCTGAACCAAGCAGACCAGATGGTGTTCATGGTGGAAGCCTGCCAGCCAAACTTGAGGAAAGCTGCGTTGTTGACTTCGCTGATCCTTCTGATGCCGAGGCCTCCTTCTGACTTTGGGAGGGTCACTTGGGACCAATTGACGTGGTTGAACTTAGAGGAGGGAGCACTGCCAGACCATAGGAACCTTCTCATCAATCTTTCAATGGCTTTACATATGGAGACAGGGAGAGGAAGGATGGAGGCTGTGTGTAATGGGATGCAGGAGAGTACGTGCTTAATGAGGATCAGTCTACCTGCAAAAGAGAGAAATTTGGCTTTCCAAGCTGACAGCCTTGCTAGAATGGAATCCAGCAGAGGGAGGAAGTGAGCTTGCTTCGGAGTGCCGAAAACTATAGGAAATCCCAAATACTTTAGCTGAGCCTGGCACTGCTGCAGACCAAGGATAGAGCAGATTCTGGACTTCCTACGAGTCCCACATTTGCCAATGAAGAGCTGACTCTTGCGAAGGTTGATTTGCTGGCCAGAGGATGATTGGTACAGCTCCAGCAGGTCTTGAATAGCTAGCACTCCTGAGGTGGTGCCTTTCATGAAGATGATAATGTCATCCGCATAGAGGAGGTGGCAAGGGGTGGAGGGAACTGAGGATAGGGGAAGGATGGTCCTTTGAGATTGAAGGTTGTGGAGATGAAGGCTGAGAATTTCCTCTGCAAGGATAAACAGGTAAGGTGATAGTGGGTCGCCTTGTCGAAGACCACAATGGGAGCTGAAAAAACCATGAGGGGTTCGGTTGATCAAAACAGAGCATCTGGTTGTGCAAATACATTCTCGCATGAGGGAGATCCAGTCTTCAGAGAAGTTGAAAAACCTGAGGGCAGAGAAAAGGAATTGCCAATTGAGCTTATCAAAAGCTTTGGAAATGTCTAGCTTGAGGCAAAGGGAGCCTTTACTGAGCTTGGAGTTGAGCTTCTGGAATAGCTCGAAGGTCAAGGCTGCATGGTGATGGATTGATCTGCCTTGGATGAAAGCTGCTTGATAGGAGGATATCAATTTTGGTAGGAGCTTGGTTAGTCTGGAAGATAGGATTTTGGATATGATTTTGTAGGAGAAGTTCAGCAGGCTAATAGGTCTGTAATCAGCAAAGGTGGCAGGGGAGTTGGTTTTGGGGATGAGAGCAAGGAAGAAAGTATTAGAGGCTTTGAGGATTCTCTTGGATTGAAAGAAGTGCTGCACTGCTGAGGTTACTGAAGGTCCTATAATGCCCCAAGCTGCTGTGAAGAAAGCGCCATTGAAGCCATCTGGGCCTGGAGAACTGTTTCTTTTGAGGGCAAAGACTGCCTCTTTGATCTCGGAGTCAGCAGGGATAGAAACAAGGGTAGTGTTTTCCAGGTCTGTTACCTTGGGGCTATCAGATTGAAAGAGAATTTGGTGAAGCTGGCCATCATGAGGTTTGTAGAGGTAGGAGAAGAAGTCTACTGCTTGAGCTTGGATGATGGAGGGATCATCAGTTTGATTGCCATTGACAGTGATGTGGTTGATTCTATTGAAAGAACTCCTGGCTTTTGCAGATTGGTGGAAGAACTTAGTGTTCAAGTCTCCCTCCTTGAGCCAAGTGTTCCTGGATCTCTGTTTCCAGTGAATTTCTTGGGCTTTTAGAGCTTCATGGAGACTAAGCTTTGCTGCCAGAAGGTCATTCCTAAGAGAGTCCGAAGGGGAGGAGTCAAAGTTCTGTTGGCACCTTAGGACAGAAGCTTCCGCAGAAAGAATGTTTTGGTGGATGTGGCCATAGGTGGCCTTGTTCCAGATTTTCAAGGATTGTTTAAGAGCTTTGAGCTGCTGGGCTAGGATGAACTGGGGATTCCCAGCAATGGGAGTAGCCCAGCTGGAAGCAACAACATCAAGGAAGGAAGGGTGGAGGAGCCATTTATTCTCAAACTTGAAGGGGGCTTTGGGGGCTGGGGGGAGGTTGGAATGGGTGAGAAGGATAGGACTGTGGTCAGAGGAGATCCTAGGGAGGTGAAGAAGCAGAGGGTCAGGGTAACAGTCCAGCCAGTGAGAGTTCACTAGAGCTCTGTCGAGTCTTGCTGCTACATAGGAGAGGCCTTGCCTATTGTTGGACCAAGTGAATTTGCTACCTGAGTAGAGGGTATCAGAGAGGCCAGCTTGAAACACCGTCGACTGGAAGTCCTTGAGGGAGGAGGGGGAGGCTTGGCGGAGACTGAGCTTCTCATTGTGGGAGAGAATGGCGTTAAAGTCACCTAGGACACACCAGGGAAGGGAGGTTTGGGAGGTGTCAATTAATACTTTCCAAAGGTCTTTCCTAAGAGTATGGTTGGTGGATCCATAGACTCCTGTGATAAGGGAAGAGTGACCAGAGGTTGGGTTATGAAGGAGAAGAGTTAGGTGCTGGGATGAAACATTGAGGACAGAGGTAGTGAGGTGATGGGAAGATTTTGAGAAGCACCAAAGATTTGGGGTAGCTAAAGATTGATGGTTTGAGTGGAAGGTGTCAAAACCCAGATTAAGCAGACCAAGAGAATTGGTGGACGAGAAGCTAGACATTGGTTCAGAGATGAAAATAAAGTCAGGGAGATGGGAGCGGATCAGGTTAGCCAAAGCTCTGATGGTAGGGGAGTTGGCTATTCCCCTACAGTTCCAGTAAAGGATCTTTAACATGGTTAGGAGGGGGGGGAGGTGAACTTACTTCTAGACCTCCTAGTGATTGGACCAGAGACTGGGCATTTGGATTTCCCTTTGCCTTTGGAGTGGTGCTTGGAAGGGCCTGCGGGAGTAGTCCCAAGGTTCGCAGCCTGAGGGAGTTCGGCTGGAGGGGGTGAAGGAGGGTTGGCCAGAGGGGTGTCTGAAGGATGATGAAAGCCTGGTGGGGGAGCATCTTCAGAGAGAGCCTGAAGATTGCGACCAAAGAGGTTTGGATTGGAGGTGGGGTCTGAAAGGGAACATATATCAAGAATGTCAAAGGGATTGGATAAGTCAATGGTTGGAGGAGAGGTTTCTTTAAGGATGACAGAGACAACTTCAGAGGGTAGGTCATTGAGGGAGGGTTTGGAAGAGGAAAGGGTGAGAGTGTTAGCCTTAGAAAGAGACTTACTGGGAGGACTGGCTAAAGAGTTTGAGGATTTGGGATGATGAAGTGATAGAAAAGGCTGAGGAGAAGAGGAGGGGCAGGAAGTGATGGTGGTAGTAGCTGAGGAGGGGGGAGGCGGGTTGGTTGCAGAGGAAGGAGGAGAGAGGGGGGATGGAACAGTGATGGTTGGGGGAGCCAAAGGAGGGTTGGTTGAGAGAGGGGGGGGAAACTGAGACTGAAGAGGGGGGGAATGGGTGAAAGGCAGGGGAGATTGAAGAGGGGGGGAATGGGTAGGCAGGGGCTGAATTGGGCTAGGGGGGGTTGGGGGGGGGTGGGGGGGAGTGAAAAAGGGGGGGAAACAGGGCCTAAGGAGTGGTTGCTGGGCTGAGGAGCTAGATGGCAATTTTGAGAGGAGTGGCCTGATTGAAAGCAGAGAGGGCAAGGGCAATGTTCATAGGAAACTGCAATTTCCAATTCCCCTTCACCCTGCAAGTCTACAAGGATGCTTTTGGGTTTAGGTTTGGAGAGGTCAATATTGACCTGGACCCTTGCAAAAGTTAGAATTCTTTGTGAGGAGGTAATTGCGTCTAGCTTGATTGGTTGGCCAATGGAGTTGGCTATGGAGAAAATGATGTGCTGGCTCCAGCAGTGGTAAGGCAGCCCTGAAAGTCTCACCCATACAGGGGAAAAGGAGGGCCAAACTGATTCGTCCTGACCAGGGGACCAGGGTTGGAAGAAGATTTTCTTCCTGTCTAAGGACAGAGGGGAGAGGCCCAGAATGAAGGCTTTATCTTCGGGTGAGTTAAAGCGGAAGATGAAGTGGCCTTTGATGGTAAGGGAAACCAAGCAAGGTCTGGAAAGGGCCCAGAATTTGGCCTTCTCTTCAACCCATTCTAGGGAGGGGCGTTTACCTGCAAATTTGCCTATGACAGAGAAATTGAAGGATTCCTTACTAGCGGAAAGCACAGTTTGGGGGATGGATAAGGTCGGTCTACCATTAGTCCAGGTGGTAGGGGGATAGCTTGGAGGGTGGAAGGAAGGCTGTGGAAAAGCAAAGAGGTTTGCAAAGGAAGAAGGGGGGAAAATAGGTGTGCCAGAGGAGAGGCTGGGAGTAGGGGGAATTGCGGATGGTAAGGGAGGGAAGGCAGAGGGGTCAGGAGGGGGGGAAAGGGGAAGGGAGGCACATGCACAGTCCACTATGAAACAGATATGTAGATTAGTAGAAACATATGAAAATCTATATGTTCAGTTGCGAACTAAAGAAGCAGAGAAGGGTTATCTATTAGCTTGAAAAGATCAAAGAAAAGAAAACCGGAGACCTCAATCTTCTAAGGAACATTAAAAATGAAAAGCAGAAGGATCAGGGCAAAAGAGACGAGATTAAGTAAGGATAGAAGGATATGGGAAAAAGATACAAGGTTAAGGATAAAAGGATATGGGAAAAAGAGACAAGGTTAAGGATAGACGGAGAAAATGCGGACTATACAAGTGAAACAAACTGTGATTTGTAGGATCAAAGAATAATCAACGAAACTTCTCGAACGTAAGTAGAGGAATATATGGAGTGCAAGTTTATAGGATTTGAGAATAGGGAATGTGAGTTGATAAAAAATGAAAATAATTGCGAAGTGTGATAGTTTTGTTACCCAGGAGAAACTATTGAGCATGATGGAGGGTTTGTGTTGGACATAACAAGTAGGATCAGTGTTGGCTGGGCAAAGTGGAGACGAGTGAGTGAATTGTTATGTGATGGTCTGAATGCGAGTTAAAAGAAATGACAAAATTAAGAATGAGGCCATAAGAAGAAACTTACAGATAGCTCCAATAAAAGAGAAAAATCAAGGAATGTCAGTCAAAATGGTATGGACGTGTGCACAGAAGACTAGAATTAACTCCTATAAAGCATTCAACGTCACATGCTTAAGGAACCTAGGAAAGAGGAGAAACCAATTATATATTGTATAGCAGTAGGATTTTTCCTCGGGGAGCGACACGTGGCGGGTGAGGCTTCCCGGGAGGACGACAAGTGGCGCGGTGTTTCATAAGTACTCGGTGTTTACTTTTAATGTAGATTGAGTTTTCCCACTATGAATTAAAGGCTTGCGTTTTACTCGGTGTTCTTTCGGTGTAATGTATCAGAATGAATCCCACCACTGCAATTTAATTTATGAATAAGTTACAGTCTGCAAAAATTGTAGTCCTCCTAGCATCACAAGCCGGTGCTTAGTCCGGGTCCATGATATGGTGACAAATCTTAAATTTCCTATATAATTGTATTAAATGTAGTTTGTATGTTTATTAGGTGTCTACTTTCAGTTTCAAGTGGGGTTTTCTTTTAATGAATTAAAGGCCCGCGCTGGGCGTAGGCTGGCGATCATTATCGAGTTGCTGTACACAACTATTATTTTAATTTAGATTCACATAAAGCTAGGCCCAACTAATGTTCAAGCTGGACTTTTGTGAAAATTATAATTGGTTGCAAAATTAAAGATTACATTCGTAATTAACTTTCACTAATGTAGATCTCTACATATCTCATTAACCTCAATAACAATGCTTCCTCCCATTCTATTACTATTCTTAGTTTTCTGGTATATTACATTAAACCATGCATTATTTTCTTCTGCTATAATTTATGATTTTGAATGGGTTTTAACACATGATCAAAACTTTGCCAGATATTTATGACTTATGATTTATGATTAATGTTGACAGACGTTGCTGGATTTCTACTTGAGGCGTTTGGAGAAGCTCATCAAATTATTTAAATCTTCACATAATAAGGTACTATATTATAATTCTTTATAATATTAGATGTTAATTCTTTTCAGTTTTCAATCCATTCTCAATTTTCTTTTATTACTGTTTTTCTACCAGAAGGAAAGTAAGTTTCATTAGTTATTATTTTGACATTTTACAGTTTATTTACATCGTTAATATTTAAATATTAATGTAGTTTCTATTTTTCTATCTTTCTTTATTTTCCCATTATAAATTTGTAACGATCACATATTAATAATCCCTTTTGTTTTGCATGAGTTATGTTTCCATATACAAGGTATAGGTGTTTATTATATAATACTAAGAAACAAATATGTTCCTCTCTTATCTTTAATTAAGAATGGAACATCAAGAGGATATGAATCCTTCCAAGATTGCAAGGCAACTTCGAACTCAACTATTACGGATGAAAAGACCACGTCAAAATGAAAAAACAATAACATCTACAGGTGAAAACCTATTCAATAAATATTATTTTAATTTTATAATAAATAAAATTAGATTATTGATAATTGTTTTAAGTCGTTCTATGGAAATTTGTCATTAAACAGATGCACATAAAAGTGAATATCAACTTTAAAAAATGAGAAGAATGACAAGATTTCACTCCCAACGTTTAGATGCACCAAGTGGATTTCAATCCCGAATGCCAAATGATAGCATTCAGATGCTCCAAAATGATCTAAACAGCGACGTAGAAGTTTCCAGAGGTATATTATTAATTATTTCCTTATAATAAAATCTAATTAGATAATTATATCTTATTTATAAATAATATTTAATATATCGTTTACTATTATCGTCAGTCAATGAACGTAGACATCAAGTCTCAACACAGCAACGTGATGTACATACTCCAATTGTTATCAATCAACAATGTTTGTCGTCCCAAAATCAGCATTATGTCTATAAACATGCTCGGAGACAAAGAATTATGAAGCTACGACATCATCGTGCAACAAATCAACCAAATTTATCAACTGTGTCAAGTGCCATAAATTGTCATATAGGAAATGAGGAGAGTTCATCATTACAAGATAGATTCAATGACAAAGAACCACGAGATTCATCAATGAGCTCAATAGGTATATTATGAATTATTTCCATATAATAATGTAATTAGATAATTATATTTTATTTAAAAATAATCATTAATATATTGTTTATTATTATCGTCAGTCAATGAACGTAGACATCAAGTCTCGACACAGCAACGTGATGTACATACTCCAATTGTTATCAATCAACAATGTTTGTCGTCCCAAAATCAGCATTATGTATTTAAACATGCTCGAAGACAAAGAATTATAAAGCTACGACATCATCGCGCATCAAATCGCCAAGAATTATCAACTGTGTCAAGTGCAATAAATTGTCATATAGGAAATGAGGAGTGTTCAGCAGTACATGATAGAGTAAATGACAAAGAACAACGTCATTCATCGATGAGCTCGAGATGTTCAAGTATGTGGACGTTATAAATTTTCCTATTCTTCAATCAAGTTTGTCAATTTAATGTTGCTAACCTAATATTATTATGTAGGAAAAACTGTTGGAAGGAGAGACTTTGGCCCTCCAAGTGAGACATGTATTAAATGTGGTGCTTTGATGTGGAAACAAGAAGGAACTAAGGGAGAAGCTAATGATCAAAGATATATTTTCAATAGATGTTGTAGAGACGGGAAGATACTGTTACCCCTCTTAGAACATCCTCCTACATATTTGAGATCACTAATGGAAAACTCCAACCTCCAATAATCATCCACTACACCATTTCAGGGCTTTTACAGCGTGAAATGCGCGCCGTAAATGTAGGTTTACGGCTCATGGGGGTCGTGCCGTAAAAGCGCCTGCCGTAAAAGATTCGATATAATTACAGCGTGCATATACAGGCCGTAAGTAAGATCAATGCACGCCAAAAATGATGCTCTTAGAACTTTTTGGACCTGATTTATGACCTACTAAGCAGGCCGTAAATACTAAACTTTTACGACGCAAACTGGGTGCCGTTAAAGCATTGGCGCGCTTAAGTTTATGGCACACGTAGTAAGCCATGAATACTTAAAACGAAAAATATTTTACACAGCTTGCATTTGTGGGCTGTAAATGGGTTGTGTACGATCTGATTAACGGCTCCAAATGCAAGCCGTAATTAAGTATATGTTTTTACAACTTGCAAATGCAGGCCATTAAAGAATTGGCGAGTTTCAATTTACGGCTCGCAAGACGCGCCTTAATTGTTTTTTTTTTTATAAAAAAAATTAATTATTTTTTAATTAAAAAAATTAAATCCACATTTTTTTATTGCTACAAATACATATTAATAAACTAAAATAAAAAATGTAAACAAAAACTGCAAATAAATACTGGACCTGCAGTTAAAAACAAAAACTCTGGACTTGCAGTCTATACAAGCTTGATAGGCCATGGGAAAAAAATACATGAAAATGATCATTCATTCAAATCAATACCAAAACAATGAGGGAATTCTTGTTTGTTCATTTACAAGATTCACATACTTTTCGTCTTCTTTCATTAGGATTTATTCGCGAAAGTACCTACCATTACATGAAAGTAAACTCCATCGTTGTCGTGTCTTTCATTGAATCATAAGGAAAAAAAATACAACGTTGCTTACTAGAATCTGGGGAAGCAGAGATTGACAAAAGCTATATGCCCAAATCATCTCAAAAACTCCATATCTTAAATCATGACGAAACGAACACGCCCGGCATATGTACACATCCATTGCAGTTTATGTACACGTTCGGCAGTGATTTTGGAACTCCACATTTTGGGTTTGATATACAGAAAATGTGCAAAAAATCAATCTCCCTGGGAAACAAACATTTTACAAGACACTTCTAAACACATTCTAAGGCAACAATCAACCCAACAACAAAATATACCCACAAAATCCAAACAAAACAAAATCAAGAAGCATAAAAAAATAAAAAATTACAGCATATATATATATTAAAGAGAGAGTACATCATATGGTTCTGTTTGTTCATTCAGAAGTCTCTACCGTTCACATTCAAATGCTTTGTCAACTATGAACATTATATGGAAGTCACAAAAAATGTACAAAAACATTCTCAAATCCAACATTGAATATTGAAAAAAATAATATTGAACATTTTACAAAACCTTCAAATATCCCCATTCAATGGCTTATCCTGCACAGGAAGAAAATTCTGAATAAGAGAGAGGGCTTTAAAACAAACACCATTCAGGAAAAAGAAAAGGTCAGATAGAGAGAGAGAGGGAGAGCCTCAAACCCTCTTGATGACTCACCTGTTCTCCACCATTTCAACCCAAACCCTTAAAATCCCCAACCCTTTTCCCTTCATTTCCAATCAAATGCAAAAATCCCCAAACATCATAAAAAAAAAGGCCCATCAGCAAATGAAAAACGCTCTTAGAAAGGTTTAAGCCCTATCAGTCTTGTCAAATAGAAAGAACATTATATTTAAGGGTGTTAATATTTCAGAAACTACCCAAAGCCCAACTTGTTTTTCCTAAACAGCAAACATTCAAGCCAAAAGCCCAACTCATGATTTGATGGGAAAATAATTATGCAACAGAAGAATAACCTAGGTAACACACACAGAACACATATACCCTCAACTTTTTTTATTCTCTTTGATCTTTCCTACTCTTCCTTACACACACACACACACACACAATAACACACCCTCTAAATAAAACATGGTAGGTAAGAATCACTCACAAAAAAAGTTGAGCTCAGCTGGATGGAATTGTGAACAACTGCATGTTCTTTTTCCTTGCTTTGTGTTGTCTCATGAATAGAATTTTGTATTGGACTTGAAGTTTCGTTTCTCTTGCTTTGTGTCATGTGATTGGCAGAATCTTGAACACTTGCATTATCTTTGAGCTGTAATTAATATATGTTAAACTTCGCATATAAATACAAAAGAATCACAATAATTAAAAGAAATCTACTGAGGTACTTACCATAGTACTTCCTCCTTTTCCAACCATTGCAATAAAATTGTTCATTTGGTTTTTCAAGCTGTAGCACAAAGGTTTCTTATTCTTTTCTCAGCACAGAAATATAAATTTCAATCCCCTAGCCTCAAAGTTCTCCATTGAAGGACATTAAAGCAAGGTCAAACACGCAGACTATGAGATAGTTGCAACTTTGTAACAAAAATAATTTTTCTTTAGAGGTAAGTATCACAGAAAAAAGTTTGTAACAGATTTAGGAAAAATCCAATGGCAAGATTACATAATAGTCACATAATTTTCGCTAATTAATTTACAACATCTAACACCAATGACCTACTGGCACTTAAAATAAAAGGAATGACCAGGATATAGATATAGATCAATAACAAAACTGAAAATAAATCGTTGGCAATGTAAGCAAAGAGTAAAATAGACTACCTAATTTGATTAAATAATAAGATCATCAGTACATATATATTGAAACAAATGTAGAAAAGATGAGGCATTTTTTGAATATGCTTGCTGCATATTTTCCCATCCAAATCTCAGTTTGCAAACTGCATGGTCAAGCACGAATGTCTCTTATACAGTCCATGCAGTCATTTCAAGTGCATCACTTGGAAAACTATCATTTTCAATTCAATTGGTCTTCAGGAACCATTGATGTGGGGTCCAACAGGATGCGTGACAAATACATTTGGGAGGGGAATTGGAAGGTTTCAATGGATTGGAAATGAGCCCAACATTACTATGATCTAATTTTCATAACCACACATATGTGCCCTTCCCTCCCGCATATCAGCAAACTAGGGATGGTACGTGTTGATGTATCCCATCCCAGCAATTGAAAATTTACTCCATTGAGAAACTCAGGACAGCCCAGTGGTAAGGGCGAGAGCATCTCATCTCAAACATAAAACGCCCAAACCTCATTATGCAGCCATGTTTCAAACACAAAAAAAAAAAAAAAAAATGCATTTGAATTTAGATGTAACACAAATATGAGTATAATCAAGAGATCATATGATACTTTAGATGCTTCCTGGGTTGATTAGGAGAGAACCTTCCATATGGGTTTGTTTGCATATATGTGAGCTTTTGTTGATTGAGTTTTAATGGAATTCAATTATGGTGGGGGTGATAAAACAGAGTATGTGTACTAATACTCATCTTCAAATAGGGTCTGTTTATTATGATACTGAGTACACGTACTTGATTTGGGTAAGGCCTAAGAGTAATGGATTTGGGATATTTTATAGAGGTTGATTAGGACCCGTCAGCCTTTGACTGACTTGCTCTCTTTTCCATATTTTTATTGTATTTTATCTATACATGAATATAAAAGGATAGAGCCCCACACTACTACATTTCCTTCCCCTCCACGGCACAAATGATTGCAAGGGCTTTGACATGAAATCAGAATGGGTGGGCCACAGAAGAAAAAGTGCACCCACTTGGCAGTTGAAACTGTTTGATCTGTGGCATATATGGATTAGGCAAGAGGTTAGACATGGAAGATGGGTCTCAAATTGAAAATAAGATATTTTCTAAGATATTTTTCTACTATCTAAGATGGCTACACCATCAACTAGCAATCAGCCCAATTTGAAACGCATTTGGGTTTTATAACCCATTCGATTGATCCGGCAAAAACTTCAAAAGCAATTCCTTCATCTAATGATTAAAAGGTTGTCAAGGATAGAAGTTATCAGATGGCCTCCACTGTTTGAACACATTTTGGTCATATGTAGACTTTCAATTTCATATTCCAATCAATGGCTTATTCAGGGTTTTCGTTTAGATGGTGCAATATATAGTCAAGTGAAGACGTTAAATAATAAAAATTTAAATTTTAAAATAATAGCTAAAGGATTTCTCGAATCACGCGGGTGCGGTCACTTGGATCCGCCCCTGATTCCGAGGACTCTATATTGATCCTAGAGGCCAAATGATAATTTTCTTCAGCATTTTCTCAAAATCAAGCATTTTCTCATATGTTTGAATACACTTTTGAGTTCTAGTTACCACTTGAATATGGATATAATTCTTTTATTTCTCATTTTATATAAAATGATCATTAGTTGTTTCTGTAGAAGGGTGGTGTCTTTACCTCATAACATCAATTTAGACTAATCATAGTAAGAAGACATTAACTCTAGATCAAACCTAATAAACATTCAACATAATCATGGTAGGCATCAAATGCAGAGGGAAACTCAAACTTGCAACAGTATGGTTTAAATTTTTTATGGGAAGTTTACAAAGGTAGAAAACAAACAAGGCAGAGGTTAATTTGCACCAACGTTTCCTATTAATTTTATAGCCAGAATTCAAACCATATCATGGTGATAGACACTAATATAATGCATATGCATCGATAAACAATATTTATTCCCTTGATTCCTCAATATACAAACAACAAAATAAAATAAGAACACTAACCATTCCAACCACCAGGTCTTGCATAGTCAGCAAACACTTCATTCATATCAGCTCTAGATACCATGCTGTAAAATCAAAATCACATTATGAGAAGATGCATATGGTTTTATGACTAATTGAAGAACTTAGGCAGGGACTCTACTCATCCTTGCCTTTTCCAATCATCAGTTATATCACCTGTAGTTCTCCAACTGTTTCCAACATGAGCACCCCATGTAGCTGGGTGCATGTCTCCCCTAATAAATCAGAAAGAAAATGATAAATGCATCCATAACAAAACAATTAAGATAAAAATCATCTTTACAGGAACAAAAACATTACAACTTACCACTCGCATAGAGAGAAAAAGATTGGGCGTCCTGCCTTCATTATAGCTCGGGTCATTACAGGATATCTATGAAAGAAAGATTGCATATTTCAAGTTAAAAATTAGTTCGCATCAACTTACAAATGAAATAGTAGAGATGGTTGGAAAAATATTATTTAGACAAGAAGATTACCTAACCATTGGTTTAGATCCATCATTGTAACAGTTGTCATGCTTCAAATAGTCAATACCCTGCAATTCCCATAGACCATGAAATTGTTTGATAATCAACAATTAGATATACATGAAGAATAGACAAATTCAAAAGTAGATATTGCAATAGTTTTTTAACTACATAGAAAAAATGATAATAAACCATGGATAAATAAAGCAGCTAATATTCATACCCATTCAGCAAATGTCTTGGCATCTATTTCTCATGATGAAGTGATCCAGGCATTCTTTTGCTGCATGTATAAAACCTGGCATTTGCAAACCACCAACAAAAGCAACATCCATATTAGTAAACATTCGTCACTTTATTATGTACTGACATCAAAATAGAAGAATTTATGAACGTACTTGAATTAAGGTAATGGTTATACTAAACAAAATAGATACAAGTCACTCAGTTCCTTATCCGGCGTCCGAGTAGATTCCTAGCTTAAGCCCCCTGCTGTGGACATAATCTGCAAGAGCTTTTATTCCCAATGGAAAAGTCACCTTGTTACCAATTAATGAACAAGTAAAATTTAATATGAAATTATAGATGCCCCATTATATAAAATGTAACGAAAGATCTAAAACATCAAGAAATACTCAAATATGCAGGACAAAGGTACATAAGCCATATCCATAGATGATAAGTATCAAAATACAGTCAACTTGATAAACACAAACATTGGATATTCATAAACAAAAAAAAAAAAATCTCAGCTCATTACCCAAATCTCAGCTCTGGAACCTTTTGCCAAAAAGGAGTTAAAATAAGCATAGAAATACCTGCCAATAATTTACAAAGATCCACAATAAGCATAGAAATACCTGCCAATAATTTACAAAGATCCATCTTAGCATATTCCTGCAACTAAGGTATAGCAATAGTATCATTTCTATAGAAACTTAATTTGTACACAAGCTTGCATATATATAAATAAAAAGATAGATACGGAAATCCATCTCTCTGGAGTCAGAAACCATAACTAGAAAAACCACATAACCAACACAAAAAAAACAAAAACAAAATACAAATGCAAATTCCATCAACAAAAACCCAATAACCAGGAGGGAAATGAGTGACTTCGCCGAAAACCAGGTTGAAAATTTTACATTCTCAAAGCATCAACCACTACCATGACAAGAAATTGACAAAGGAAATTATGAGCAACAAAGACAAAATGAATGCAAACCCCTGTTTCACTGAACACTTACTTCCACTCAATATCAAAGGGATTCAGTCACCTGCTTACAAAATATATATAACCCGAATACCTAATTCCCATGATTATGATCCACTCATTAAATCCATCCAAAGGACTGCATGGAAAATCATATCTTAAAGCATAAAATAAAAACACCCCAACAAGCAATTTAGCAATGCAAGCCACGAAAAGAACCAAACCATAAAGAACCCAGATCCCATCTTGCACAATTTCTAACTCCTCTTTCCAAAGCATAAACAATTTCCCCAAGCATCCAAATCACTAACCTTGCTCGATTACAAAAAAAAAAAAAAAAAAAACTCACAACTAAAACCACCAAAATTTTACATTGCTTTTGATGTCTCGATCTTCGAATGAGGAAATATTCCAATGCTGAGCTGCAGATTTTGGGAGTGATAGTGATCAGATCAGTGAAGAAGAAAATGTTAGAAAGAGAGAGGAAGAAGCACCGAAATGAAAAGAAAACAGAAAACGAAGGGTTTGTAGATCAGCAAATTGCACAAAAAATTCAATCGAACCACGCCAGACTTCTTTTCATGCATGCATCTCACTCCGATTTGGCATAAAAAAGATGTACGCCATCCACTGATGCTCATTTTACAAGAAACATATAATCTGAGAAGTGGGAAATACCTGAGTTGTCAACGCAACAAGTTTTTCTTCCTCTTCTTCATTCCCTTCCTTCGTTTTATGTTGCCTGGAAACCGAGAGAGAGTCTTCGGGTTTTGGAATGGAGAGGGTTTTCGATGATGGGATGGATGATGGCTCCAGAGAGACGAGGGCAAGGGTTGGAGATTTGGGAGTTTTCGAATGGAGAGGAATTTCAGTCGGATCGGCTGAGAGAGTGGGAGTGATGTGCCAGCGCAAGGGTTGCAGGGGATGGAAAGGACGGAGAGATCATGGAGAGGGCCAGAGAGATGAAGGGTTGCAGGGGCGAGACGGTGAGAGAGAAGAGATGGGGAAGGCTGCGCAGGATGTGAGAGAAGAGATGGGAAGGGCCAGAAGGATGAAGGGTTGCAAGGTAGAGACGGTGAGAGAGTGAGAGTAGAGCTGGGGAGGGCTGCGCAGGGGAGAGAGAAGAGATGGGGAGGACCAGAGAGATGAAGGTTTGCAGGGGAGAGACGTTGAGAGGGTGAGAGAGAATAGGGGGAGGGTTGTGCGCAGGGGAGAGATGGGAGAGAGAATCAGAGAGTGAGAGAGGGCTGTGAGACCTTGGTAAGGGTGAGGGGAATACTAGAGTGAGAGGCGCGCGCGCGAAATTTTAGTGTGACTTTTAGATGTTTCAGATTGTCACCCAAATTTTGTCACCCAAACTTGTCTTTGGGTGACAAAATTTTTTTTGTCATAGCATTTTGGTTAAAGCTTTTCGTGACAAGCGAAAAGAATTTTTGTCACCTTGGTGTGCATTCTGTGTCAAAGATTGATTTTTTGTCACCAAAGGATGTCACCAATGGTGCTTTTTGTTGTAGTGCTCTCCTTCCTCCCTCCTTCCGGTCTAAGCCCACTCAGCCTCTACCTGAAACCATGGCAGAAAGTAAAAGAAAAGGAGAAAATAAAAGAGAAAACAGAAAATGAAGAGGAGAAGATGATGGGAGGGTTGAGATGGGTCTGGTGATGGAGCAGAGAGACTTGCGTTGCCTGAGAAAGAGATTTCGGGAAGAGGTACTTGAACCTGCGCAGGGGGAGAGGAAGAGAGGGATGGAGATGAAAATGGGAGAGAGCAAGAGAGGGACGGGGATGGCGTGCACAGGGAGACGAGGGCAAGAGAGGGATGAATGAGGAAAAGAGGAAGGCGCGATTGTGAGGGGCAGAGACGGTGATAGGGAAAAAAAAATTCCTAATTTCCTAAATGAAGGCGCGAATGGAAAAGAGGACTTGCCGGGTGAAATTTATTTAACTTTTGCCGGCGAAAATAAAAACACACCTGAAAAAATGGGACTTTTGCCAGGGAAAGCAAAAAAATGCCGGGAAAAATGTGACCTTCGCCGGTAAAAACAAAAAAATACCGGGAAAAATGGGACATTTGTCGGCGAAATCAAAAAAACGCCGGGAAAAATTTGCCTTTGCCGGCAAAGAAATGTCGCCGGGAAAACTATACTTTTCCCGGCGAAATAAGCTTTTGCGCCGGCAAAAGCTATACCTTTTCTGGCGTTTTTTTATTGCGAAGGAAAAAAACGCCGGGAAAAGTGCAATCACTTGTAGTGAAACTTGTACTGTTCGGCAGTGACTCAAATCACATGCTTAAGTTCATAAAGTCTTCCTTTTAGAATCCTAATCAGCTTACTTCAAGTCAGTTTAGTCTCATTCTCCCCTCCCTCACCACCCTTCGTTTGGAATATTAATTTGGCGGGTTTCTTCTTTTACGGCATGTGAAATGTGGGTTGTGAAAGCTGATTAATCTTACAGCTTCTCAAAGCAGGCCGTGAACTTAATTTGAATGGCTTGGCCTTTTACAGCGTGCAACATGTGGGCTGTGATACCCTAACATTTTTATGGCTTGCGATTGTGGGCCGCAAATGCTCAATAATTTACGGCGTCTTAAATGCACGCCGTAATTGATAAGATCTCACGGCGCGCAAAATGCATGCCTTAATAAAGAGAAGAAAAAGCCCTTTTGCGGCTCGCATTCCATGCGCGCCGTACTATTATATCATTTACGGCTTGCATTCAATGCACGCCGTAAATGACACGCTGTAAAAGCCCTGAAATGGTGTAGTGATCAAAGTTCAAAAAGTCCATCCGAGCATACAACAATGCATTTTCATTTACTTCATTTGGAGCAAATATTGACTACAATGTAACAAGTGGAGTGGGGCCATTTACATTCAGAATACATGGTCAAGCTCACCACAGAATTGGATCGTTGTTACCAATGCCAGGGGAAGCTCCAAAATTCGCCCAGCTTTATATATATGACACCGAACATGAGATTCAAAATAGAAATCTTGCATTTACACGTCATACAGAATACGGATGCTTGGATGCTTCAATCATAGAATGATTGAAAAATGAACTAGATGGGATCAATCCATATGTAGGCTGCTTCCGATCACTAAGGGATAGATTTGGACGTGAATATCCACGAGATCTAAAGATCAGAATACTATACGATAGATATAAAGATCCAAGGCAATATAATCGTCCAACGGCAAATGAGGTAGCTGCATTATTAATTGGTGAAGGATCTTCAGAAAATGATAGCCGAGATATCATCTTAGAAACTATCTCGGGATCTTTACAGAGAATAAGTGAACTACATCCAAGTTATATGGCATTGCAATACCCATTGCTATTTCCATATGGAGAAGATGGATGGCATGCCAACATATTGTATAATCAGCCTTCACGATTATCAAAATCTAATGTGTCAATGAGAGAGTACTACTGTTACAGGTTACAGCAAAGGAATGATGAAGGAAAGACGATTTTATTATCTGGTAGACTCTTGCACCAGATCATCGTCGACGCATTTGCATGTATTGAGCAAAATAGAGCAAAGTACGTCAGAAATAACCAGAATACATTTAGATATGATTTTTTCAAAGGTGTCTCAGATGCAGTTGTTCAAGGAGACACAAGAGCATCAGCAATTGGTCAACGATACATATTACCTTCTTCTTTTACAGGAAGCCCGCGTTACATGATTCAACAGTATCAAGATGCAATGGCGATATGCCAATGGGCTGGATGCCCTGACATTTTTTTAACATTTACTTGCAATCCGAGATGGAAGGAAATCCAACACTTTTTGGACATATTTCCAGGTCAAAAAGCAGAAGATCGTCCTGACATTGTTGATAGGGTATTTCATATAAAATTGAAAGAATTAATGGACGAGATAAAGGACAAAAAACTTTTCGGCAGAGTTATTGCAGGTAATTCGATTTTCATATGCAAAATAACTCATTTCCTTAATTATCATTTTTTATTACTAAAGTTTCTCACTATTTCGTTCACAGATATATATGCAATTGAGTTTCAAAAGAGGGGCCTTCCGCATGCACATATATTGATAACACTGGATAAATGTGATAAGATATCTACGACTGAAGAAATAGATGATATCGTCTCGGCCGAAATTCCAGATCTTGACACCGATCCAGAGTTGTATGAAACAATCAAGCGATGTATGATGCATGGTCCATGTGGTCTACTAAAGCCAAATTCTCCATGTATGGTTGACGGTAAATGCAACAAAAAATATCCAAAACGTTTCAACCAACAAACCTCACTTGACAGTAATGGTTATCCGACATACAGGCGGAGAAATGATGGAAGGACTATTAAAATGGGATATGTTGAACTAGATAATAGATGGGTAGTTCCTTACAATCCTTTTTTGTCAAGAAAATACAATGCACATCTAAACATTGAGATTTGTAGCCAAACACGAGTCATTAAGTATTTGTACAAATACATTCACAAAGGCCCAGATAGAGCAACTATTGTTATTGAGGAAAGCACACAGTCACCTGATGCGATAGGCCAAATGAGATATCGACAGGTTGATGAAATCAATCAATACTTTGATTGTCGTTATGTTTCTGCTCCAGAAGCATGTTGGAGAATATTTGAATTCAACCTTCATAGTAGAAATCCATCGGTTGAGCGTTTACAATATCATCTTGAAAATCAACAAATCGTTGTTTTCAATGATTATGACATTTTAGAATCTGTGTTAAATAGACCTGGAATAGAGGTTACTATGTTCACTCAGTGGTTTGAGACAAATCGACAGTATCCTGATGCAAGAGATTTAAGATATGTTGACTTTCCAACAAAATGGACTTGGAAAAGCACTCAAAAGGTGTGGAGCAGAAGGAAACAAGGAAGGTGCATTGGAAGATTATATTATGCGCATCCGACGTCCGGTGAGAGATATTATTTAAGAATGTTGCTTCATATAATAAGAGGTGCCACATCGTATGCAAATTTAAGAACTGTGGATGGAGAGACACACACTTCATTTAAATCAGCATGCATAGCACTTGGCTTATTAGATGATGACAACGAATGGGACATTGCATTAACAGAAACATCACAGTGGGCGACAGCATATCAATTGAGAAACATGTTTGCAGAGATGCTTATGTTCTGTGAAGTATCAAATCCATTGCATGTATGGAAAAAACATTGGAATTCACTTTCTGATGATATAGAGATGAGGCTACGTAGGCATGAAAGATCAATGAGTCTCAATTTATCAGAACATGAGATACAAAATCAAGCGCTTATAGAGATTGAGTCAATCCTAAATAAAAATGGTAGATCGTTAAAAGAGTTTCATGATATGCCAATTCCACAATATGAACATCATGATTTTATATCAAATAACCTGCTACACGAAGAGATGTCATACAATATCGATGATCTTGCATCTGAATTTAATGTCTTACATTCGAGACTAAACCTGCAACAAAACATGGTGTTCGACAAGATTATTGATTCATGTCTAAATGGCAAAGGCGGAGTTTTCTTTGTCAATGGCAGTGGTGGAACGGGAAAAACATTCTTATGGAAGACAATAATCACAAAGCTCCGAAGTGAAAAAAGAGTTGTTTTAGCAGTAGCATCATCGGGGATCGCATCTTTGTTGTTACCAGGTGGCCGGACAGCACATTCGCGCTTTAAGATACCATTACAGACTCATGAAGCATCATGCTGTGCTATTGGCAAAAAATCAAATTTGGCTAAAGTGATTCAAAAAACATCTTTGATCATATGGGATGAAGCACCTATGATGCATAAGAATGCATTTGATGCGGTCGACAGGACTCTACGCGACATAGTGAGTGCTGATGATAATACTTGCAAAAGTAAAATATTTGGTGGGCTAACTGTTGCATTGGGAGGTGATTTTAGACAGATTTTGCCTGTTGTTAAAAGGGGGAAAAGAGAAGATATAGTTGCTGCTTCATTGACAAGATCTGAAATTTGGAAACATTGTGAAGTCTTAAACCTTACGGAGAACATGCGTCTACAGAATTTATCTAATGATGATGACAATGCAAACTTTGCGAGCTGGGTATTGAAAATAGGAGATGGAGATTGCAATACTCTATGTACCAACATGGATTCAGATGATGATTGGATTCAGATTCCAAATGAATTGCGAATAGATGCGGATGATGATGCCATTTCTCCCTTAATCAACTTTGTCTATGATAACTTAAATGTCGATATAAATAATCATTCATATTTTAGAAACAGAGCAATATTGACTCCATTGAATGACTATGTTGACAAGATTAATGATGAAATTCTTAATATGCTTTCTGATAATCTTGATAAGAAGACATATCTAAGCGCAGATACAATGGTTGAGGTTGAGGTCAGTGAAGCCAGTCAGGATATGTTATACACCACAGAGTACTTAAACACTTTTAAGTTTGCCGGATTGCCGAATCATTAATTAGAACTAAGAGTGGGTGCCCCAATTATGCTTTTACGTAATTTGGATCAATCTATTGGATTATGCAATGGAACGAGATTAATTATCAGTAGATTGGGACAACGAACAATAGAAGCAGATGTGATCACGGGGACAAATGCAGGCGAACGTGTATTCATTCCACGAATAGTGATGTCAACTGCTGAAACAGATTTGCCATTCATACTTAAAAGAAGACAGTTTCCAATTAAATTGGCATTTGCAATGACAATAAACAAAAGTCAAGGCCAAACCCTTCAAAAAATAGGCCTTTATCTCCCAAAGCCAGTTTTCTCGCATGGACAGCTTTACGTTGCTCTATCTAGAGTGACGGATAAATCAGGGCTAAAGATCTTACTGAAGAGGAATGCTACCATTCCAATTGGATATACTAAAAATGTTGTATACAAAGAAGTCTTGAATGAAGTGAAGAGCCATTGCACAAATTACTCTTAGAGGTATAAACAATTCCTTATCTTCTCATTAAATCTGATGTAATATGGATGAGTTGTGGTACAAATTTATCATTGTATTTAACTATAAATAGTTTTTATGTAACAATCTCATATGCTCAAACATCTATCAATGCTATTAAAAAATAATCACTATCAGAATTTAAATAAATATTAGACTAACAATTATTTGACAATTTCATCTTTAGATTATCAAGGAATCATCAATGGCGTCCACCAGATTTCATCGTCTCGAAGAGCTGCATCCTTATAATGACAGATGGTGCATCAAAGTAAGAGTAAGCAGAATAATTGAAGATAGACAGTACAACAATGCTAAAGGTTCTGGGCGAATCAATAAATTAATACTTATTGATATAAAGGTGACCTTTCAAATTTAAATACAATTCTATTTAAATATTATTTTCGAATACATGGCAGTTATATTTATTTTCTTCGTTTCTTAACTTTCAGGGAGATCAAATACTTCTCACACTGTTTAATGATGAGATTCCAAAATTTGGCGATGAGATAATGGAAGGAAATTGTTATATGATTAGAAATGTGAGAGTCAAAGAAGCACCAGATACATATAATGTTGCCCCTCATCAATATCAGCTATCATTAGCAAGAGATGCAATTATTTCACAAATAACAGAGACATGTGATATTCCTCACTACGTGTATTGCTTCACATCACTAGATAAAATGCATTTATTTCTCAAAGATTTAAGTATCTGCAAGGTATTACAACTCTCATAACCATTTATATTCTTAAAGATACAAATCTCTTCAAAACTGTATTCACTTGCATTAATATGATGAAGACGTCATTGGAGTTATTGAAGATATAAGTGGCATATCATACATTAGAAAAAAAGATCAAACGGAGCTTGCGAAGTTAGATATCACACTTTGTGATGAAAGGTATTTTAAACTCAATTGTACTAAATTATTTATATTTTTAACATCAAATATATTCATTATTAATCTCACATATTTTGCTTTTGTAGTCGCAAGAGGATGAATCTTACTCTATGGGGAAACTTTGCTTTAGACAATTTTTACTCCTTAAATTCAAGTATAGGCCGAGTTATTATAGAAACGTCTATAATAGTTAAGCAATACAATGGTAAAAATAGTTTTTTTATCACTAATGATTTTTTTTAATTTTATATGCAACTAATACAAACTTCATGAGTTCTGTGCATGAAACATTTATCTCAGTCCATCAACTATAACAAAGTTACAAATTAACCCTAATATTCCATTGGCAAGACGTTTGCTTTTATGGTGAGCGATTAACTTTTTCATTACTAAATTTTATTCTCTATTTGTTAATGCTAACATCATTGTCAAACGTTGAATTACAGTAATGAGCTTTCATTGTTAAATGACTCAACTTCTATCAGATTGTCATTACATGAGTTATTTTTATTATTGAAAAATGGTGTCAATGAGGTAAATTTAAACTAAACTACATCTTCAATTAATTGATAAAAATAATTTTTAATAGTATGAACTGCATAGTAACTTTTAATATTCTTTTATAAAAAAAACAGGTAAAATATGTTGCGATAAAGGCCACAGTTGTAATGTTACATATGGAAACCCCTTTGGCACAACTTTCCTGCAGTAAATGTGATAAGAAAATTTATGAAGGTGTCAACAATGGTAAATGTGTTCGTTGTAATGATTCAACGATACCAACAAAGATGAGGTACATAGATAATACATTAAAGTAGTAACATATCTACATCCTGCAAATATTATGGCACAATTAATTTTAATGTTGCTTTTTATATTCTTAGATACATTGCAACTATAACAGTCGAGGATCACACCAAGCAAGCAACATTATTCATGCATGATGAAATACTAAAGGATTTCATAAATGCAACTGAAGAAGCATATAAAGACTATGCGGATAAGGTATTTTTAAATTTATCTGCATATAAATAAATTATGTTCTTTACTTTAAATGTTTCTATATATAAACATTATGTATGTATATGTATACATTAACTTTTAAACTGTTTTGCAGGTTAATTGGTATGATCTATTGGCAACTGAAATAAAAAAGGCATTGTGGAAACAATATTTATTTCATATAAAAATAGACTCAAGTATGAACAGACTGACATTTGAAAGTGGAATCACGGTCAAGAAATTAGAAGAAATACATTACAAAAAAGAATCTGAATTTTTGTTGGCAGAAATTGAAAAATGTAAGTCTTATTAAAACATCTTCAGCACTCTTCTATGAAATACCATTAGAAATTCCTAATTCATGTGAAAATTGGACATGCAGTATCAAACAATCAAGAAATTAGGACAAGTGAAGATGTTGGAGCAAATAATTTGGAAGCAATAAAAAATAGAAATAATATTGCTGAGACAAGCGCAGGTGCTGAGACAAGTGCAGTTGCTGACAAAATATTAGATGCTGGGACAAGCGCAGGTGATTAGACAAGCGCGGATGCAGAGACAAGTGCAGTTGTTGAGAAAATATTGGGTTCCGGGACAAGTCAATGTGCTAGAACAAGTTCAAGATATGAGACAAGTGAAATAAATGAAGCAAGTGGATAGGGTGAAACAACTGCACGAATCGAAGGAGTTGATGGACAAACAAAATACCATGAATTGATTGATGAAGACTTATAAACATTATTCATATTTTATTTTAATACATTGGCCCTTCATATCATAGTTC
This sequence comes from Litsea cubeba, assembly GCA_012931725.1. Lineage (NCBI taxonomy): Eukaryota > Viridiplantae > Streptophyta > Magnoliopsida > Laurales > Lauraceae > Litsea > Litsea cubeba. The sequence continues at coordinate 45,412,458 of CM022946.1, read as the reverse complement.
ATTTATATGCTTCTTTATATACTAATTCAATTTAATTAATCTATGAAATATTTCCTTTTAAATAATTTTATTTCTTAATTCTGCTCATCATTTTGCTTTCTCTTTTTCATTCTTATAAGGTTCATATAACATTCATACATGGTTTATGGAAATAGAAATTTTAGTTATTCCATTGCAGATTCGAGCGTCAACATCAGCCTCCTCTACCACTGCATCCTATGATATGTTACGTACAATATACATCTCTACCATCGTATCCACTCATACCATAAAATAAATGGTATGTTTGACTCGAACATTATTCAATGTTTTCCTTTAAACAATTGATTTAGATTTATATATAAGATTCTTTTATAATATTTGCCTTTCTCCTACAAATATCGACACCACATGAGAATTGGAAGCCATAAACATATATGGGGTTCTCCAAAAGATGGTGACCAATCTTGAATTTCGTATATAATTGTATTAAATGTATTTTGTATGCTGCGTGTCAGTCAATGTCTTGGATTCTTATTAGTTTATTAATTTTGTTTTTATTGTCTTTTTCGCTTTATTTTTTATGATCCCCATTTGGATGAAATACCTAACCAAAATTTTTATTTAAGCCTAACTAATTTTGTAGTAAAAAAACTCCCTTGCATAAAAGATAAATCCACACTACACCAAAAACAACATATATAAACGGTCCAAAATCGCTTCAAAACACCCTTTCCCTAAAATATAAGAACGAATAGAAAAAAAAAAAGGCCCGTGTTGGGCGTGGGCCCCGAAGCGCTAGTTATATATTGTATAGCAGCAGGTTTTTTCCTCGGGGAGCGACACGTGGCGGGTGAGGCTTCCCGGGAGGACGACAAGTGGCGCGCCCTCGTGCTTTTTGCGCACCCGCTTCCCCAATTGCCCTTCCCTCCTTTTTAATACCTTTTAAATTTAAAACCCTATGCAATGCCATCACTAAAATCTCTCATTCGTTATCCCCATCCATCATCTTCCATTCTCTTTCTTTCTTTTTTCCTTCTCTTCTCCTCCCCTGCACACTACGCGCGCCCACCTACACACACACAGCCGCCTCGCCGTCCCTTCTTCTTCTTCTTCTCTCCCTCACAACTACCCACTGTGCTGCTCTTCCTCTCTCTCCTGTACTGCACCCACACCCTCTTTCTTCTTCTTTCTTTCCTTTTTCCTCTCTTCTTCTTCCTCCTACTGCAACTTCATCACCACCTGCACACCCATCTTCTTTTTCTTTTTTTCCTTTCTTTCTCTTCTCCCTACACCTAAACCCACGCACAGCCGCAGCACCCACCTGCCACACCCCCTGCGCCCCATCCATCATCTTCCTTTCTCCTACTTTCTTTTTTCATTTTCTTCTCCTCCCCTGCGCACCACACCTTCACAGCCCCTGCGCCCCATCCTTCATCTTCCATTGGAGCACTCTCTCTGCTCGCCACCACCTCCGCCTCTCTTCTTCCTCCTCCCTGCGCAGCACCGTCGCCGCCCTCTTCCCACGTGCAGAACAGACGGCGCGGACGCCGCATCAGTATGTTGCCCGGCGTAAGGATGAGATGGAACACTCTCTCTGCACACACTATCTCTCTCCTCCTTCTCTCCTTTCTTTTCTCCCTCCTTCCTGCAATCCACGCAACCCCCTGCACATCCCTTCGGCCTCACCATCTATTCCCTTAGTCCTCTTTCTTTCTCTTTTTTCTCTCCCTCCTCCTCCTCCTTCACTGCACACCTTCCTGCACACCCCACCTGGACACACACACGACATCTTTTCTGCTCTCTTCTCTTTTCTTCCATTCTTCTCCATCTTCTTCTTTCTTCCCCCCTTCCCTGCACTTCCAACTGCAGCCACCATACAAACTGCACTTGCATCATCTTCTCTTCTTCTCCATCTTCTTCTTCCTCCCACGCACTTTTCCTTCTTCCCTGCACCCCTGCCACATGCACCCACTGCGCCTTCACTCCCCATCTCCCTCTCTGCCACCGCCCACCACATGCACCCACTGCGCCCTCACTCCCCATCTCCCTCTCTGTGTCACGACCCGAACCCGAAATTTAATTACCTCGAGATAACCGGCGTCGAAACCATATTTACTCCCGTGAATTTTAACACGTAAAACTCACAAGGGATACAGATTTGCGGAATATCAAATAAAACCAGTATTTATATTTACACTGAGTTCAAAATTTATTTACATCATGTTCATGATAATCACTTGCATACCAAAACAATGCAAGGATCTCATTCTATACACATACAAAAGTTCTCAAAACCAATTACAGGATTCACATCAAAAGACTACACAAATACTTTGTCATTTCCATTCTACTAATCCTCCTGGAGGAACCGCAGGGGTCTCCTCCGCTACCGGTGCGGTCGCACCATTGGTAGGGGCAGCTGGGCCTGCAATGTCATCATAACACTGTGAATTCGACAATTCAGCAAAGTATAAACAGTGTTCATGATCATACATGCTACTTGTAAAACAGTAAACAATATTCAGTTAACAGTCAGTTCATAATCTTATAACAAGTCATTAAGGATATTCATCCTTGACATTGGCACTTTGGCAACTAACATAATATTTCCAGATAATCAAATCAAGTGCCATCTTCCTTAAAGGAAGGAGTACCATCTCCGTACAAGGAGACTTGACCATCTTCTCAATAGAAGAATAATATGTGGGATTATCAGTGTCCGGGCCAGGAACTACTGACTTCACCACGGAGTTCCGGAACACTCCACAAATCACTGCTGCAGACAGTATCAAGATCAGCTCAATGAGCTTGCAGAAATCAATATGTAGCGCCGTGCCAATTCACATGTAATTCAAGTACAATGTTAATCTTTAAAGTTGATTAGTGAGCGGTTACGAGTTCATTAGTTTCAGTTAATTCCAATGAATACCAACCAGACGGTAGATAGCTAGATCACTTAATGTGCACGTGTTATGTTTGATAGACATTACAGTTCTTATGGAAAGTTGCACATTAAAGACCCGCACTTAACCATTACTGGCGGTATCAAGGTACAAACAGCCGTGAATGAATCAATAGGCTTTATCTCTTGAATTGCAGACCTAAAGTCTGAAAAATACATCACTTTGATGTATTGTCGGCTCACTCATCGGTTGACCGTCGGTCGACCGAGGTGTGTTTTTCGGCTGACCGATAGGTATCGGTCCACATGACGGTTCGAAAACCAGAGGCAATTTCCTCTGTTACAAGTGCTGTTGTCGGTTCAGTTCGTCGGTTGACCGATGGCATCGGTCAGGTCTCGGTTCAAAAACCAGAGACGTGTTTTTCTACCCATTTAACACTATCGGTCAACTCGTCGGTTAGCCGACGGCTAACCGACAGCGTCGGTTGACCGATGATGCACAGAATGTCAGAATTCAGGCACGAATTCTGATACTTTCAGAGTTTGCTACTTCCCTATTTGATTCCTTATACAGAAGTCATTGAGACCTTTGGTCATTTCTCATATACACAACACAGAAACATGAAACCAATATTTCATTTTTATAATCATACTTATTCAATCAAATCCATCAAAATGAAACTATACCCTACCAAATCAGTCAATGACTACAAACCAAACCCACTCAATGGTTAACTTTAAACACAGTAACATATGAATCATTTAAACCATTTATACTTGCCTCTTTGCAAATCCCCTTTGTTTTCCTTCCAAGAACCCAACAAGAGGGAGAGGTGAAGAAGATGAATGCTTCTCTTAATTCTTCTTCTTAACAGAGATTTCTCCAGGCTTGAAGAAGAGAAATCTCAGGTCCTTTTCTCAACTCAATATCCATAGAAAATCAACCAGGAGATGAATGAAGAGAATAAGCAAACCGTGCTTCCTGAACCCACTTGATCTCCTTCTTCCAATTGAGAAAACAAGAAACAAGAAGGAAGAAAGAAGAAAAGAGGAAGAAGAACCAGCTTCAGCAAGTTTCCACATGCAAGAGGCTGAAATGCAACGTATGACATGTGCTGGGACATGCAAAGACATGTGCTGTTTCAAAGATGACATGTGTACTTCTCAATTTACACTTTAAACCCATACATAGAGTAATTTACATTTCAAGTCAAGGGCTAACCTCTTTGATTTATCTTAAGTCAAATGCAAATCTGTGTATTATGAAAAGTGATGTACTCATCGAGATACACACGATGATATCAAATTTCACCCAATTCGACTATGTCTTCCAAATTAGTTAATTAAGCTTAATTTAGTCATCTAAGACTAATTTCAGTCACAGTGACTATTAATCTCATGTAAATTAATTAATCACATCTTAATCAACGATAATCATGATTAATTAAGGTTAATCGCGCTTAATTCGGGATGGGGTGTAACACTCTGCCACCGCCCACTCCATCTCCCCTCTCTCCTTTATCTCTCCCCCCTCTTCTCCTTCCTCTGTTTCTCTCTGTCACTGCTTCAACCTATCTCTCCTTCCATCTGTGTTTTTCCCTTCCGCCTGCAGCTCTGCCCACCACATGCACCCACTGCGCCTTCCCACCGCCCACTCCATCTCCCCTCCTTTATCTCTCCTCCCTCTCTTCTCCTTCCTCTGTTTCTCTCTGTCACTGCTTCAACCTATCTCTCCTTCCATCTCTGTTTTTCCATTCCGCCTTCAACTCTCTCCGCCCCCACTGCGCACCAACCTCTTCATCTCCTTCTCTCTTCGCCATCTTCTCCTCTCCCTGCTTCACCCTCTCTCTCCGTTCCCTCTCTCCTTCACTGCCCATCTCTCTCTCTCCCTCTCTGCCATCGCCCACTCCATCTCGACCAAACCAGCCTGCTACCCCCGCTCCTCCTCATTCTCCCTCTCTTTTCTTCCTCTTTTTCTCTTCTCCTTTCTCTGCTCTCCATCCTCCCTTTCTCTCCCACGCCCTGCCCAGCCTCTTTCTCCTTCCATCTCCTTCGTTCCCCTGCTTTCTCTCTTATCTTCTTTTCTTTCTCCCTCTCTCTTCTCCCTACCCCATCTCACCAGCGCGCAGAGCACTCCGCAGCAACCATCACACGCTCCCCATCTACCTCTCTCCCTCTCCTCTCGGCTCCACTTCTTTTCCTTCCCTGCAACCACCTGCACCCACATGCACTTCCACCTGCGCCTGCACCTACCTGCACTTCCACCTCGCACTACCCCTGCATCATATTCTCTTCTTCTTCCCTACACCCACCTGCTACCCACCTTCTTCTTCTTTTCCTTCTTCCCTGCACCCACCTGCACTTCCACCTGCGCCTGCTCCTGCTCCTGCATCATCTTCTCTCCTTCACCATCTTCTTCTTCCTCCCATGCTCACCCTGCACCTCCTCACTCAACACAGAACTGGCGGCCACTCTCTCTGCTGCAGCAGTCACTCTTCTCTCCCTGCACAGCGGCCGGCCATCTCCCTGCTACCTCTTTCTTTTACCGGCCAGCCCCTGCACTGCCTGCAGCCACTGTTGGCCTGTTGCATCGCATGCAGCAACTGCCCCAGGAATTTCTGCAATGAAGTTGGTTCAGATGGGTAGTCCAAGAGCAGCCGACTGCTTTGATTGATCAAGTTAGCCCAAATCAATCCAAATAACAAAAGCTAACATGGGTTCTGTTTCTTTCTTCTTCTTCTCCATTTTTTTTCTTTTTTTTACCCTTAATCTCTGAACTGCCATTTTCTCAATCCTGTGGGAAGGGTTGTATTTTGATAATCTTTTTGTTTATTTCATTGCCTGGTTTCTCTACTGCATTTCCTGTGTTCTTATGATTTCCATTTTCTTTTGGGCAGATTATTCATTGGTGCATAAATAACAGAAGCTGAGAATAGACTAGGAGTGGGAAAACCATTCCCAAGTTTGAGCCCTGTTGCTTCTAATAACCCAGACCTCTATGCAGCAGAGAAAAATTTATAACAAAACGTGAGTACAACACGTGTGGAGTCAAATTTTGTACTTGCCCTTTTCCCTTTGATTTTTCTCTATTCTATTTTCATTATCATTTAACCGTTTTGTTACGAGCCATTGGATCTTTTATTCTCGAAAAAAAAAGCAAAGAGACATGGATGTTATTCCACATTGGGAAATAAGAGATTTTATTCACGAAGTGGTATGATTTATTTTCTTTTGTATTTTGTTATAGATTTTTTTATTGTAGTTCTTTTTTGTAATTTTCTTCCTTTTATTGTGGTCAGATTCAAGTAGTAGAGGTATGATTTTCTTTTCTTTTGTTTTTTTTTGTTATTGTACTTCTTTTCTTTTGTATTTTTTTAGTAAATGTTTTAATGTGAAATTGCAATTTTCTTTTAACAGTATTCTATTGGAATAGAATGAAGATGCCCCACCCAATAATGAATTATTGGCATATCACTAATTATTAATCTCCCACCACTGCAATTTAATTCATGAATAAGTACTTACAGTCTGCAAAAATTGTAGTCCTCCTAGCATCACAAGTAGGTGCTTAGCCCGGGTCCACAAATAACAGCATGATATGTAGAGATGTGCTAATTAATGGCAAAATAATAATAAACATGATTTGCATTGTAGGCCTCATGGTAGAACGTCCACAATCAGGCATCAATTATATATAATAAAGAAGCAAGTGAATTCGTATTTTAATACCATAATACTTTTATATGTTTCATTCTTCATAAATATCCTACACCTTTTCCATTATCCAACTACAAAATAATGTTCATTTTGGTTATTTAATCATTAAGATAATTGCTTTTAAAGACTAATACTATTTATAATTTTAATAACTCTTTAAACAAGGCCCGTGTTGGGGGTGGGCCCTCAGGTTTTTCGTGGGGGAGCGACACGTGGCAGAGGGGTTTTGATGACGATGCCGGTTTATTTAGATTTAGATTTTGTTTTTATTTCTTCTGTTTGTTTTTTACATTCACTCCTTTTTTATTAATATTATTTTTTCATGTAGTTCTATTTATATTATTATATTTTGATGAAGAAGTCAATTTATTTAGATTTATGGTTTTTTTTACATTTTATTTATTTTGGTCATGTAGTTCTATTTTTATTATATTTTGATGACGAGGCCGGTTTATTTAGATTTATATTTTTTTTGTTTTTTTTGTTTATTTTTTACATTCAATCCTGTAATTGATAGAGGTGGACCCCATAATTTTTTTTATGTCTTTAAATTAATAGAGTAGAGAATATTTTAATGAAGGAATAAGAATTCTGGATAAAAAAACACGGTAAGTTTGACTTGAACATGATTTGATTTGTTTCTTTTTTTACGATTGATTTAAATTTATATATAAGATTCTTTAAAAATATTTGCCTTTATAAAAATAATCATGCCTCTCATATGCATTTGACGAACAACTACTTCCTATTTATATTTTAATTTACTTTCAACTAACCTCTCTCTCTCTCTCAAATATCCACGCCCCACGAATGAGAAAGCAAAATGTATATGGGGTTCTCCAAAAGATGGTGACCAATCTTGAATTTTCTATATAATTGCATTAAATGTAGTTTGGTGTTTACTTTTAACTTAAATTGGATCTTCCCATCATGAATTAAAGGCCCGCGTTGGGCGTGGGCCCTGAAGCGCTAGTTATATATTGTATAGCAGCAGGGTTTTTCCTCGGGGAGCGACACGTGGCGGGGGAGGCTGCCCGAGAGGAGGACAAGTGGCGCGCCCTCGTGCTTTTTGCGCACCCGCTTCCCCAATTGCCCTTCCTATCCCTATCCAATCCCCTAAAATCTCTCATTCTCATCTCTCCCTCTACACATTACACACACAATCTATCCAAAGCAACAAAACCCAATCTCTCCCTAAAATCTCTCTCCATCTTCTCTCTCCTTTCATCTCCTTCGTTCCCTGCCTTCTCTCTTATCTTCTTTTCTTTCTCCCTCTCTCCCTAAAATCTAAAATCTGTCATTCTCCTTGAAATCTCTCCTTCTCATCTCTCCCTCTACACACAGGATCTATGCAATGCACAAAACCCAATCTCTCTCCATCTTCTCTCTCCTTCCATCTCCTTCGTTCCCTACCTTCTCTCTTATCTTCTTTTCTTTCTCCCTCTCTCTTCTCTCTCCCCTTGGCCTGCGCACCCAGACTCTCGATCCTTATCACGCAGCATCCTCACCTGACGTCTCTCTCTCCCTCTCTATCTCTAACTCTCGATCCCTGCACTCACGCGGCCCCTGCACGCACGCAGCTAGCAGCCCCGCAACTCATCTCTCTCCACCCTCCATCGGCTTCATCTCCGCCGGACCTCTCCCCCTGCGCCAGGTACCATTCCTTCTTCTCCTTTCTGCGCACCACGCTGCCATTGCACAGCAGCACCTGCACCTGCACCTGCATCACCACCTTCTTCCCTGCACCCACGTGCACTTCCACCTGCACCCACCTTCTTCTTCTTTCAGACACTGCGCCACCTCACCCTGCACTTCCACCTGCATCACCACCTTCTTCCCTCCGGAACCATGTATGCCCTGCACCCACCTTCTTCTTCTTTCGCACACTGCATCACCTCATTCGACCTGCACCCACTTTCTTCTTCTTTCACACACTGCATCACCTCATCCTGCATTTCCACCTGCATCACCACCTTCTTCCCTGCAACACTCCTCTCTTCCTCTTCTTTCCTCTTTCTTCTTTCTTCCCTTCCTCTTCTTTCTTCTCTCCCTCTCTTTTCTTCTCTCACTCCAACCCACACCTGCCCAGCAGCACACATCTGCCCAGCAGCACACACACCACCATCACATTTTTCTTTTTTTCTCCTCTTTTTTTCCCTTCTTCTCCATCTTCTTCTTTCTCCACCTGCGCACCATCTCTTTTTCTTTCTTCCTTCCTCTCTCATTCTTCCATCTTCTTCTTTCTCCACCTCCTCCTTCTCCCTCTCTTTCCTTCCTCCTTTCCTCTTCTCCCTCCTCTGCTCTCCCTCCTCCCTTTCTCGCTCCCAAGCCCTGCCCAGCCCATTGCGCAGGTGCCCATCACCCTCCCTGCAGACACCTGCACTTCTTTTCCTTCCCTGCAACAACCTGCACCCACCTGCGCCTGCACCTACACCTACCTACACTTCCACCTGCGCCTGCTCCTGCATCATCTTCTCTTCTTCTTCCCTACACCCACCTGCACCCACCTTCTTCTTCTTTTCCTTCTTCCCTGCACACATCTACAACCTCTCTTCTTCTTTTCCTTCTTCCCTGCACCCACCTGCACTCTCCACCTCCATCCTCATTCACAGAACCCAATGGGATGACCCTCATCACGGCATCATCCGAGCTTCAACTCTATGAATCGTCTCTTATCTCATCACTGCACTCTGCTATATCTCAGGTTCTCCTCACCTTCTCTGTTTCAATTTTTGTTTCAAGTTCCATGTTTTACTTCATTCGTCTCTGCTATTTCTCACCCATCTAACTTCACTGCCATTGCGTATCTTCCCACGACCCACCTTCCAAACACATAACCTCCCTTCATATCTGCATCATTATCTTCTTCACATCTTATTCCCATAACCAAACAGCAACCCACGGCCTGCCTACATTAACAACCACCACATACTGAACCTAGCCACCTGTGCAATTCAACCTCTTCATCACAGCCATCTCTCTTTCATTTCACTTTCTTTACTGCATCATACACGAACCCACTTCAACTCTTACGGCCAAAGTCCAATCGACCCGCCTTTAAACAAAAAGCACATTCCTTCACATCTCTGTCCATCTCTTCTCCTCCGTACCCACTCAAGTTCCAAGCACAAGATCGAGCCCGTCACTCTCTACTAGCGATCAAATCACACAAACTCATCCCCAATCCTCTGTTCAACTTTCCCATAGGCCCGTCCAACCAAACAGCACTTCACCCATTCTTCACCATCTACCTATCTACATAGTTCCCCCATCTTCACAATCATCCTCAGTTTTTCGTTTTCTTTTAATTTTCTTTCCTCATCATCATTCATCTTTCTTACCTCTGTCATCTCTTTACACACAAACCCATTCTCATCACCACCTGTGAACTCACCAAACCATACCCAGGTTTACTCAACACCATTAAGCCAATCAACCCGACTCACTTCTATACCTGGCCAAAACAAAACCATACAGACCACTCGGACGCCTACACACTGATGGACCGCGCTCCTGCTCGGTTCTACCGAGGTCGGCGGACGTGGGAGTCCGTTGGGTCCGACCCTTTCGTAACCGGGGGCAGAGGCGCGCATCAACATTTTTGTTGTGTGGGTGTGCCAGATTTTCTATTTTACTCGGAATTGCAAGTGGTTATCCGGAGATCAACCTTCGCAAGTAAAAAAGAAATCAACTTATTTCAAGTTTTCCATTGCACATATATTTAAGAAAAGAGACATTTTTCTTGGTTTGCCGTGAAAGGCGATTTTTTTGGCATTTATAGCCGATTTTGGCATTTATAGCCGATTTCTGGCGTTTATAGCCGATTTTGGCGTTTATAGCCGATTTACAGTCCTTATCAATAATGAAAGACAAGAGTTGTGATTTTTGTCTCTTTTGAAAAAATACAAACTACAATGAAAAGCAAGAAAAGGAGGATCTAACTTCTCAGGAGATTGTGGGGGACCCGTTCAGATTGACGGTCGCAAGCCATATGTGGGCTTCGCCATCATCCATGCAGATGAGAACAGATGATGCTATTGATTCGCTTGGCTTGGCTATAACCCCAGGTTTTTAGAGGACAAAGACCAAAAGGAGGTCCTATGTCCAATAAAAAACTGAGTAGATGGGCTGAAAAGCCACATCTAAGCCATTGGAGGCAGAAGGAGAAGGCAAGGACCTTGGGGGGTACCCCCAAGGGACTTTTGTCACCTTGTAGCGGTGGTGGGTGTAGGATTTCCGCAGAGTTTTCTCTCTTTTCCTTCTCTGAATTTCTGTGCTTTGTCTGTGTCTCTCTCTCTTCTTTTCTTCTTGGAGAGCTCTCCTATTTATAGGCTTTTAGGTAGCCATTTAGGAGGGTTTATGGGCTTTTATTATCATTAAGCCACATAATGGGAAGAGTTACAGGATTTAAATCTTTATTTTGTAACTCCTTTTTCTTGGCTTCTGATTGGCCGGAGGAGATTGAGGGCATTTAATCGCCTTTAATCGCCATGATGGGAGGAGTTTCATGGGTTAAATGCCATGAATCTCTTGACTTGTAACTCCCGGATGCTTGCTTCTGATTGGTCTATCCAAAGAAATGGATTAATGACTATAATAAAGCTAGTCAATTAATCGCATTAAGTGGTCGCCGAGCAGTTGAAGAGTCGCGGGCCGTGCCGCGTCTTTTGAGATTCTTCTAGCAATGATCATCGATGGATCTTCATGTAGATCGACATCGGATGACCATGTGACTTCACGTGTTGGTTGCCAACAATGGGTCAGTGCCATCCGTCCTGTCGATTTCTCGATCGGTCAGGTAGAAAGCACACTTTTTTTGGTTGACCGGGTGGCGATCAATGTTGTTTTCGATACTTTTGATGATTGACCCGTGTTTTTGACGGATGTCCGAGGATTTGGTGTCTCAAAAGTATGAGTTTTGGAAACTACCAGAGGCTGGATGCTTCAAATAGCGAAAAAACGGCGAAAACCGGGGTTCCGGGGCCTTCCCGGCGATCCCGGGCTCCAGGGTCGCAGGCCTGGGGGGTGTTTTTCCCCTTTTTGTCCTGTTTTGTGTCCGTTTTTGCTGTTTTTCGATTCTTTTTTCTTCTGTATTTTTCCTTGACATTTTTGACCATTTATTGGCCTGATTTCCCTATAGGAAACCTGATGAGAATCCTTGCATTTTATTTTGCAAAGTTTCCAATTTCTTGAGAAAGCCGAAGACTTTGTCGCGCAGAGCTGCCGATTTTCCGTCAGAAGCTGAAACTGGGTCAAACGATGTCGGAATGACCTGAAATTTGGTGTGAAGCCTCCTGAGAAATAAATAAGACCAACATGGGCTTTTGTTTGAGTTTTGAAGCCGTTTGGGGTCCTATCACCAGTAGACTTGCTTTTGTCGCGATGAAGATGTCGCGGTTTGATGTGCGGTCAACCGATGTTCGATTAACTTGAAATTTGACAGGGAACCCATTGGAGTCATTTTAAGATGATCCATAGGCTCTGTCTTGGAAACCATGGTCCTGGAGAGCTTTGCCGCCGAGAGGCCTGATTTGGCTTCCGAGTGTCAAACTATGGTCAAATGTTGTCGAAATGACCTGAAATTTGACATGCAGCCCTTTGTAAGCATTTTGAAGCCGTCCATGTGCTCTATCTGATGAGTGATGGCCTCGGCGGTTCTTGCTGCCGAGAGGCTTGATTTAGCTGTTCGAGAGTTGATGTAGGGTCAAACGTTGTCGGTTTGACTCGGAACTTGACGTGGAGTCTTTTGGATGTATTTTGAGACCATCTATCGGCTCTGATCGAAGATTTGGTGTCTCCGATGCTTTTGCCGCCGAGAGCTCCTTTTCGGCTGTCGGAGAAGTGAAGTTAGGCCAAATGATTTTGAAATGGCCCGAAACTTCTTGTGTACTCCTCTTTTGGCTGTCTTGAAGGATCTTGCAGTTTTTGTTTGATTCTGACAAGATTTGATTTTTGGAAGTAGCATTGCCTATTTATGGCAGGTTGCGACTTCATGTAGCTCTTTGGATCTTGAAGAGGCAAAGTGACATTTTTGGTGTCAACAAATGCCCCCTCGAGGTACAGCGACGAGTTGCTTAACTTTTGTAGTCGATGTGCCTCGAAGAGATTTTTGAAGGAGAGCCTGTGACTGGACCAAGAGTCTTTAAGCAGTCTTTCTTTTTGGTATTTATAGCCTTTTGAGCTTCCAGGGGAATTTTATGGTAGTGAAAGGGATCACGTACCATCTCGAGGCAAAGTTTTGAAGATGACATCAGGGATGTGGATTTGGGTTTTGACCTTGTGACCTAACAGGCTGTATGTGGCAGGTTAGGGGTCGGGTTTGGTTTTGACCGTGTGACCCAACAAGCTGTATGTGGAATGTTGGGGAATCAATTTTGGTTTTGATCTTGTGACCTAACAGGCTGTATGTGGCAAGTTAGGGGATCAGGTTTTGATTTTTGGTTTTTATCTTGTGACCGAACAGGCTGTATGTGGCAAGTTAGGGGACCAGGATTTGGTTTGGATTTTTGTGGAATGTCAATTTCAAGATTTTGGGTCAATTTGGTATATGAGGCTGGATGGTTTGATTTTTGGAAGCTCATGGGGCTTGGAATTCTCTTTTGTATGGTCGAATCAATTCAAAAGAGGCATGGAACCATTTTTGTATACTCTTGGTAAGAGGGATTTCTCTTTAACTAAAAGCCCAATTTTTTTTTTTTTTTGTGCCTAGGTGGTCAAACCTGGCTCATATGGGCTAACCCCTGGGACCTTAAGCTTTTGAAATGGCTTAGATCTCGTATGGTGTCATTTTTGTAAAGAATATCCAAAAATATCTCATTTGGATAGAGAATATCTAAGAATATCTTTACTTGGAGAGAATCTCTCATGTTCCCTTTATTTTGGGATGGGATATCTTAAGATATCTTTCTTTTGGGAAAGAATCCTTAATTGATACTATCTTTTAGGAGAAAATCTCTCATTGATTTCTTTTTGGGAGAGAATCCCTCAAGATATCTTTCTTTTGGAAAAGAATCTTTCTAATCTCTTTCTTTTGGTAAGGTTACTAATTAGTATCACTTACCTCTTTTTTCTTTCCTTCTTTGGTTTGCTCTCTTCTATAAAAGCAAGGAGGAGGTTGGATCACTTGCTTTTATTACTTTCTTTTGCAATAATCTCAAGAGGGCTTCAAGACCAAGAGTTCTTCTTCTTCAAAATCTTCAAGACTTTTCTTCTTCTTTTCCATCAATGGCTTCAAGTAAGTTCCCTTTTTCAAGAAAACCCCATTGTAGGAAAAAAAAGTTCTTTCTTCTTTTTTTTTGTTTCTTTCTTTTCTTTTCTTCTTTTTTTTTTCTTTTCCACGTGTTTGCTTCTTTTTTTTTCACACATTTTTTTTTTTGCTTTCTTTTCTTCTTTCTTTTTTTTTTCATGTTTTGTTTTGTTTTTTTTTTTTGTTTGTGGGCCGTACGGACAGATCCGTACGGATCTGGCCGTACGGCCACGTGGCCTGTGGGCCATCCCTTTTTTCTTTCTCTTTTTTTTTTTGTTTTCTTTCCCTCTTTTTTTTTCAAGAAAGTTTATTTTCTTTTTTCTTTTTCTTTTTTTGTTTTCTTTTGCTCATCATGATAATGTCCCTTTTATTGGCAAACCTAGATGCTCATGCATGCATTCAATTGTAAATTAAATTTGTAGCATGATGTGATAGCATACCTGAAAGTTTTCGCAAATTTGGGAATTTGGAGCTCGCAGCGATGTTGAGCCCTTCCTGATTTTGCGGAGACTTTGAGGTTTCGAAAGTTTGGAGTTTCGGAGCTCGCAGCGATGTTGAGCCCATCTTCAAGCTTTCTATTTCTTTCGAGATAGTTCATTTTCTTCGGAATTGCCCCGTCATCATGTCAAAATTTCGCCAGATTTTTTTTAGCGAGATTCTGTCATTTTGATGTTTGATCTTTTTCTTTTCCATCCTTTGCAGGTGGTTCCTCCAGAACGAACAAGGGTAAAGAGCCTGCTATAAGCGTACCTCGTCGATCTTCTAGAACTTCTAATCCGGCCGTTCAGCAGGCCTTTGAGAAGGTCCAGTATGTTGAGAGAAATCTAGAAGAGTGCGACTCCCTCAACAGAGATGAGATGAGGCAGCGACTGATCACTCTCAAGGGAGAGGAATTCTATAAGATCATGGTAAGCAGTCGTCTATGGGTGATGGAAGATTAGAGCGTTTTGCCCAAGCCTACCTTCTTCTTTGGTGATGCAGTCCCTGATGACATGACATACTAGAGGAGGTGTTTTTAGTTTTCTTTCACAGCAGATGGTGAGAAGAAGACTGTTGTTACCCGGTCGACGTTTGATCGCACTGTCTCGATCATGAGCCTTGCCCCCACGTGCTCTAAGAGGGAAGATCCTCCAAGCTGGGTGAGAAGGACAAATGTAATCAAGACCGGGGTTTTTGTTGGCGGTTCTCCTGGATATACGGAGAGGTTGCCTGTTGACATGGACCTGTTGATGCCATCCAGCGGCTACCAGGGTTCTGATTATCCGTCGGTCGATTTGAGACCGGTGGGCCTTGGTATTTTTAGCGGTGACGGCAGCAATTGGATCAAGCCTTTTCGACTCCGTGGCCGTTTCAATGCTGACTCCGAGTGGAAGTCGTGGACTGATCGCGTCCTGCTGATTGGTGGCGCCGTTTTGAAGGAAGCCGGGATTTTTGATGCGGTCCGTGCCTTTAGGGAGACCGTGATCTTTTCCGACGAGGCCTTCATGGCTATGCTGGAATCATTCCTCCCACAAACCAATGCCTTCGTTGTGACGAATGGTGAGATTGGTTTCTCTTTGAAGGAGCTGAGCGTCATTACTGGATTGCCCATCCTCGGCAAACTCTATGAGGAGTTTATGCCGATTGACAGCGTCAGTCTGAGGAGTTCAGGCTTCTGTACTTTCAGCTCGTCGCCTTCTATGATTTTTTGAAGGAGGAAGAGGGTTTGAAAGTTAGATCCAGCAATTGGAAGAGTTCTAGCTCTTCATTCCCCAACTTTTTTGATAGCAGGGAGTCTTCTGATAGCGTGACCCAAGAAGCCGGAGCTCAGGATCCAAGTTCAAAGAAGATCTTGGCCATGCAAGAAGAGTTGAGAGATTCTGTGCCAGTACAAACGCCATATGTCCTGACATTGCACTGCGGAGAGATCTCGCTGTTTACCTCACTTATTGGCTTGGTGAGGCTATTTTTGCTGGAGGAGATGGAACGCACATCAGGCCGCATTGTATTTTTCCGGCTTGTCAGATGGCGTTTGGAGAGCAGCTTGCTTTGATGCCAGCTCTTTACTCCTACCTGTGTACCGAACTGCAGGCTGCTGCTTTTTTGGTTCGGCTTGGGCTTCCCATGAATAGGGTATTTTCAGCCCACATCTTTTATTCGTGGTACGTGTACCACTGTCCTGGCTTCCACCGGCTGGGTGCTGCACACGATGATGATCCTCTGATGATTCGACTGGCTAAGGGCAAAGCCGTGTCCGAATCACTTTTGTTTGCCTGCATGAGGATCCGACGGTTCAGGGACGTCGAGATGGGGCAGTCTTCAGTGAAGCTTTCTCCGGAGTTGCGGAAGAAGGCTTTTGATTTTGGTGCCTCCCGAGACTCTACCAGGGCGGGGTCTGGAAGGAATTATTCCATGACGAATGCAGAGAGAGAGTGGCTTTTCAGCATACGTGTCGGCACGATGGTGTACCGTAGACATCTTTTCGTCGACATCCAGCCGTATGTACCCTCTCGCTTTGCTTTGCAGCTGGGCTTTTCTCAAGGCATTGTTGGAGCGCCTTCAAGCATGGTGAAGCGCTTTGGAGGTTTACAGGACGGGAGAAATGCATGGGCTTTCTATAGTGCTGAAGATACTACAGCCATGATTTCTTATCCTGTGTTGCTGACTTCCCGGACTGCCGGCTTTGCGAAGTGGTTCGCGGAGAGCTTTTCGGTATATCGGGGGCTTTCCAAGAAGGGGCTTGATGTGAAGCTGGCATCTGGAAAGGGCCTTGGAAAGTCGGATGGCGTCCGGCGAGAGGAAGTTTGGGCCTTCCTTTCTGGAGAGAAGCACAAGATAGGCTTTCTCGGTGACCAGGGCGTCATTGGTTCTGAAGCTGTTCGAGAAATACCTGATGAGGCTTTAGAGCAGCTAGAACAGGAGGAAGCCGAACTTGGTGCTTGGATGCAAGCGGCATAGAGGCAAGCTTTCGTGGAGTCTACTGGCAAGAGTAGACCATCCAGTGAGGAGTCAAGTGGGAAACCTGACTCTGACAGCGGGGCAGGTTCCTCCAAGAAGCGAGCCCGCAGGAGTAAGAGGAGGAGGAGTCATCATTGCAGCAAGGGGCAGCATGAGGACTCTCCTGACTTGGAAGTTCCTCTTACTATCAATGAGGATGTGCCATTGGATGCTGACGAGCCTCCAGAGAAGAGAAGCCGAGAAGAAGAGACCGTCGGTGAAGGTATGATTCTTCCTTTTTCTCTTTCCATTTGTTTTCATGGGATTTTCCATGTTCTGATTTGCCTCTTGTTTCTGCTTTTCTCTTCCTTTTTTTTTAGCAGAGGAAGACTTGGCGATGCCTGAGGTTCCAACCGATGAGGTGGTGACGGATCCTGTCGGGGCACCTGAAGAAGAACCGAGGGACTCTGGAGTGAATCCAGAATCTCCAATTGGTACGACTTTTTTTGCTTTCTTTTTTTTGTCTGTGACTTGGTTTGCTAACACATTTCTTGCCAGCTGACTTGCCACAGGATTCCGATGACTTTGAACCATCGATGGACGCAAATGTTGATGATGCTTCCGATGAGTTCATGGAGGAAGAAAGTGTTCCGCCAGTCGTCGAAGAAGGTATTTTGTAGTTATAACCCTGATAATGATTTTCAAACAGGATCATATTCATACCTTTTTGTGTTTCTTTGGCAGGTTTTGAAGTGACAGAGGAGGGTCCGTCGCTTCCTTCAGAACCAGAGCAAGGGATGCCAGAGGTTGATCCAGAGGTAGAGACTCCTGGGACCAGTTCTGACAATGTTGAGGAGATACCTCGTGCTGAGATTCCTTCCCGAGCAGGAGCAGCTTCAACTGGAAAGAGTTCTTTTGTTACTCTTCCAACAGATGATGACATGAGCAGCCGACCAACGGAGTTGGGCGAATCTTCAGCTGGGCCATCTCTTCTTTTTGCGAAGAAGGTGGTGGTGCGAGTTCTGAGCTCTTGGATTGAGACTCTGCTTTCTGGGCACTTAGATGCCGGATTTGGGATGATCCAGCATGTGCGTGAGATTCTCGGTGATGCCGAAGAGGCTGGTCTAGATGTCACAAGTGCCAGGGCGATCGTTGATAGGATCATTGAACTGGGTGACAGGTGGTTTGAGACCATGGGTTTTCCTGATGACCAGTTCTTCAAGGAGATGTTCCTGGACCCTGCGGACAAGGCTCAATCTAACCTGGATGAGGCTACAGAAAGCAGGAAGTAGGTAGTCCGAGAGAAGAACTTAGAAGAGCTAAACATCATTGGGCTGACACATGACCTTAACATCCTTGATAAGGAGGTCGATGAGGCCAGGAGACGTCTTGAGCATCTGCAGGCACAAGTCGCTGCCAAGTGGACTGCAATAACAGAGGCTCGTGAAAGGGAGGCTGCTCTGATTCACCGGGTTGCAGATGCCAATCGAGTTCTTAAAAGGAAGTCTGATGAGAACAAACAATGGCGAACTGCTCGAGATAAGCTTCCTGGTGCGAAAGAAGGGGTACAGCCCACTCCAGCATCTCATGGCAAATTCCTGAAGAAGCGTGCCTTGGAATCCTTGACGGCTGAGGCCAAAAGTTTGCTTAAGGAACTGAACTCTTGGCTGGAGACCATTTTTGATTGAGCTCCTAATTTTGGAGCAGAAACTATCCTTCTCTCTCTTTTGTTTTTTTTTAGTACCACTTGTATTTTTTGGTACTTTTCTCTTTTTTTTTGTAGTGCTTGTGAACACTTTTTTTTTTTTTGGTACCACATGTATTTTCAGTACTTTTTTTTATCCCTATGCTCACTTGAATCTTTTTGTGATAAAAGTAATTGCTAAATGGGATTTGATCAAAAGCTTGTCATTTTGTGAAAATCTTTTGTCAAATGATTATTTTGGCATGGAAGCCAGATTTTTGCTTGTGGCATGGAAGCCAATTTTGGCATGAGAGCTAGCTTTTTTTTGTGGCATTGATAGCCGAGTTTTTTTTTTTTGTGGCATCTATAGCCAGTTTTGGTGGCATTGATAGCCGAATTTGTGGCATTGATAGCCGGTTTTTGGTTTGTGGCATTGATAGCCAAGTTTGTGGCATTGATAGCCGGGGCTTTTGAAAGCCAATTTTTTGTTTGTGGCATTGATAGCCGGTTCTGTTTTGGTGGCATTGATAGCCGGTTTGTTTTGTGGCATCTATAGCCGGTTTTTGGTGGCATTGATAGCCGAGTTTGTGGCATTGATAGCCGGTTTGGTTTTAAAAAATGCAAGTATCGACTAAAAGTCGCCTCCTTGCTGAATGTTCTTGCAAGTATCGATGGAATGTCGCCTCCTTGCTCATTTGGTTGCGAGTATCGATGGAATGTCGCATCCTCGCGGATTTGGGTGCAAGTATCGATGGAATGTCGCGTCCTTGCTTTTCAAATTTTTTGATTTTGCGGGTACTGACTTGATGTCGTTTCCCCATGATTTTTAAAATTTGTGGTTTTCTCGAACCTTTGGGTTATGGATATCAACTGAAATGTTGCGTCTCCATGGTTTTTTAGGTTTTTTCGAACCTTTGAAATTTGGGTTGTGGATATCAACTGAAATGTTTCGTCTCCACGGTTTTTGAATTTTGCAAGTATCGACGAAATGTCGCTTCCCTGCAATTTTGGAAGTGTCGAACGTGGTTCGCATGCTTCCGATTTGTGCGAGTATCGACTAAGCGTTGCTTCCCCGCGTTTTTTTTTTGAAAAAACCATTTTTTTTATTTTTTTTTGTTTAAAGACACGAGGGTCATAAGTTTTGACCTAAAACCATTTTGGCGGTAAAAGGCAGGGTGGACTAGGGTGGAAATCCCTGAATCCGGGTTTTGTTTCAAACCATGAATTTTGGGTTCAAGGGTTGAAAATTTTGGTCAAGTTAGGGAAAGGTTCCTAAACTTGGGTTTTTTTTTTTTTTTTTTTTTTTTTTGAACAATGAAACGATGGAAGTAAGCATTGTTTAAATTTCTAGAAATTTCAATATTTGACATGAAAATTCTAAAAAAGGGTGGGTTTAGCGAGCGTGTACCTGGAAACCGGTTTTGGCCGTACAGGCATTGCTCTTACCCAGTTGGGTAAGTCTTCAAGGGTAGTACCGCTTTAAGAACTTGCCGTTGATGGGCAGCATACATCTGTCACCTTCCATGTTTAGAAGTGCGTATGCGCTGTTGGAGAAAACCTTGTCGATGACGTATGGTCCCTCCCATTTTGGCTCAAATTTGCCTTTGGACTTGTGAGCGAAGATCATTGGTCTTTTTACCGCAAGAACCAAGTCACTCTTTTTGTAGGCGCGTTGCCTGACCTTTTTATCGAAAGATCCTGCCATGCATGCTTGGTAAAGTTCAATGCTTTGTTGAGCTTCGAGCCGTCTCTCATCGAGATTGTCCAGCTCATGGAGTCGCAATTTGACATTGCTTTCTTGAGTCATGTCATTTTGCAAGGATACCCTCAAGGAAGGAATTTGTACTTCCAAGGGCACGACAGCTTCACATCCATAGACCAAGGAGAATGGTGTGCTATGGGTTGGTCCTCGAACGGTGGTTCGATAGGCCCACAAAGCTTTAGACATTTTGTCGCTCCAGTCTCTTTTGTGACTAGAGACCATTTTTTTTAAGGATTTTGTAGAGTGTCTTGTTGAAAGCTTCTGCTAACCCGTTTGCTGCCGGATTGTATGGAGTCGAAGGACAGCTTTGGATTTTGTATTTGTCGCAGAACCTGTAGAATCGATGATCCCGGAATTGTGGTCCGTTATCATGGACGAATCTTTTGGGTATGCCGAAACGACAAATGATGTTGGTGCGCAGGAACTGAAGGACTGATGAGGTCTTCATTTCGTTGAACGCAAATGCTTCTGACCACTTGGAGAAATAATCCGTAGCGGCAAAGATGAAGCGATGACCTTTGCTCGAAGGGGGAGAAATAGGACCTATGATGTTCATACCCCAGGCTTCGAAAGGCCATGAGATCGCTGTAGGATGCAGCCATTCTGGAGGCATGTGAATGTAATCTCCATGAATTTGGCATTGTTGGCAGCGCTTAGCAAATTGCATTGCGTCAGCTACCATGGTACGCCAGTAATATCCTAACCTTTTTATCTGATCATAGAGCTTGGGACCAGCCTGATGAGCTCCGCAAAGACCAGCATGAACTTCTTTGAGTGTTTCTTCAGCCTCTTGTTGTGACAAGCAGCGTAGAAGTACTCCGTTGAAGGATTTCCTGTAAAGGATTTTTGAAGGAATATCCAAATGAAAGCTTGGGGTTCGCCTTTGGCGTTCTTTTGGATCTTCAGGTAGGATTCCGAACATAATGTAATCAATGAACGGATCCCTCCAGTCGCCGATTGAAGTTTGAAGGATTAAAATCCTACTTCCAACCATTTGGTGGCATTCAGCAACAGCTTGGTGTGTGTTAAGAGGAGGAAGGATTCTTCTTTCGCACACTGTGATTTGCATGTTTTCCCCTTCCTGAATTTCCATGGATGCGGCAAGTCAAGCTAGGGCATTTGCACGTATGTTTTCACCTCTACGAATGTGGGTGATGTGACAGATGTCAAACTTTTGTAGAAGCGATTGTGCTTTGTTGCAGTAAGGCAGCAAATCTGGCTTCCTGACTTCAAATTTCTGATTCATCTGGTTGACGATCAGTTGAGAGTCTCCAAAGACTTCCAGCATGGTGATACCGGATTCGATGGCGAGTTCCAATCCTAAGATCAGAGCTTGATATTCAGCTGCATTGTTTGTGCATGGTTCCAGTAGCGAGAAAGCGTGTGGAATCATGTATTTGTCGGGGCTAATAAAGAGGATGCCAACTCCCGAGATCAGCTGTCTTTTTTCATTCGTCCTGGTTGCACCGTCAAAGTACATGTCCCAGGAGGCACTTTGTGAGAAAGTCTCCACATTGTAGACTGGTTCGTCTGGGAGATCATCTCTGAGTGGAGAATCTTTAGGCAATGGATGCTCTGCGAGGAAGTCCGCTAGAGCTTGCCCTTTGATTGCCTTTTGTGGTACATACCTAATATCAAATTGTGACAGAAGGATGGACCATTTTGCCAGTCGAGCGTTGAGAGAACCTGCTTTTGTGACAAAGACCTTTAAGAGGTTGACCCTCGAGACCAGGTATACTGTGTTGGAAAGCAAGTAGTGACGCAGCTTTTGTACGGCGAACATCACTGCAAGGCATTCTTTTTCGACTGGAGAGTAGCGATGCTCTGCACCTACTAGCATGCGGCTGAGGTAATATAGAGCAGCTTCTTTTCTTTGATCATTTTCTTGTGCAAGCAGAGCTCCCAAAGAGTGATCAAGGGCTCTTGTGTACAAGATAAATGGTTTTCCAGTGGTAGGAGCAGCTAACACTGGAGGTTTTGTCAGGTATGACTTGATGTCTTGGAAAGTAGCTTCACAGTCAGCATCCCAGACAAAGTTTACACCTTTTTTCATCAACCGGGAGAATGGACGGCATTTCCCCGAAAGATTGGAGATGAACCGTCTGATGTAGGCCAATCTCCCTTGAAGCCCTTTGAGTTCTCTCAAGGTTCTTGGAGAGGGCATTTCTAGAATGGCTTTGACTTTTATGGGGTCAAGTTCTATTCCAGTTTTCCGAACTAAGAATCCGAGGAACTTACCCGATGAGACGCCGAAGAAGCATTTCAAAGGATTCATTCGCAGTTTGTGTTTGCGGAACCGGAGGAAGATTTCTCGAAGGTTTTCGAGATGATCTTCTTTTCTTTTGCTTTTGACGGCGAGGTCATCAACGTAACATTCAACCGTCTTGTGCTGCATATCTTGGAATATTTTCATCATAGCCCTCTGATATGTGGCACCAGCATTTTTCAAACCAAATGGCATGACAGTGTAGCAATACACGCCAAATGAGGTCCGAAAAGATGTATGTTTTTCGTCTTCAGGATGCATCTTTATCTGATTGTAGCTAGAGAAACCATCCATGAATGTCATTCGCTCGAATCCACAGGTATTATCAATCATTACCTCTGGTATGGGGAGCGGAAATTCATCTTTAGGGCATGCGCCATTCAGGTCTCTATAGTCAATACAGACCCTGATCTGTCCGTTCTTCTTTGTCACGGGGACAATGTTGGCCAACCATTCAGGATGTTGTTCCTCACGGATGAAGCCTGACGCTTTTGAGTTTTTGAACTTCTTGTTCAATTTTATCCATCACATCTGGACGGAATCTTCTTTGGCCTTGCTTGACAGGCTTGATGTCTTCTTGAAGATTGAGTTTGTGAACCGCTATTTTGGGGTCTAAGCCTGGCATTTCAGCGTGCAAAGCAATCAACGAACTCACGAAGAAAGGCGATATACTCGGGTAACTCATCATCCTTTATATTCTTGCTTATGAATACAGGACGTGGGTTATCTGGTGTTCCCAAGTCTATCTTTTGAACAGGATCTTCTGTTGGAAGGTTCGAAGGTGGTTCCTCCACAATATTTTCGGATGCTTCCAGCTCAACGAAACCTTCTGAGGTTTCAAAGGCATTTCCAGACCCAGGTTTTGTTCCTTTGCACGGGTCTTCTTGATAGGTAATTTTCCCCAGGCTTGCTATGAGATGATCCCAATCGCCTGTTGAAACCGGGTTGAAGTAGGCTACTTCTTTTGGAGATGAGGGTTCTTCTGGGTCAGAAGACCATACGTCTGTGCCATCGGACAACTCCTCTTCATTTTCGGAGAAATCGTGCCAATTGGATGAGCTTCCTGGATCTTTGTCAGGTGACTCATCAAAGAGATATCCAGGGAGATCGATGTCTTCATGGACTTGAGATGTTGAGGCTTGGTCAGTATATTGACTTTTAAGCCTTTGTGTCAACTGTCTCAAGGGAGTGTCGGGATCATACCCTAACCCGTGTGAAGACTTTTCTACATAGCCATAGAGTCTCCAATCTTCCAGCTGGCTTTTGGTCAAGACGGGCCCTAATGGCGTGAGAATACCGCGTCCTTCTCCCAAACCGACTGGGTTTTGAGCGTCATAGCCCATTTTCTTCATAATAGCTTGTGCCACAGAACTGTATAAGGATAGTTGAGGCATACCTTTATTTTGGAAAGGTTCAAGCATGGAGTTTGATGAAGAAGCATCCGATCTATGGAAGAAGATCGGCTTTTCCTTTGCTGAAGTTGCTGGAACAACGAAGGAAGCTGACGTAGGATCTTCTATGTCAGAAGTTGTCTCCATTAGAGTGAGAGCAGGCTGAACTTGCTGAGTGTCAGCTTGGCTTGACGATGCGTCGTCTTCTGGCTCTGAATCCGAGTCCGCATCTTGCATGATAGACACGAAAGAGACAACAAATTTGCCCCCAGGTTTTTGCTTTGCCTTCTTCACTTTAGTTGTGATGACCAAAGGCTTTGAAGGTTTGAGGGAGATGATGAAGGGAGTCTGAATGCTCTCTTTGGATTTACCGGATGATTTGTTTTCTTCCGGTGATTGTTGAGGAGCTTTACCTTTATCTTTCTGGAGATTTTCGGCAAAGGATGCTGTGTGCTTATCCTCTTCTTCTTTTTCACCTTCATACATCTGTGAGTCTGCGAAGTGGACTTCTTTACCTTTGAAAGGTTTTCTGTCCGCAAAGACTCGATGTATCATGCCGTCGTCGCCGACAAACTTGATGCATTGATGTAGAGTTGAAGGGACAACACCATTCTCGTGGATCCAAGGGCGTCCGAGAAGGATGTTGTAGCATGAAGGTGTTTTTATTGCATACACAGTGACCTCAGAGATAAGATCACCGATCTGCAACTTGAACCTGATTTTGCCAATAGGCCTTTGAGTACTCCCATCGTATCCAAAGATAGATACAGATGTGTGGCTCAGCTTGCTGGGTGGGATGCCCAACTCTTCAAGAGCCGATGTGGAAATGAGGTTGAGTGCAAAACCTGGGTCGATCTGAACTCTGTGCATAGGCATTTCCTTGATATACCCTGTGAAGTACAGGGGTCGGTTATGCCTGGTTTCACCAAGTAGGAGGTCGTCCTTTGTGAAGGCGATGGTTGCACTGGCTGCTTTTTTAACCGAGAGGCATTCAATGCATGATCCCTCAGTTTTCTTCTTTTCTCCCTTTGAGGAGGCTTCTGAGTTTTTGATCCGGTAATCTATTTCAATTTGGAGGACTTGTGGGGCATATTTGTCGACATCCTCATTCAGCTTTTGTAATTCCGAGATGAGATTATCACGAGTGTGCGGAGACATTCGCAACAAATCTAGGATGTGCAGACGTGCAGGTATGTGCCTGAAGTGTTCAATCAAGTCATACTTGAAAGCCTCCTTAGGGCCTGCATGTTCATCATTGTTGCCACTAGGGGCACTTACAACATCTTTTCCCAAAGGATTTACATATGTAAAGGAAGATTGGTTGTAATTTTTTATGGTAGTCCCGGCCAGAGCGGGTGCCTCTACCAACTTCGAGAGCTTCTTGAGAAGGGTCTTCGTTTGGAAGATTGTCTTCAGGATCAAGAGGCTGTCGTTTTTCATTTGCTGAGGATGAATCAGCAGCAGAGTTGCCATCCTCAGTGATCGTGTTGCACGGAGCATTTTCCGGGAACAAGTCCTGAACAGCATCCAGCAACCTTTCTTCTTCGTTGACTAATTCATCGTCCCAAGCATCAATGGCTGGGAATTCTTCAGTCAGGAAGGGTGTGAACTTTGAAGTCACAGTCTCAGGAGAAGAAACCTGAGAGGGTGTCATCTCAGTGAAAGTCACGTGAGACGAGGTGGCTCCAGAAGATACATTGCTAGGCGTCGCCGGAGTGTAAGTGCTCTCATCAGACGATGCTTCGGAAGAGCTATAATCCCGAATTATCACATTACAGGAAGCTCTGACGGGAGACGTTGTCTGATCGGAGTCAGACTCATCCTCGGATGTAAGAGGATCGTCTATCCAGCAATTTTCTCCATTTTCAGGAGTTAAGGGAGGATGTACCTGGTGGTCTTCAAGGACTTTAGGCTCTGGGTTGCGAGGAGGCTCGTTGACGCGGTCTTGCTCTTGTTCTAGAGCGAGTCGCTGCAAGATCCTTGCATATTCTTCAAGATCAGGCATGGGAGCCGGATCTTCTTCTTCATCAACTCTTTGTGGCTCAACATGGTTGATTTCCACTGGAGTAATGAGAGGTGCTGGGTCAGCAGCATTTTCTTGTACAGCTTCTTGGTCTTCTTCATCATCAGACCAGGATCCTTGTGGCTGTAGGGGGTTATACCAGATTACTGGCATAAGATGAGACTTAGGAACCCATTCTTCATCGGAGAGATATTCTCCTGTTTCAAGGGACTCCTCCCACTCATCTGTGTAGTTGGATTCGAATCCATCATTGGTGTCGCTGGACTCGTATCCATCAATGGAGAATCCAACTACCGAATTGCAAGAGTATGATGCCTCCTGCATGGCTTCTTTGAATTGAGGTGGCATGAAATCACTGAGAGTGAATTTTCTTACCCCCTTTGAAGTCTCTGGAAGGGATGTTTTTGTTGCCTCCAGTGAAGCGGTAGAGGAAGCCTCTGCCTTTTCTTTGACCTCTAGTTTTGGCTGGGTCTTCTATTGCTGTTTGAGCTTGAGGAGATGTTTCCTAGCCTGCCTTCGCTGTTGAGCTGTAGGCTTTGTTTTCACGACCTCCGAATTTTCATCTTCCAAGAGATCAGGATGTACCCATATCGGTTGTCCATCTGGTGTCGGGTAAGGAACCAGTTCCTCGGACGCTTGGATTGAGTTTATTACCTTGAAGGAAGTAGTGATTTTCTTCTTCGGTGATTTTGATGTTTGTCCACATGTCACCATGTTGACGGAGGCAGGCCCATAGTTTTTGTCAAAGGTGATGACTCCGTTTTTCCACATCTCGTTTATTTTCTCTCTCACAACAAAGCATTGATTGAGAGGATGCGAGATCATCTGGTGGTATGGACAGTACCGAGGATCGTTGGTTTTGCCAACATCACTCGGTCTTTTTGGTTTAGGCAAGGTGAGCTTGCCGTTTGCCACAAGAGCCCCGAAGATTTCATCAACATCTTCATCAAACGGGTATTTCTTCTCTACTCGTTCTTTGAAGGCATCTGAGAGTTCAGGTCTCTTACCAGCAACTTTATTTTTAGCTTTCTTTGGTGGCTGAGGAGCTGACTTGGTCTGCACATTGAGGACCTTTTTTTTCTTTGGTTTAGAGGTTGCAATGGCGGTTGGCTCTTTTCTTGATGATTTCTGACTGTTGAGGTCTTTAATCACCGTTTCAGCTTCCATGGAAGCTTCTAGGAGTTCTCCCAGGTTTTTTTATTTGTCGCCGATGATCATGGAGCGGATTCTGGCTCTCATGTTGTTTCGGCAAATGTTGACTAGCGACGCTTGTGGCAATACATCAGAGCATTTGTATGCCATTGCTTTCCACTTGTGAATGAAGTCATATGTTGATTCATTCTCTCCCTGTTTTAGGCTGCATAGCTGAGCCATAGTAGCGGGATGATCCTCACCTTTGAAGTGAGTCAGGAAGCGTGTCTCTAGCATGGCCCAGTTTTGGATTGAGTCTTCCGGCAGAGTGGAGTACCAATCGAAGGCCGTACCTTTTAGGGTACTTGCAAAGAGGCGGATCTTGAGTGCATCTTGATCCGCGATAGCTCCCGTCAGGATCTTGAAGTGGATGACGTGCTGTCTGGCTGATCCTTTCCCCGTATATGTTTGGAGAGTAGGATGCTTAAATTTGGTGGGGAACGGGACCGAGTCCATCCATAAGGGATATGGTGGCTTGATCCCATGCTCCTTGAGTTTGTCCTCTTCTTTTGCTTTGGCGAGGATACTGTCTACGTCCTTTTTGGTAAGGGCGCGTGACTCATTTTCTTCTCCATTTACCTCGTCATTTTGATGATTCGGAGGAGGTTCATTGTTCGCCTGATTTTGGAAGGCGAGGAGAAGGTTTTCCATCAGAGTTTCAATCCTCTGCTGGCCCTGTTCCAACTGCTGGATGCGGGTGATCGCATCTTCTGGAGGTGGATTGCGGGGTGGTGGCTCAGAATTTGTAGCCAAGACATTCATCCTTCGTGATTCGAACGAAGAAACTGTCCTGGTGACTGAGCTGGGGCTCATTCATTTTGAAGAAGAGCTTGAGGAAGGATCACTCTGCTGTCCTTTGCTTGAAGGAGCAGGGGATTCTTCTAAATGTCTTCTTGTCCTGGAGACGCTGCGGGTCATCGGACGTCGGACATGGATTTTTGTTACTGATTTTTGGCGCCTTCTGGTTTTTCCAACCATATGGACGGCAGCAACTTGGTTGGGTCTTTCTTTTTCGACCCATTTGGGAGAGACTTGAAGTGTAGGAGGCTGGGACCTTTGCTTCTCTAGTCTCTTTTGCCGGTATAACGCGCGGCGGCGTATACGACGAGCAATTTGAGCTTCGGTCAGCTTTGGCTGGGCTTTGACGATGAAGGACGTGCTCCCTTTGGCACAGCAGCCGAGCCTGTCTTCTTTGCAGCTGGGCAAGGACAGGATGCGAACCCTGTCCTTCGCCTGTTGCAGCGAAGCTTTGAATTTTTGGAGTTCGGTCCCTGCAGAGATGAAGGGTCGAACTGCAGGTTTGTAGGCCTTAACAGGTGCTTGTAGAGGCCTTGTGATGCATGATCTGATTTTGGGCTTGTAGGAACAAGCCGGCTCATGCTGGGATGACTTGGAAGTCAGGTTGGAGATGGGTCTCTCCTCTTTCATATAAGCAAGAGGGTAGAACTGGTTCTCCTTGAGTGAGGCCAGGAATGCTGGCTTAGTGGATGTTTGGGACCTTCTCTATTTTGGTGAAGGTCTTGGGGACCAAGTCTTGGGATAGACCTGGTCGTTTGCTAGTCGAGGCTTCGTGGGGGTGCCACGGGCTTCAGGCCTTCTGGTACTCGCCTTTGGTGTCACGGTAGTGACACGTTGAGATGCGAGTTTCTGCTTCTTGGAGGGAGCAGTTTGTTCCTCGGGAAGTGGGAATGGTCCCAGTGTCCCAAAGACGATAGTCCGGGGAGTCGAGGTCGACCCGGAGTTCAGAGAGTTGCCGAGGTAATTGACAGTTTGGCAGCTGATGGGGCGCTTGTAGGTGCGCGTAGTTTGCTTCTGTTGAAGCATGATTTGGTGCTTGTTCTCATCGAAGGTAATGGTAAGCGATGCTGCCATTGTTAGTTTTTTTCAAAAATTTCTGAAACAAGACTACATCCATTAGTAATCATAAGAATATAATGATCATAAATGGGAAGTTCTATGGTTTTGTCTTTTCAAATTGCTCGAGGGAGATGACCCAAGCAATATGAGGAAGGCAAAATGCCATAGAGGGTACAATTGTCCTGATCGCAGGTATGGTAAGCCTAGAATGAGCGTCCCAGTGACTGCTAGAAGCAATTGTGAACTTAAATTCGACTTATCGAGAAGCAAAGCTTGCTCGAGATAAGAAGAATATAAAGTTTGGAGTTACAGATGTGTCGGTCGCAATACAGTAGACCCTGAAAGGGCGTACTAGTACCGCTAGACACAAATGTTTTGAGACCGCATCCATGAGATGAGATTCTCTGTTTTGAAAGGTCAAGATTGGATTCATCAAAGAGAGCAGACGGTATTCCAATCTGAACACGGGCTCAGCGATTTCCGCGAGCGCCAGTGCTTAGAAAGGAGAAGACCAAGATTTCTCCAATCTAAACCCAAAATGACGGAAGTTTTTTTTTTTTTTTGAAGATTTTGAAGATTTTTTTTTTAAAGAAATCCTTTTTTTATTTTTTATTTATTTATTTTATTTATTTTTAAGATTTTTTTTGATTTTTGATTTTTTATTTTAAAATTTTTATTTTTTAAAAATTTTATTTAAAAAAAAAATTATTTAAAAGACGAGAGAGTACACATAGGCCTCCTAACCCGGTCCTATGAAATCTTGATTGATAGAATTGCCCTCAGGTAAGGGTAGGATTACTTAATGAACCCGTTTGGAGGACCCTTGTCTAGAACAGTCAAGCTACCTCCACACTCTGGACAAGGCTTTTCTTGAATCAATCATGATCAAAGAACGTAGTTGGTTTAACTTTAGTGGTCTATGTCTTTTTTTTTGTTTTTTTTTTTATTATATTTTTTTAATGAACTCATCGAAGAGAAACGATGGCCCAAAACCTTAGTTGAACAGGCTCAACATTTCTGCAAGCGCGATGAACGATAGGAACGGATCAAGGTTTCTCAATTTTGAATCCAAAATGAGAAATCTAATTTTTTTATTTTTTTATTATTATTTTTTTTAGATCTTTAATGAACTCATCGAAGAGAAACGATGGCCCAAAACCTTAGTCGAACAGGCTCAACATTTCTGCAAGCGCGATGAACGATAGGAACGGATCAAGGTTTCTCAATTTTGAATCCAAAATGAGAAATCTAATTTTTTACTTTTTATTATTTTTTTTAGACCTTTAATGAACTCATCGAAGAGAAACGATGGCCCAAAACCTTAGTCGAACAGGCTCAACATTTCTGCAAGCGCGATGAACGATAGGAACGGATCAAGGTTTCTCAATTTTGAATCCAAAATGAGAAATCTAATTTTATTATTATTATTATTATGTTTTTTAGATCTTTAATGAACTCATCGAAGAGAAACGATGGCCCAAAACCTTAGTCGAACAGGCTCAACATTTCTGCAAGCGCGATGAACGATAGGAACGGATCAAGGTTTCTCAATTTTGAATCCAAAATGAAAAATCTGATTTTGTGTTTTTTTTTTCTTTTTTGAAAAGAGAAAGACTGGAAATAAATTCAAAGAATTAGAAATTTCCAAACAAAAATTCTCATCTCATTTTTTTTTAGATCTTTAATGAACTCATCGAAGAGAAACGATGGCCCAAAACCTTAGTCGAACAGGCTCAACATTTCTGCAAGCGCGATGAACGATAGGAACGGATCAAGGTTTCTCAATTTTGAATCCAAAATGAGAAATCTAATTTTTTAATTTTTTTTATTATTTTTTTTAGATCTAATGAACTCATCGAAGAGAAATGATGGCCCAAAACCTTAGTCGAACAGGCTCAACATTTCTGCAAGCGCGATGAACGATAGGAACGGATCAAGGTTTCTCAATTTTGAATCCAAAATGAAAAATCTGATTTTTTTGTTTTTTTTTTCTTTTTTGAAAAGAGAAAGAGAGGAAATAAATTCAAAGAATTAGAAATTTCCAAACAAAAAATCTCATCTCATTTTTTTTTAGATCTTTAATGAACTCATCGAAGAGAAACGATGGCCCAAAACCTTAGTCGAACAGGCTCAACATTTCTGCAAGCGCGATGAACGATAGGAACGGATCAAGGTTTCTCAATCTTGAATCCAAAATGAAAAATCTAATTTTTTAATTTTTTTTATTATTATTTTTTTAGATCTTTAATGAACTCATCGAAGAGAAATGATGGCCCAAAACCTTAGTCGAACAGGCTCAACATTTCTGCAAGCGCGATGAACGATAGGAACGGATCAAGGTTTCTCAATTTTGAATCCAAAATGAAAAATCTGATTTTTTGTTTTTTGTTTTAAAAGAGAAAGAGCGGAAATAAATTCAAAGAATTAGAAATTTCCAAAAAATCTCATCTCATTTTTTTTAGATGCGGAATCCAACATAGGCCACCAATTATAAAGTAGCCAAGGAATCGAGAAAAGAATTATAAGCATAGAGCAAAATATATGATATGCAAATATTTCATTTCTAGCATCGTGTTCTCAAATAAACGGGTCCCACCGGGTGGGCCAGCTTGATGGACCGCGCTCCTGCTCGGTTCTACCGAGGTCGGCGGACGTGGGAGTCCGTTGGGTCCGACCCTTTCGTAACCGGGGGGCAGAGGCGCGCATCAACATTTTTGTTGTGTGTGTGTGCCAGATTTTCTATTTTACTCGGAATTGCAAGTGGTTATCCGAAGATCAACCTTCGCAAGTAAAAAAGAAATCAACTTCTTTCAAGTTTTCCATTACACATATATTTAAGAAAAGAGATATTTTTCTTGGTTTGCCGTGAAAGCCGATTTTTTTGGCGTTTATAGCCGATTTCTGGCGTTTATAGCCGATTTTGGCGTTTATAGCTGATTTACAATCCTTATCAATAATGAAAGACAAGAGTTGTGATTTTTGTCTCTTTTGAAAAAACACAAACTACAATGAAAAGCAAGAAAAGGAGGATCTAACTTCTCAGGAGATTGTAGGGGACCCGTTCAGATTGATGGTCGCAAGCCATATGTGGGCTTCGCCATCATCCTTGCAGATGAGAATAGAGGATGCTATTGATTCGCTTGGCTTGGCTATAACCTCAGGTTTTTAGAGGACAAAGACCAAAAGGAGGTCCTATGTCCAATAAAGAACCGAGTAAACGGGCTGAAAAGCCACATCTAAGCCATTGGAGGCAGAAGGAGAAGGCAAGGACCTTGGGGGGGGGGGGGGGGGGTTACCCCCAAGGGACTTTTGTCACCTTGTAGCGGTGGTCGGTGTAGGATTTCCGTAGAGTTTTCTCTCTTTTCCTTCTCTGAATTTCTGTGCTTTGTCTGTGTCTCTCTCTCTTCTTTTCTTTTTAGAGAGCTCTCCTATTTATAGGCTTTTATGTAGCCATTTAGGAGGGTTTATGGGCTTTTATTGTCATTAAGCCGCATAATGGGAGGAGTTACAGGATTTAAATCTTTATTTTGTAACTCCTTTTTCTTGGCTTCTGATTGGCCGGAGGAGATTGAGGGCATTTAATCGCCTTTAATCGCCATGATGGGAGGAGTTTCATGGGTTAAATGCCATGAATCTCTTGACTTGTAACTCCCGGATGCTTGCTTCTGATTGGTCTATCCAAAGAAATGGATTAATGACTGTAATAAAGCTAGTCAATTAATCGCATTAAGTGGTCGCCGAGCAGTTGAAGAGTCGCGGGCCGTGCCGCGTCTTTTGAGATTCTTCTGGCAATGATCATCGATGGATCTTCATGTAGATCGACATCGGATGACCATGTGACTTCAGGTGTTGGTTGCCAACAGCGGGTCAGTGCCATCCGTCCTGTCGATTTCTCGATCGGTCAGGTAGAAAGCACACTTTTTTTGGTTGACCGGGTGGCGATCAATGTTGTTTTCGATACTTTTGATGATTGACCCGTGTTTTTGACGGATGTCAGAGGATTTGGTGTCTCAAAAGTATGAGTTTTGGAAACTACCAGAGGCTGGACGCTTCGAATCGCGAAAAAATGGCGAAAACCGGGGTTTCCGGGGCCTTCCCGGCGATCCCGGGCTCCAGGGTCGCCGGCGACCCTTGGCCAGGGTCGCAGGGGCCTGCGACGCTGGGGGGGGGGGGTTTCCCCTTTTTGTCCCGTTTTGTGTCCGTTTTTGCTGTTTTTTTATTCTTTTTTCTTCTGTATTTTTCCTTGACATTTTTGACCATTTATTGGCCTGATTTCCCTGTAGGAAACCTGATGAGAATCCTTGCATTTTATTTTGCAAAGTTTCCAATTTCTTGAGAAAGCCGAAGACTTTGTCGCGCAGAGCTGCTGATTTTCCGTCAGAAGCTGAAACTGGGCCAAACGATATCGGAATGACCTGAAATTTGGTGTGAAGCCTCTTGAGCAATAAATAAGACTAACATGGGCTTTTGTTTGAGTTTTGAAGCCGTTTGGGGTCCTATCACCAGTAGACTCGCTTTTGTCGCGATGAAGATGTCGCGGTTTGATGTGCGGTCAACCGATGTCCGATTAACTTGAAATTTGACAGGGAACCCATTGGAGTCATTTTAAGATGATCCATAGGCTCTGTCTTGGAAACCATGGTCCCGGAGAGCTTTGCCACCGAGAGGCCTGATTTGGCTTCCGAGCGTCAAACTATGGTCAAATGTTGTCGAAATGACCTGAAATTTGACGTGCAGCCCTTTGTAAGCATTTTGAAGCCGTCCATGTGCTCTATCTGATGAGTGATGGCCTTGGCGGTTCTTGCTGCCGAGAGGCTTGATTTAGCTGTTCGAGGGTTGATGTAGGGTCAAACGTTGTCGGTTTGACTCGGAACTTGACGTGGAGCCTTTTGGATGTATTTTGAGACCATCCATCGGCTCTGATCGAAGATTTGGTGTCTCCGATGCTTTCGCCGCCGAGAGCTCCTTTTCGGCTGTCGGAGAAGCGAAGTTAGGCCAAATGATTTTGAAATGGCTCGAAACTTCTTGTGTACTCCTCTTTTGGCTGTCTTGAAGGATCTTGCAGTTTTTTTTTATTCTGACAAGATTTGATTTTTTGGAAGTAGCCTTGCCTATTTATGGCAGGTTACGACTTTATGTAGCTCTTTGGATCTTGAAGAGGCAAAGTGACATTTTTGGTGTCAACACACACCAACCCAGTCACCAACCTACTTCCAACTCATTATCCACTCTCCAACTCATTTCGTTACCCACACAATCCAATTATCCCAGTGTTCAACCCAAACCTAGCTGCTGGCCCACCAACTGAACTTTAAGTACTGTCTGAGCCCAACCACTCATCTAAACCCACTCAAGCCTTCGCACAACCACCTTCACTCAACCCATTAACGCTTCTACTTTGGGATTTTTGTGATGATCCATAGATTCTTTTATTTTATTTTTCTGTTTTCATAGACTAATCAAACATTGAACTTTGAAGAAATCCTAATTTTATTCTAGATTTTGATCAGATTTGTGATTGCAAATGCCTTACCAAATCTCTCAACGCCATTCTCTGGAGCCCCTTTCATTCCAGCATCATTCTTGAGAAACAAAGAAGGTATTTTGATTGCTTTACTTCTTTACTCTCTATCGATCTCATTCCATTGATCACATGATAGCAATTTTTTTTTAGAAGGACTTGATTTGATTGGTTGATATTAGTGATCATCTTCCTTGATCTCATGCCATTCAGAATTGCCTTGAGATGCCCAATTCATTTAGGTTGGTGGGTCATAATAACAAAGTCGATGTAACATTGAAGTTCAGGTTATGTTGGTGGGTCATAGTAACAAAGTTAGTCATTTTTGTGTAGTTTTTGGGATAATTTGGCACAAATACCAAAAAAACTATCATCAATCAAAGTTTTCTCTTTGTTCTTTATTAAATCAACATCCAAATACCATTGAATTGAACCATCAGGACCACAAAATCTGAACAACAATATAAAGTAACTGCCAACCTATCTATATTCATAAGCCTAACTAAAACAATAACCAAAGTCTCTAATTTAATAAAGCCTCTCTCTTTAATAACCAAAGCCTTTTACCACATTTTGAACTCATACCATCAATGTGATTAATATCATGAAATATCCTCTTTTTTTTTATAATAATTTCATAATAGGAGCAGTTTCTGCACAGCCCAAGAGCTGACCTGCTAAAACCAATTTCGACTTGGTATAGATCCTAATGAATGACATATTTCTCATATCTTCATCCAGTGGGACTCCCAAGAATAAACAGTTTGAATTGATCATATACGTAGGACTCTTAGCAAGGAATAGAAGGAAAAAAAAAAGTCTGTTACAGAAGTCAAACTCGCATTCTATTTAATAGATAATAATATTATAAAGAAGGTTGAGATATGAAAATCATGAGTTACGTTGATAGATTAAATAAGATTTTGAGATATATTAGGCTAGAATTAGATTATGAATAGGTCTCCTATTAGTATGTCATTTACTATTAGGGATGTGAAAATCTGAATTCTCTAATTTTCTTATGTAATACACTACTAGAAATTTTCCTTTTGGCGGAGGCAAAAAGCGGGCCCTAAAAGCTTCTTCTGCCATTACCGGTCCACTTCATTTGGAACCTAAACAAGCGGGGCCCATCGGATGGGGATCTCCACCATTCATCCAAAAAAAAAAAAGGTGGAAGTGCATTTATTGGGACCGTTCATGTTTTTTTTTTTTTTCAATGAGACCATGTGGAAATTGCCATTTTCTTTTTTTAATCTACTTATCCCTCATTTTCTGGGATTGTTATTCGTTTTCTTTTAATTAATTTTGATTCTTAATGGTCTTCACCCGTTTGACGCTGTCTGTGCAGTGGGATGCTTTAATCCTTGCTTGGATTATCAATTTACCAGTTGGCGGTTAATTATGAGAGCCAAGCTAGGTTGAGTGGAGACATAATTTTCTGTGTGGTCTTGATAATGTGGAGGAGTATTGAGTTAAAATTGGGAACTACTTAGTGCTCTAATGCATTGGCTTTTGATGATTGGCCTAATTCTTACAATTGAACCCAAGTCCAGTTAGAATCCTGCCATAAACAAATCCCTTATATTTTTCCCGTACAACACTCTGAACAACAGAACTCACCCATTCATTACATGGGGAGAACTAACGTATTACATGGGAGAAGCCCTGTTTGTGTGGCCAACCCGTGATTCGATCAAAACTATTTTGATCATAACATCATGCTGAGCCCAGGCCCAATAATAACATATATATATATATTAAATAATAGTGTATATATGATATGCATGAAATAGATAACAGGATCACAATTGCATTTTTAAACCGAGTGTAGTTAATTTATACATTCACATAATTTCTCCAATTTTAAAATGAACCCAATCCCTTTGATGAATATAGGGCGGTTCGGGCCAATTTGGGTTGGGTTAGAGGTGGGGCCCACCTTCTGTACCCTGGCCTATGACCGACCAATTTTTAAAACAGGTTGCAAGATATCAACCACACCCATTTTGATCCCGCATAACCTGCATTAAATGTGGGTCAGGTCAGGTTAGGCTCAACCTAACCCGTATAACTTTGTCTATTGCCCCTTACCATAAAAAAGATGGCTTAGAAAATTCAAAACCACAACCTTTGGCATTTTAAACAACATCTCCACCACTACACCAACCGACTCTTTTATGCAAATGTTTATAAAAAAAACTAATTAGGTGACCCGTGATCCGATCAGGACTGTTTTGATCATAACGTCCATGATGAGCCCAGGCCCTATAATAACATATATTAAATAATAATAATATATTAGATATATATAATATGCATGAAATAAATATTGGGTGTCTGATCCAAGACAAAAGGAAATATAGGTTTGCCCGTTTGTAATCTCAAAACACCCTTTACCCCATCACTTCCTACTGACGATCAATAAGAAAACTCAAGGTAAAATAAGAGGTCAATCGAGTTCCACCACAAAACAAGACGCCTAGCCTAGGGAATTAGGATTGTATTTTACCAATTTTCATTGCAAAATAGAATGTAGCCTTCATATGCTTGGGTCATGAATAAGAAGAATTCATGATTTTTTTTCAACGAGACCAAGTAGAAATTGCATTTTTCTTTTCAAACAAAATGCCTACTCCTTGTGTGTTATTTCTTTTTCTTTTTTTTTAGATAACAAGATGCCCACTTCATGTGGGCTGGCTTGGATGTTTGGTTACTAAAAATAGAGATTAAGGAATGGGTCAATTTGAATGTACAAAAATCAATGTGGCAATTATTATTTTCTTTGTTCTTTATTAGAGAGATCTTCATTTCTTTCAAACGGGCCCCTTCGTGTTTTAATACCATAATTCTTTTATATGTTTCCTTCTTCATAAATATCCTACACCTTTTCCATTATCCAACTACAAAATAATGTTCATTTTGATTATTTAATCATTACTACTATTTAAATTTTAATAACTCTTTAAACAAGGCCCGCGTTGGGCGCGGGCCCTCAAGCGCTAACCAGAAATTCAACGCGACTGAAAAAACATAGAAATGAAACTTTTCAAACAAAATGCCCACAATACTACTATTTAAAATTTTAATAACTCTTTAAACAAGGCCCGTGTTGGGCGTGGGCCCTCAAGCGCTAGTTATATATATTAAAGCAGCAAGTTTTTTCGCCGGGGAGCGACACGTGGCGGGGGAGGCTGCCTGGGAGGAGGACAAGTGGTGCGCCCTCGTGCTTTTTGCGCTCCCACGTTCCCCAATTGCCCTTCCCTCCTCTTATTTCCCTTTTATATATATTAAAGCAGCAGGGGTTTTTGCGGGGGAGCGACACGTGGCGGGGGGAGGCTTCGTTTCCCTTTTATATATATTAAAGCAGCAGGGGTTTTTGCGGGGGAGCGACACGTGGTGGGGGGAGGCTTCGTGGGAGGAGGACACGTGGCGCAGCCTCAGGCTTTTTGCGCTCCACTTCCCGAATTGCCCTTCCCTCCTTTTATTTCCCTTTAAATTTAAATTCATATGCAATCCCTAAAATCTCTCCTTCTCACCAAACCACTATTTTCTAATTTTCCTACATAATAGGATCTCCAATAAGATTCCTATTAACACAAAACCCAGCGTGCAACGCCCATCTTCTCCCTCCTTCATATCAGCCCACGTCCCTGCGCAGCAACCCAGACCCATTCCACCATCTCCATCTCCCTCTTTCCATCTCATCACCCACGCGCAGATCCCTCACGCCCTAGCCTCACGCAAAGCCATCTCCCTCGCTCCCAGCCTCATGCGGACCCATCTCCCTCACGCGGCAGCCCCTCTCTCGGGCTCATCATCATCTCCCCAGAACGCCCTGAGCAACCAAAAAGATCATCTCCATCTCTACTCAATCAGAACCAAAAAGAAAACCACTCCATTATTTTCTCATCCCATAATCACACCCATGCCAATATCTGCATCACCATCAGCATGGCATCTTCCCACCTCACCAAATCCAACCCAGCCAGACCTAACTGTTCTTCATCGTCATCGTAACCAGGCCTTATGTGAAACTAGATAAGGCATTATCATCATTAGCAAATCAACCCAAACGGACCCCACTGCTTCACCACCTTCTTACCCTCTCACCAAGGTTTCAAGCCAACTCTCATCTCAACAATACTGAGCCCATCTCTCTTTCCCGTCCCTATTCCCTAAAACAAACAACCTATCAACACCTTCATAGAATGGGATCCATACCATCATCAACTGCAAACATCATCAAGGAAACTCTCCTACAAGTCGAGACCCACTTCCCCAAACCCTCATCCCATCTCCCTTTCTCACCCACTTTCTCACCCAAACTCTGCAGTTGTAAGGTGATTTGTGTGTGGGGAGATTTCCAGAACCACAGGATTAAGCTAATCGCAGCCATCAGATGAGGCTAAGCACTCTCACGTGCCATCCTCGTGCCATCCACGTGGCACCAATCTCACCCCGGCTACCAGGACAAAGGCCTCGGCCGAAGTCAAGCAGCCCCGGACCGCCAGCGCCGAACTCGGCTACCCCTGTGTCCATTCCGGCACCCATCTCGGCAGAAAACTCCACCTCGGCTGAAGAAGCCGGGACAGAAGCCGAAGCAAGAGAGAACCTTCACTTGCACCCCTCTTCCCCCACTGTCATCAGGCACGTGGAAGAATAGGGGCGCGAGCTAGTGGGACAGATGCGACATCCAGCCGCTCACAATCTTCGCCAGATCCCTGACAGGGCGGCATCCAGCGGCTGAGGCCACATCAGGGCAGGGCCCGAGGGCAGATCCGCTGGTACCCCTACCGCCAAAGGCGCCCAACACGATCTGGCCCAACAAGATGTGCATTAAATGCGACGTGGGCTGACCCGACGCGCATTTAATACAGAGTGGGCTGGATTGGACCGCAATTAATGCAATGTGGGCTGATCGTGACTTCCCAGTCGAATCACGGCCCCACACCACAATATCCCCTAAAGATACGTTCCAAACTCTATAAATAGAGGCTCAAACCACCATCTAAGGTACGCACATTCCATACACGGAGCCGTTACTCTGTCTCTCTTCTTCCTCTCCTTCCATTGTTCCAGTTCCTTCACTGACTTTGGCATCGGAGAGCCTTGCGCCTGCCCAGGCCAGGGTCCTCTGACCGTGTGTTCTTCCCTTTCAGGCTTTCGGACGGCACCCCAGTCATTCCCAGTCATCGTCATCATCGGATAAGTCCTCTAAGGCACCTCCTTATTGTGGGTCATTATTTTCTGCACCTACAATTGGCGCCGTCTGTGGGGAAGTAATATCCC
Organism: Litsea cubeba; assembly: GCA_012931725.1. NCBI lineage: Eukaryota > Viridiplantae > Streptophyta > Magnoliopsida > Laurales > Lauraceae > Litsea > Litsea cubeba. Next base: position 45,372,708 of record CM022946.1, on the reverse strand, counting down.
AATCTTCCCAACCTTCCCAACCTTCTTAACCTCAATCTTTCAGAAGCCATGCCTCCGAAAGCTAGGAAGGGCGTAGAGTCCTCGAGAGCAGCGCTCGAGCTGCCACCACCGTCAACGGACGTCCCTCCTCAAGGGCACTCCCGCACGGTGCATGGCACGTCTGCAGGCGAGGGCCGCTTAGGCTCTCAGCTCTTTGTCGAGTTCCCACTCCAAGAGGGACTCGAGGCCTCGATCTCAGCAGAAGAAGTCATGCCGCCCAGACGCGATGAGCGTCGGCACGAGCGTCCTCGGAAGGACAAAGCCGTGGCCGTAGGAGAGACGCGCCACGTTCAACCCCCTGCCACTAGAGAGGTTCTCGAAGCCCAAACTGCTCTCCTCCAGAAGCAAGAGCAGCTGATTCGCGAGCTCCAGCAGCAGCTGAGGGCAGCGCAAACTGCCTCCTTGAGGCAGGTCTCTGAGCCTCAAGGGAAGAAGAGGGACGCCCCCAGCAGGGCAGCCCAGCCTCCCCGCGAGGACCTCAGAAGTCATCTGGACCATAAACGGAGCCAGATTCGTGACGAAGGCTCGAGCAACAGCCGGAGTCATCATAGCCGCGATGGCCGAACTCATAGCCGTCGTAGCCCGAGCCACCCCAAGCGAAAGCCCTGAGCTCAGACTCCAGAGAAGGACGATGAGCAGGAGCGATTTGACAAACGTGTCAGATTGGCTCTCCAGCACAACTTGGACGCACAGGACCAGAAGCAGATCTGTGGTCACACTGATCTGGGTGGCTCGCCCTTCACTCGAGCAACAGCCGGAGTCATCATAGCCGCGATGGCCGAACTCATAGCCGTCGTAGCCCGAGCCACCCCAAGCGAAAGCCCAGAGCTCAGACTCCAGAGAAGGACGATGAGCAGGAGCGATTTGACAAACGTGTCAGATTGGCTCTCCAGCACAACTTGGACGCACAGGACCAGAAGCAGATCTGTGGTCACACTGATCTGGGTGGCTCGCCCTTCACAAAAGAGATCGAGCGCACCCCCTTGCCCAGAAAGTTCTCCGTCCCACGGTTTGTCCCCTATGACGGACTGTCCGACCCATCCGCACACCTCCGACACTTCTCCCAGAAGATGTCCATCTGGGGGAACGAGGGTCACCTAAACTGCAAAATCTTCTCCTCCAGTTTGGGTGACCTCCCCCTGAAGTGGTTCTGCTCTCTCCCGGAGCGGTCGGTTTCCAGTTGGAAGGAGCTCCAGCTCTCCTTCCTGAAGAAGTTCCAAGCCTACACCGTCGTCCCCAAGAAGGAAGGGGACCTCCTCGCCCTGAGAATGAAGCCGGGCGAAACCCTCGCCAAGTTCGCCCAGCGATTCTGGGCAGTCTACAGCCAGATCGAGGGCACGAGGGAAGGGATAGCAATCTACGCCTTCCAGCATGCCCTGATCCCCAGCAACGACTTGCGGAAGGACTTGGCCGGGAACCCCCCAGAATCCATGCCAGAGTTGATGTCCCGGGTGAAGCGCTTCATCGCCCAGGAGGAAGACGAGATCCGAGCTAGGGATCAGGACGGGCGTCCGGAGCCTGAGCAGAAGAGTAGCCAGCCTCGCAGAGAGGCGGGAGGCCCTCCCAGAAGCGGGAGACCAAGCAGGCCTGGGTCTCCAGTTCGGCGAAGCCTTCGTCGTCCAGGTCTGGGGGCACCTGGAAGCCCAGACCTCCCTCCAGCGCCAGTCAGAGCGTCAACGTCGTCTTCAAGGAGCCGATCTACCGCATCCTGACCAAGATCAGGTCCAAGCCGTTCTTCAAGTATCCTCAGCCCATGAAGAATGAACCCACCGAAGGCGCCCGAAGCAAGCTCTACTGCTCCTTCCATAGGGGCAACGGGCACAGGACCGAAGAATGCGAGACTTTGCAGGGGTATCTGGAGAAGCTGGCTAAAGAGGGCCACATCCCAGAGTTCATCAAGGCAGGTGATGCCGGCGGCAGCGAGGGCCGAATTCACCAGAGCGCGGCCCAGGCTCCAGACAGCGAGGACTCAGAGAAGATCATCAACGTGATCCATCTGGCGTCCTCAGCTCCCGCTTCCTCGTCCCGGGGAAGCTCTCAGGCCCGTGCCGAAGCCAGGCGGGCTTCGCACAGGAAAGAAGTAATGAAAGCCGAACTCGCTCCGGCATCCAAGAAAGCCCGCCGCGACCGACCCGCCATCTCGTTCTCGGATCGAGATCTAGAGGGAATCCAGGTCCCTCACAACGACCCCCTGCTCCTCACCATGAAGCTGAGAGACTTCACCGTGAAGAGGATCCTCGTCGACTCCGGCAGCTCCTCCGAGGTCCTCTACTACGACTGCTTCAAGAAGATGAGACTCTCCGAAGCAGACCTCACGGAGGTCCGAGCACCCTTGCTAGGGTTATCCGCCATGCCAGTCTATCCCAAGGGTAGGATCACCTTGGAAACCCGAGTTGGTGGAGCATCCGTGCTGGCCGACTTCCTGGTTGTGGACGCCCCTTCTCCCTACAATGTCATTCTGGGCAGAACGTGGCTCCACAAGCTAGAGGCAGTTCCTTCTTCCCTCCACCAAAAGCTGAAGTTCGTCCTTGAGAACAAGGAGGGCAAGATGGAAGTAATCACAGTGGAGGGAGACCAGCAGCAGGCCAGGCAGTGCATGCTGGCCGCAGTCCCAGCAGTGAAGGAGCCAGAGCGCGTCAACCTGGCCGAATTCGAGAAAGGCCTCGATGAGATCGGCCGGGACCCTGAGAAGAAGAGCATCGAGGACCTGGCCGAGGTTAGGCTAAACCCGGCAGACCCAGACAGGTTCTTCCTGATTGGCACCCAGCTTCCAGACGAAGAAAGGGCCGAACTCTCTCGGTTCTTGATGCAGAATGTGGACGTCTTCGCTTGGAACCCAAGCGAAATGCCTGGGGTTGACCCTGAGGTCATGTGCCACAAGCTCAATGTCGACCCCGACCACAAGCCGGTGGTGCAGAGGGCCCGAAGGACCGGGCTGCAGCAGACAGATGCGGTCGTCGAAGAGATCGACAACCTGCTAAAAGCAGGGGCCATCCGGGAAGTCCAGTACCCGGTATGGCTGGCCAACACGGTGGTGGTCAAGAAGAAAACTGGGAAGTGGAGGGTGTGCGTGGACTTCACCGACTTGAACAGGGCTTGCCCTAAGGACAGTTTTCCCCTCCCAAAGATTGACCAACTGATCGACGCCACCGCTGGTCACGACCGAATGAGCTTCCTTGACGCCTACCGAGGCTATCATCAGATCCCGCTCTACGAACCTGACGAGGAGAAAACATCATTCATTACCCCCCGCGGCAGTTACTGCTATAAGGTGATGCCCTTCGGGCTGAAGAATGCGGGGGCGACCTATCAGCGCCTCGTCACAAAAATGTTCCAGGCCCAGCTCGGCCGATCGGTAGAGGTGTACATCGACGACATGGTCGTCAAATCTGTGTGCTCCAGCGACCATCTGGCGGATCTCGGCCAAGTCTTCGACATCCTTCGCGCATACAAGCTCAAGCTAAACGCTTCCAAGTGCGCCTTCGGCGTAGCCTCTGGCAGGTTCCTCGGCAGCTTGGTAACGCGGAGGGGGATAGAGGCCAATCCGGACCAGATCACTGCCATCCAGGGCATCCAGAGTCCCTCTACCACGAAGGAAGTTCAGAGGTTCACAGGAATGGCCGCCGCACTCAATCGCTTCATCAGCCGGTCATCAGATAAGTGCAGGCCTTTCTTTCAGCTTCTAAAGAAAAATCTGAAATTCCAGTGGACCCCCGAGTGCGGCCAGGCATTGGCCGCACTCAAAACCTATTTAATGTCACCACCCTTACTTTCCACCCCAACTATGGGGGAGACTCTGTATCTGTACCTTGCGGTCTCGGATCACGAAGTAAGCTCCGTCCTCGTCAGAGAGGACGAGGGAATTCAAAAGCCAATTTACTATACGAGCAAGACCCTGCTCGATGCCGAGACCAGGTACCTTCTATTGGAGAAGCTTGCGTTGGCTCTCGTCAGTGCCTCCCGCAAGCTCTCCCATTATTTTCAATCCCACACCATTGTGGTGATCACGGAGCACCCACTCCGTTCAGTGTTCAAGAAGGCTGACTTTTCAGGGCGCATATCGAAGTGGGCAGTTGAACTGGGGCAATATGATATACAGTACCGTCCCTGAACTGCGATCAAAGCCCAGATTCTGGCAGACTTCATAGTGGAATTCGTCTCCCCCAACCCGGCTCCGACCCAGCTCGGCACGGCACTGGGGGGCGCAGGGCACGAGCCAGAAGAGTCTGAGACCGAACAGTGTCCCACCTCGGCATGGAAGATCTTTGTCGACGGATCGTCCACCTCCAAGAGAGCTGGCACCGGCATAGTTCTCCAATCGCCAGAAGGACTAGTCATAGAACAAGCCTTCACCCTGGACTTCAAAGCCACAAACAATGAGGCAGAGTACGAAGCACTGATCGCGGGGTTGAACAGCGCCCAAATCCTTGGAGCCCAACACCTGGTGATCTTCAGCGACTCTCAACTGGTAACTAGCCAGCTCGCTGGAGACTATCAGGCCAGGGACGACAGGATGGCGGCCTACTTAGCCCTTGCGAAAAAACTGCTCTCCCATTTTCAGAAAGCCGAGGTCAAGCAAATATCCCGAGATAACAACACGCATGCAGATGCGCTTGCAAACCTGGCCTCCGCTGTCGAAGCAGGAAAGAAGAGGACCATCGAGGTCGGGTCAGTATCAAGGTCAAGTCTAGAACTCCATTCATCTCGGCTTATCCTCTGTGCTGACCTCGGCCCTAGCTGGATGGATCCAATCGTCGCCTACTTGAAGGACGACCAGCTCCCCAAGGACAAGACTGAGGCTCACAAGATCAGGCTCAAGGCAGCTCGGTTCTGGCTCTCTCCCGAAGGCAAACTCTACAGGAAGTCCTTCACAGGTCCATACCTCCAATGCGTCCACCCGACCAAGGTGGACGACTTCCTGTATGAGATCCACGAAGGAATCTGCGGCAGCCATATAGGAGGTCGGTCATTGGCCTACAGAGCAATCAGCCAGGGTTACTGGTGGCCCTACATGCAGAAGGACGCCCAGGTCTACGCCAGGAAATGCGAGAAATGCCAGAAGTTCTCCCACTCCCTCCATCAGCCAGCACAGGATCTGAGTCCCCTCTCCAGCCCATGGCCCTTCGCTCAATGGGGCCTGGACATTGTGGGGCCTCTCCACCGAGCTCCAGGGAACAAGAGATGGCTGATAGTGGCTACGGACTACTTCACAAAGTGGATAGAGGCTGAACCGTTGTCTTCCATCACGGACAGAGACTCCAGGAACTTCGTTTGGAAAAACATCCTTACGAGGTTCGGCATCCCCCGGACCCTGATTTCGGATAACGGGACTCAGTTCGACTCCAAGTCCTTCAAAGACTTCTGCCAAGAGCACGGCATCAGAAACCATTACTCCACCCCGGCATATCCACAGAGTAATGGCCAGGCAGAAATCTCTAACAAAGTGATCCTGGACGGCCTGAAGAAGCGACTGGACAAGGCAAAGGGCAGATGGACAGAGGAGCTTCCGAGCGTGCTATGGGCATACAGAACAACTCCAAGGAGGTCCACCTCGGCAACACCTTTCTCTCTGGCCTACGGGATGGAGGCGGTCATTCCCTTGGAAATCGGCCTTCCTACCCTGAGGACAGAGCTGGTCGACCAAGGCCGAAATGAGACGAACCTGGCAATGGAGCTGGAGCTGGCAGACGAGCGACGAGAAGCAGCAGCCCTGAGACTGACCGACTATCAACAGCGGTTAGCCAGGGCATACAATCAAAATGTCAAAGAAAGAAGGTTCACCGCGGGAGAGCTCGTTTTAAAGAAGGCCCTGCCAGCTGACAAAGAACCAAACGAGGGAAAGCTTGCCCCGAACTGGCGTGGCCCGTTCAGAGTAGTCTCACTAGCGGGAAAGTCAGCCTACAAGCTTGAAGACTTGGAAGGCAAGCCGCTGCCGAGACCGTGGAACGCATCCCACTTGAAGAAATTTTATTTCTAAAGATGTAATGAATCTCAGAATCAATAAAAGCAGCTTTTGCCTTGTCATCAATCTGTCGTCTCTCTCTGATCGACCCCGGCAGCATAGGCTCCACGCCCTGGAAATGGCCTGGAGTTCTTACACTCAGCCTTTCCTAAAGCCCCGTGTTTTGAACACAATCAAGGCTCTACGCCCTGGAAACGGCCTGGAGTTCTTACACTCAGCCTTTCCTAAAGCCCCGTGTTTTGAACACAATCAAGGCTCTACGCCCTGGAAACGGCCTGGAGTTCTTACACTCAGCCTTTCCTAAAGCCCCGTGTTTTGAACACAATCAAGGCTCTACGCCCTGGAAATGGCCTGGAGTTCTTACACTCAGCCTTTCCTAAAGTCCGGGTTCATAAACCCCTCACACCTCGGCGCAGGTTAATTCGGCCGCGGTATGGATCCACCACGGCGCAAGTCAATTTGGCCACGGCATGGATCCGCCACGGCGCAAGTCAATTCGGCCAAGGTATGGATTCACCTCGGCGCAAGGCCAGCCATTTCGGCCGAGGTCAGTGCCAGCACTCAAACACAGAAACAGTGTTCCAGAACAGTGCAAGAAAAACAGAAGACGATGCAAGAGCATTGTACACAGTTTGGCATTTTATTCATTGTAAACTGCTTCATTACAAAAGTCACAGAACAGAGAGCAAAATACAAAAAGGAGGATCGCAGTCCTCTGAAAACAGAAAATGAAGCGAAAACTGGGAGACTCTGATCTTCACCGACTCTTCAGGCAGAAGGCTCGAGGACGCCGGATCGCTGCCTGGAGGTTCTGAGTGATCCTGAACTTCACTGAGCTCTATAATGCGCTTTGGTTGGTCAGACCAAAGCGATTACAGAGCACCCCCAGTTCGGAGGCCCTGGACCTCGCTGAGCTCTTCAACACCCTCCGGTCAGTGAGACCAGCCAAGTTTGAAGAAACCCCAGGTCCAGCGGGGCCTCAATCCCGCCTTCCGTCCGGCGGTCGCGCAAGACCGTGTCGGACGAGAATGCGCCATCGTCCCCCAGTTGCGTTGCAGCGCATCCTCACTCTGTCTGGCCAGGGACGGATGGCCGTGAACCCGCGTTCAGAGAGCGCGTGGTCCACGGGGAGTTCCTTCAGAGAGCGCGCAGACCACGACGGGCTTCCCCCCTTGGAGAAAGCCGTCCGCAGGCGCAAGGGTTCCCCCCGGATCGAAGATTACAGAATGTCTGTCAGACATGGTTCCTATAGCTAAGTGAATTAAGCCATCCTACTTCCGTTTCTTTTCTTCTCCCATGGCGAGCTTGCCATCCCTATTTATAGGAAGAAGAAGGGCTCAGTCTCCTAAAGGAGTTATGAGGGCGAAGTCTCCCACGCGTTACCGGGGATGCACGACTGTTGACCAGCGATCCCTATGGCGCCGCGTGGAGACGTCCGTCCGATTCCCTCGTCAGCCGTGCCACCATGTTTATTGCTATTTATGGTCTCCAAAATACGGAGAGTCGGCACTGACAGCTATGAGGACCGTTTGACTCTTTCTACCTCAAGGGCCACGCCACACAGTAAAGGCATTCAATACCCTTCAATGCACATCCAGAAATGAAAGAGAGACAAATGCAAAGAGAAAATTCACAAGTAAAGAAGCCCGTCTTTCATTGAGTGCAGAAAATATTTACAAGGCTGAGAAGCAAAAGCACTACAGACAAGAAGACAGAAATATAAAGGAGCCCGGCTACTATGGTTTCGGCGACTCCACTAGGTCGATCACCACATCTGATGGACCAGTGGACTCGGCCGAAACCGTGACTTTGCTCGGAGCGCCGCTGGCGGAGGAGGCCTTGACCGGTACCTCACCCGAACCAGGGGCAGAAGAGGTCTCACCCTGAGGCACGGCCGAGGCATCACTTGCGACCGGGGCATCGCTCAAGACCGGGGCAGCTGGAGCGTCGTCAGCAGCAGGAGCTTCGACCGGGGCGCTTTCAGCTGCAGGAGCTTCGACCGGGGCGCTTTCAGTTGCAGGTGCGGAGCTCGGCTCGGGATCCAGGTCCGAATACTTCGGCAGGTCCTGATAGACATGATGGTCTTCAGGGACCCCCGCACGTCTCAGTGCGGCCAGGCACCCTTCCTCGAACAGAATGGACGTGATCTCCTCCACCTGTTTCTCATACAGCTCGGTGGCGCGGTCCACCCCGTTCTGGAAGGCGGATTGGGCCTCGGACAGAAGAGAGGCCATCTCCTTTTCCAGGTCAACGTTCGCCTTCACCAGCTTCTCCCTCTCAGCGCGACCAGCCAAGACCTCCCCTCGCAACCTCGTTACCTCAGCCGTCGACTCAGACTTCGACCTGGCCAACTCCGACTCCAACTCGGAGACCCTTTTGTTCTTTGTCCAAAGCTCGCCTTTCATATGGTTGGCCCAGGATGAGAGTTCGGCGACCTCAGTCAGAGCCGATGCCAACCGAGCGGACTCTCCAGCACTGGCCACCTTGAGCTCTTCCATTCCCTTCCGCTGCACTTCCAGCTCCTTCATCAGCTTCTCCCGCTCGGACTCCAGACGGGTCACCCTCGATGCGTTCCTATCCCTCCTTCCTAGGATGGCTAGGAGCCTCTGCACGTTCTGCAAGGGAAAAGGGAGGGTCAAAACAGGAACAGCCGAGCTAGGCCACTTGAAAGAATACACAAAAAACACTTACCAGGATGTCGGCCTGGATCGCTGTCAACATCAGGCTCTCGTCATCAAACTTCTCGTGCTCCTCCATATCCCGTGGCAGAGCACAGGCCCTGGCAAGGGCCCCGATCACCTCGGCATTTCCCAGCAGTCGGTCTTCAACGCTCAGGGGTTTGCCGGGTTGTGTTTCCATTCTCGGCTTCCACCGTGCTGGGGCAGTTCGGGGCCCGGAGGCCGATCCGGACCCTTGCCCCGCCGAGATGAGAGGCTCGCGCGTTGGCCCGACAGTCGACTTGCTGACTGGCGCACTCTTTTCCTTCGGCGCGCTCTTCTCACCCCCCTTTTCGGATGGAGCTTTAGCTCCAGGGGCGTGAGCGGGAGTCTTGCCCTTCGGCTGCAGATCAGCCTTCGAACTCTTATCCCCCGCCTTCGATTTCTTCCTGGGTGGGGACCCCTCCTTCGAGCGGTCCGGCGAGCGTCGCCGGGCGCCCCCGCTCAGAGCGGGGGCAGGAGCAGAGAGAGCACCAGCGCCCACCGGACCCGAAGCAGCACGAGTACCGGCAGGCGATGGGGCCCCAGAAGACGATGACCTCTGCCTAAACTTAGCAGCCAGGTCTTTGACAGCAGGCTCCCTCGAACTTCCCTCCATGTCCTCTCCTCGATCGGAGAAATAAGCGTCCACTATCTGCGTCGGGTCCGGCAGCTCCGGATCAGAAGTAGACGCCTCGGCACCAGACGCAGTTCGGTCGGCAACGGGGTAGGCCAAGGGGACCCCGCTAAACACCGCGACAGATACGGTTGGACGGTCAGGGCGTGTCTCGTCCACCTCAGGCACTCCAGTCCTGTGGTAGTGGCCGCGATACCTCGGCGTGTACCCGAGCAGCTTCCAAGCTGACCTGGTCTCGTGCCCCTTGTATCTTTCGACCTTGTCGATGTCGTCGGTGTTCCTCCTCCAACCTTCGCTGACAGCTCGGCGTCGCCTTGCACCCGCCTCTGCTCAACAGGCAAAAAAGAGTATCAGTTCGGCATCAATGAGACAACGCAATCAGCGCAGAAGCTACGCGTGTAGCCGTCAACTCGGTTCCCAAGACGAACAGGGCAGGGCATTTATTGCTTTAAAGAGTTGAAGCGACACCAGGCAATGATCACTGCATCCCCAGACGGATTCTTCTAGCTTTCAACCCCTAAAGGCTAGCACACTTCAGAGGTCAAAAGCTAGGGGCAATTGTGTGGGGAGATTTCCAGAACCACAGGATTAAGCTAATCGCAGCCATCAGATGAGGCTAAGCACTCTCACGTGCCATCCTCGTGCCATCCACGTGGCACCAATCTCACCCCGGCTACCAGGACAAAGGCCTCGGCCGAAGTCAAGCAGCCCCGGACCGCCAGCGCCGAACTCGGCTACCCCTGTGTCCATTCCGGCACCCATCTCGGCAGAAAACTCCACCTCGGCTGAAGAAGCCGGGACAGAAGCCGAAGCAAGAGAGAACCTTCACTTGCACCCCTCTTCCCCCACGTCATCAGGCACGTGGAAGAATAGGGGCGCGAGCTAGTGGGACAGATGCGACATCCAGCCGCTCACAATCTTCGCCAGATCCCTGACAGGGCGGCATCCAGCGGCTGAGGCCACATCAGGGCAGGGCCTGAGGGCAGATCCGCTGGTACCCCTACCGCCAAAGGCGCCCAACACGATCTGGCCCAACAAGATGTGCATTAAATGCGACGTGGGCTGACCCGACGCGCATTTAATACAGAGTGGGCTGGATTGGACCGCAATTAATGCAATGTGGGCTGATCGTGACTTCCCAGTCGAATCACGGCCCCACACCACAATATCCCCTAAAGATACGTTCCAAACTCTATAAATAGAGGCTCAAACCACCATCTAAGGTACGCACATTCCATACACGGAGCCGTTACTCTGTCTCTCTTCTTCCTCTCCTTCCATTGTTCCAGTTCCTTCACTGACTTTGGCATCGGAGAGCCTTGCGCCGCCCAGGCCAGGGTCCTCTGACCGTGTGTTCTTCCCTTTCAGGCTTTCGGACGGCACCCAGTCATTCCCAGTCATCGTCATCATCGGATAAGTCCTCTAAGGCACCTCCTTATTGTGGGTCATTATTTTCTGCACCTACAATTTGGAAGCATCATTTTTTGGTGGTCCATCATCACAGTATGAATTGAATGGTTTTTTCAATGAACTCATATGAATTGAATGGTTTTTTTTTATAAACTCATATGAACATGAATGGTTTGGATCACACATATGCCACGCAGAATAACATTCATTGCAAACTTTTTTTCCTTTTTAATAGATCTTGATATGTATCATTTTAAAAGGTTAAATAAAATATTTATATATTCTGGACTTAATTTATTTCTAATACTTTTTCCAAAACCATTAAGATCCATTAGTTAATGTTTTGATATTTGACATTTTACATTTTATTTACATGGTTAATATTTAAATATTGATGTAATTTTTCTTTTTCTATCTTCCTTTATTTTCCCATTTTAAATTTGTGACGACCACATATTACTTCCTTTTGTTTTGCATGAGTTTTGTTTCCATATACAAGGTATAGGTGGGCCCTAAAAGGTTTTTCTTCCATTACCAGTGACATAAATGATATAAGTGGATATGGTGAAACAACTACACGAATCGAATGAGTTGATGGACAGTTTAAAATATTTTCTTCTAAATAAATTTATTTCTTATTTATGCTCACCATTTTGCTATATCTTTTTCATTCTTATAAGGTTCATATCATGTTTTTTTTTTTCAATGAGACCATGTAGAAATTGCCATTTTCTTTTTTTTAATCTACTTATCCCTCATTTTCTGGGATTGTTATTTTTTTTCTTTTAATTAATTTCGATTTTTAATGGTCTTCACTCGTTTGACACTGTCTGTGCAGTGGGATGCTTTAATCCTTGCTCGGATTATCAATTTACCAGTTGGCGGTTAATTATGAGAGCCCGTGTGAAGCTAGGTTGAGTGGATCGAGACATAATTTTCTGTGTGGTCTTGATAATGGGGAGGAGTATTGAGTTAAAATTGGGAACTACTTAGTGTTCTAATCCATTGGCTTTTGATGATTGGCCTAATTCTTACAATTGGACCCGAGTCCAGTTCCAATCCTGCCATAAACAAATCCCTTATATTTTGCCCGTACAACACTCTGAACAACAGAACTCACCCATTCATTACATGGGGAGAAATAACGTATTGCATGGGAGAAGCCCTGTTTGTGTGGCCCACCAGTGATCCGATCAGGACTGTTTTGATCATAACATCATGCTGAGCCCGGGCCTAATAATAACATATATTAAATAATAGTGTATATATGATATTCATGAAATAGATAACAGGATCACAATTGCATTTTTAAACCAAGTGTAGTTAATTTATACATTCACATAATTTCTCCAGTTTTAAAATGAACCCAATCCCTTTGATAAATATAGAGGGGCCGGGCCAATTTGGTTTGGGTTAGAGGTGGGGCCCACCTTCTGTACCCAGGCCTATGACCGACCAATTTTTAAAACAGGTTGCAAGATTGCAACCACACCGATTTTGATCCCGCATAACCTGCATTAAATGTGGGTCAGGTCAGGTTAGGCTCAACCTAACCCGTATAACTTTGTCTATTACCCCTTACCATAAAAAAAGATGGCTTAGAAAATTCAAACCCACAACCTTTGGCATTTTCAGCAACATCTCCACCACTACACCAACCGACTCTTTTATACAAATGTTTATAAAAAAACTAATTAGGTGACCCGTGATCCGATCAAGACTGTTTTGATCATAACGTCCATGATTAGCCCAGGCCCTATAATAACATATATTAAATAATAATAATATATTAGATATATATAATAAGCATGAAATAAATATTGGGTTTCTGATCCAAGACAAAAGGAAATATGGGTTTGCCTGTTTGCAATCTCAAAACACCCTTTAACCCATCACTTCCTACTGACGATCAATAAAAAAAACTCAAGGTAAAATAAGAGGTCAATCGAGTTCCACCACAATCCAAGACGTCTAGCCTAGGGAATTAGGATTGTATTTTACCAATTTTCATTGCAAAATAGAATGTAGCCTTCATATGCTTGGGTCATGAATAAGAAGAATTCATGATTTTTTTTCAACGAGACCAAGTAGAAATTGCATTTTTCTTTTCAAACAAGTAAAGGTTGTGACTGCATTGTTGCTGGAGCCCTATAACTTTTTATTATTATCAAGACATCCTGTTGTATTATCAGTTTAAACCATGTACTGCTGCTTAATCTAACAATCAACATTTCTAAGTATATGGAAACTCATGATTCTATGAGTCTATCTATAGACACCCCCATTCAAGAGTTTCCCGTTCCACACAAGGTTGCTAAGAATACTCATCTCTCCCTCTTTGTATTCGATTTTTTTTCCCTTCTGGGTTTCAATTGTATAATCTCTTTATGATAAATTTATGCACAATCATGATCTAATCAATCACAACCATGATGCACCACTGGAACTCCACCATAAGAATACTTATACTTCTAGATCAAACATCATGCAGGTAGTTGGCCCGGTCAACGGTTTATTTTGCAGGATGTTTATCAACGGCCCAAATATCTAACATAAATACAAAAATCAAATAATAATATTTTTTAGATTTCTGTTTTTTTTTATTTTTTCTGTTTATTTTTTACATTCATTCCTTCTTTATTAATATTATTTATTTTATTAATAAATAAACAAGTCTTAATGCGGTAAAATAATTCCTTTTTTATTATTATTATTTATTTGTATCATGTAGTTTTATTTGTATTATTATATTTTGATGAAGAGGCCCGGTTTATTTAGATTTCTATTTTTTCATTTTTTCTGTTTATTTTGTACATTCATTCCTTTTTTATTAATATATATAATTATCATGTAGCTCTAAGATTTCTATTTTTTTATTTTTTCTGTTTATTTTTTACATTCATTCCTTTTTATTAATATTTTTAAAATATTTAAGCCTTTTTAGTGATCATTTAATAGTGGGCCCATTAAAATAGGGATGAGAGAAAAAAATGGAGATAAACTAGGGATGTGGACGTTGGTGGAAAAGAGAGAAATAAGGAAAGACAATTTAATTTAAGCCTTTTTAGTGATAGTTTAAAGTGGGCCCATTAAAATAGGGATGGGAGAAAAAAAATGGAGATAAACTAGGAATGTGGACCTTGGTAAAAAGGAGAGAAATAAGGGGAGAAAAATCAGGAGATAAGAGAAAAAATAGGAGATTCAGAATTATTTAAATTTTCTTGATTGAGATTTTTGTTTTATTGTTTTTTTTTTTTGGATTATTTTTTACATTCATTCCTTCTTGATCAATATTCATGTAGTTCCATTTTTGTTATTATATTTTGATGAAGAGGCCGGTTTATTTAGATTTATGTTTTTTTATTTTTTACACTCATTCCTTATTTATTAGTATTATTTTTTTTTACAATGTAGTCCTATTTTTATTATTATATTTTGATGATGAGTATGGTTTATTTAGATTTCTATTTTTTTTAAAATTCATTAATTTTTTTAGTATTATTTATTTTCATGTAGTTTTATTTTTATTATTATATTTTGATGCCGAGGACGGTTTATTTAGATTTTTGTTTATTTTTTACATTCATTCCTTTTTTATTAATATTATTTATTATTGCTATGTAGTTTTAATATTATTATTATTATTTGATGAAGAGGCCGGTTTATTTAGATTTATGTTCTTTTAATTTTTTCTGTTTATTCTTTACATTCATTCCTTCTTTTAAGGAGAGTAAAAGTAGGAGAGAATAGAAAAAATAGGAGATTCAGAATTATTTAAATTTTCTTGATTGGAATTTCTGATTTTCTATTTTTTATTATTTTTTTTTACATTCATTCCTTTTTTATTAATATTATTTATTCTCAATTCATATAAGTCATATGGAGTTGGAGTTGGAGTTAGGGTAAGCATTTACAAATGGGCTAGAAATTAGATGGATTGGTCAATGCATGGGCTAGAAAAATGTCAAACAATGGACCTTGGTCCAACTTTTTACTGACAAAAAACTTGGCAATGGATCTCATGTGTACAAATTAATCAAATTGGGTTAGGTCAAATGGGCTAGAAATTAGATGGTTTATTTAGATTTCTATTTCTTTATTTTTTCTGTTTATTTTTTACATTCATTCCTTTTTTAATTTTTATCATGTAGTTTTATTTTTATTATTATATTTTGATGAAGAGGCCGGTTTATTTAGATTTAGATTTTTATAATTTTTATTTTATTTTTTACATTCATTGATTTTTTATTAATATTATTTATTTTGTCATGTACTTTTATTTTTATTATTATCATTTGATGAAATTTTTTTGTGTAATTTTTACATTCATTCCTTTTTTATTAATATTATTTATTAAAACATCCATACTTAAAACATAAGTCACTAAAATAAACAAGTCTAAATAAGGTAAAATAAAAACTGAATATGGGTTGGGCCCAAACGTTGGTTGACCCATGGATTATTAGTCTGTCATGTGTCATAAGGAGACAATCTAGGTTTCAAAAGAAAGCCCATGTCAAGTGGTTAGGAATGTGGTACAGTTTATTTTATCAGAGAGGTCCTTTTTTCACATTGACTTACTTTAAAGAAAAAGATAAATTTAGGTTAAATTTATATAAATATAGTTCACTTCTATTGAACTTTTTTGGAAAATATATAGACCCGTACTGTGTAATGATGGACACTGTGTGGGTGGGTGAGTTTAGGTCCCTCGTACATCCCAATACCCTCATGCACACGCACCCACACCCCAGACCAAGCATAAGAAGGCGAACCAGAGCAGAGATTTAATTGAGCTCTACTATGAGTCGAGCTGAATTTCATGCTTGATTGTAAATACAATTTGTATGTACCAGATATGCCCTATGGTAGAGCATATATAATCAGGCATCAATTGCATTTAATAATAGTATTTGTGTTAGATTGACCATGCATAGGACTTTATATCTAGCATTCTGAAAAAATAGGATAAAACTAAACCCACATACTATGTTCTTGCGAGTATAGCTTTTCCCTTGATTCGTTTGGTGGGTCCTATGATAAACATCCACAATCAGGCATGAATTGCTTTTAATAATCTTTTCTAATATCCTTTGTTGTATCTTTTTTATTGTATATTTTTTAAATTTTCATTTCATGCTTTTTACCAGTGAAAAAAATAAATTGGTTGGTCTGCTAGCTTATAACTCAAACAATGAAATGATCAAACTTTGAATCGGGTTGATCTTATATGAGATCAAACTTTGTAATCTAATTTTTCTATCTTCCTTTATTTTTCCATTTTAAATTTGTAACGATCACATAGTAATCCCTTTTTGTTCTGCACAACCCATGTATTAAATGTAGTTTGTATGTTTACTGGGTGTCTACTTTTGACTTAAATTTGATTTTCCCATTATGAATTAAAGGCCCGCGTTGGGCGTGGGCCCTCAAGAAATATGGGTTTGCCCGTTTGCAATCTCAAAACACCCTTTACCCCATCACTTCCTACTGACGATCAATGAAAAAACTCAAGGTAAAATAAGAGGCCAATCGAGTTCCACCACAATCCAAGACGTCTAGCCTAGGGAATTAGGATTGTATTTTACCAATTTTCATTGCAAAATAGAATGTAGCCTTCATATGCTTGGGTCATGAATAAGAAGAAATCATGATTTTTTTTCAACGAGACCAAGTATAAATTGCATTTTTCTATTCAAACAAAATGTCCACTCCTTGTGGGTTATTTTTTTTTTTTTTTAAATAACAAGATGCCCACTTCATGTGGGCTGGCTTGGATGTTTGGTTACTAAAAATAGGGATTAAGGAATGGGTCAATTTGAATGTACAAAAATCAATGTAACAATTATTATTTTTCTTTGTTCTTTATTAGAGAGATCTTCATTTCTTTCAAATGAGTCCTATTTGAGTTTAATTATTAATTAAAGGCCCACATTGTGCGTGGGCCCCGAAGCGCTAGTTATATATTGTATGGCAGTAAGTTTTTTCGCCGGGGAGCGACACGTGGCGGTGGAGGCTGCCCGGGAGGAGGACAAGTGGCGCGCCCTCGTGCTTTTTGCCCTCCCACTTCCCCAATTGCCCTTCCTATCCCTATCCAATCCCTAAAATCTGTCATTCTCCCTAAAATCTCTCCTTCTCATCTCTCCCTCTACACACAGGATCTATGCAATGCATAAAACCCAATCTCTCTCCCTAAAATCTCTCCATCTTCTCTCTCCTTCCATCTCCTTCGTTCCCTGCCTTCTCTCTTATCTTCTTTTTCTTTCTCCCTCTCTCCTCTCTCCCCCTGGCCTGCGCACCCACACCAGCCTACGCCCCCGCTCCTCCTCCTTCTCCCTCTCTTTCCTTCTTCCTTTCCTCTTCTCCCTACGCAGCAACCCAAACCCATTCCACCATCTCCATCTCCCTCTTTCCATCTCATCACCCATGCGCAGATCCATTCGCCCCAGCCTCGTGCGGACCCATCTCCCATTGCCACCACCTCCGCCTCTCTTCTTCCTCCTCTCTTGGCTACGTTCATCACCTCCCCTCTCTTTCTCCTTCTTCTTCTTTTCCTTATTCCCTGCAATTCCACCTGCACCCACCACACACACTGCACCCACCGCACACACTGCACCTCTGCCTGCGCCTGCATCATCTTCTCTTCTTCCCCATCTTCTTCTTCCTCCCACGCTCACCCTGCATGCAGCCACAGTGGATCACGCGCCTTCCCCCTCGCCACCGGACTCTGAACCAGGTAGGAGCCTCCCCACCTCTCTTTGCATTGCATCTGCCACAAAGCAACTCCCCCTCTTTCTTTCTTCTCTCCCTGTCTACTTCCCTTTTCCCAAACAATACCTCATCGCCTATACTTCAAGACCACCGAACTTGACTTTATGAATAATGGATTTTGTTTCATATTGATTCAAGTAATGGAATTTGTTTGGCTGTTCACATGTTCTCTCTTGCTATGTTGACCGGGCACCAGAGCTTGCCACTGCTAGCAAGCAACTTCCATCATTTAAGGCTGATGTGTATCCATTTGGGGTGATTCTGATGGAGCTCCTAACAAGAAGTGCGGGTAGCATTATCTCTCGCCAAGATTGTGCGCCAATGAAGGAGGGGGAATAGACTCTTTTGATAGAGACATTGCAGGTGCAAAGGAAACTCCAAAAGCAATGGATGAATTACTTGCTATATCGCTTAGGTGTATTCTTCCTGTAGATGAGATACCTAATATTAGAAGAGTCTTTGAAGAACTATGTTCTATAACAGTTTAAAGTTTGTCTACATAATATTAGAAGATTGCAGTCCCAACATAATATAACTACATTTTCCACGTGTCCTTACTTTGATTGACCTATAATTTGAAGTGTCTATGAATGCATGAAGGAAAGATTGAATCGATGGTTTGGATCCATATAAATATCAGCGATAGGGGTCTCCTGATCATTTTAAGCTAGGATGTTCTCCCTTCTAACTCTCTCTCTCTCTCTCTCTCTCTCTCTCAATTCTTTTTAATTTTATTAATTCTGATGCTATACAACTTTATCCTCAAGTGCCCCTTTGGATTGTAGTAATTATCTTACTCTAAAATTCTTGCATTTCTTTTATGGAATTGGAAATGGGCACTTGAAAATGGGTGTCAGCCAACGTGTTGAATTCTTATTTGGTTATTTAAGCAAATTTGAGAATGCAATTTTCTTTAACATCTTATTCCAAATTTGAATAAATAAGCCGAGTCATCACATAGCGTGGCGGAGGAGACTTGCAATCAAGAAAAGGCCGTAAAAACATATAGACAGCAGACAAAGCTTTGAGAGCTTATGGATAGGAAAAACAAATATTATGGGAAATGAACACCTTTCCTTGTGTGAGTGTGTGACTTCCAAAACTAACAAAAGTTAAGTAAATATATTTGGGAAGTAGCCTAAAATCCCTCTCTGTTTCTAAAAACAATCTCTTCAAATCCTAATGGTACATGCAACCTATCAGGTAGACCGTGTATTTTTAAGATTTTAATTAATGCATTAGGTCCCTTATGATGATGTAGGGCCACCTCTTATTTGGGAAAAGACTTTGTCTCTTATAAAAAAATCCTTATCTTACCCCTACATGTATGCACCTTATTTGATGATTTGAAATTTCATGATGGTGCATTTAGTTGTTTTCATATGGTTATGAAAAGATAATGATATTTTTCTTGCAGATTTATTGGTAGTTTTTGTTTATTATTATTAATTCTGTTTTTATTGTCTTTTCCTTTTTATTTTTTATGGGAGGAAGATGTGGTGTGGGTCCTACATCAGTGTGAGCTAATTTTAAGTTTCAAATAAAACCAATTTTTTTCCAAATTTCCTCTCTTGATCCCATCAGTGTGAGCTAAGTAATTTTATTTTTTACTTCTGACATCAAACAATGTGACAAATATTAAACAAGTGGAAATTTGAAACTTATTTTTAATTTACATTGAAACGAATGTGTGTTTATCTTATCATTAATACAGTAAAATTGATGCATGGATATATGCTTTAAGTAGTCATTTACATTTCATTTAAAAAAAATGAATACTACTATTAAACTCTTAATAACTCTTTAAACAAGGC
The DNA here is from genome assembly GCA_012931725.1 of Litsea cubeba. Taxonomy (NCBI): domain Eukaryota; kingdom Viridiplantae; phylum Streptophyta; class Magnoliopsida; order Laurales; family Lauraceae; genus Litsea; species Litsea cubeba. Next base: position 45,353,379 of record CM022946.1, on the reverse strand, counting down.
CCGCGTTGTGCGTGGGCCCTGAAGCGCTAGTCTATATTATTATATTACTAAAGGGATGTATACACTTCCTCACATAAAGACACGAGGCGCAACTTCAAATTTTTTGCACTGTTATTTCTGGAGTTGCCCTTATCCCTAAAATCTCTATATCTATTACACACTCAAAATACCTAAAATCTCTCCATCAAGAATCATCTTCCACTTAAAAGCCTAAAATCTCTCCATGAGAACCCTAAATAAGCCAACACACCAGATGTGCTAAATTTATATCAATCAATTCATGGGTCCCAGCCCGCATCATTTGATTTTACCCCATTCATCTGGGTCCCACTTAAAAATATTTGGTCAATTTGTTAGGTCTATGATCATTTGATCCTTTGATATTTCTTAATCAATTCATGGGTCCCATCCCGCATAATATGATTTTATGGACGGTTAGAATAGAGATGGTGGACCCCATTCATTTGGGGGGTTTCACTTAAATAGGTTTGGTTTGGTCAATTTGTGAGGTCTATGATCATTTGATCCTTTGACCTTTATCAAGCAATTCATGGGTCCCAGCCCGCATCATATGGTTTTATGAACGGTTAGAATATAGATGGTGGACTCCATTCATCTTTGGGGTCTCACTTAAATAAATTAGGTTTAGTCAATTTATGAGGTCTATGATCATTTGAACTTTATCAATCAATTCATGGGTCCCGGCCCGCATCATATGATTTTATAGACGGGTAGAATAGAGATGGTGGACACCATTCATCTGGGTCTCACTTAAACATATTTGATCAATTTGTTAGGTCTACGATCATTTGATCTTTTTAAATCAATTCATGGTTCCTATCCCGCATAATATGATTTTATGGACGGTTAGAATAAAGATGGTGGACCCCATTCATCTGGGGGGTTCCACTTAAATATGTTAGGTTTTGTCAATTTGTGAGGTCTATGATCATTTAATACTTTGATCATTATCAAGCAATTCACGGGTCCCAGCCCGCATCAGATTATTTCATGGACGGTTAGAATATAGATGGTGGACCCCATTCATCTTGGGGGTCCCACTTAAATAGGTCAGGTTTGGTCAATTTGAGAGGTCTATGATCATTTGATCATTTGATCTTTATCAATCAATTCATGGGTCCTGCCCGCATCATTTGATTTTATGGAGGTTAGAATAAAAATGGTGAACCCCATTCATCTCGGTCCCACTTAAAAATATTTGTTTAATTTGTTAGGTCTATGATCATTTGATCTTTCTAAATCAATTCATGGGTCCCATCCCGCATAATATGGTTTTATGGACGGTTAGAATAGAGATGGTTAAAATAGAGATGGTGGACCCCATTCATTTGGGGGGTTTCACTTAAATAGGTTAGGTTTGGTCAATTTGTGAGGTCTATGATCATTTGATCCTTTGACCTTTATCAAGCAATTCATGGGTCCCAGCCCGCATCATATGGTTTTATGAACGGTTAGAATATAGATGGTGGACTCCATTCATCTTTGGGGTCCCACTTAAATAAATTAGGTTTTGTCAATTTATGAGGTCTATGATCATTTGAACTTTATCAATCAATTCATGGGTCCCGGCCCGCATCATATGATTTTATGGACGGTTAGAATAAAGATGGTGGACCCCATTCATCTGGGTCTCACTTAAACATATTTGATCAATTTGTTAGGTCTACGATTATTTGATCCTTTAATCTTTTTAAATCAATTCATGGGTCCCATCCCGCATAATATGATTTTATGGACGGTTAGAATAAAGATGGTGGACCTCATTCATCTGGGGGGTTCCATTTAAATATGTTAGGTTTTGTCAATTTGTGAGGTCTATGATCATTTAATACTTTGATCATTATCAAGCAATTCACGGGTCCCAGCCCGCATCAGATTATTTCATGGACGGTTAGAATATAGATGGTAGACCCCATTCATCTTGGGGGTCCCACTTAAATAGGTCAGGTTTGGTCAATTTGAGAGGTCTATGATCATTTGATCATTTTATCTTTGTCAATCAATTCATGGGTCCCGGCCCGCATCATTTGATTTTATGGACGGTTAGAATAAAAATGGTGAACCCATTCATCTGGGTCCCACTTAAAAATATTTGTTCAATTTGTTAGGTCTATGATCATTTGATTATTTGATCTTTCTTAATCAATTCATGGGTCCTATCCCGCATAATATGGTTTTATGGATGGTTAGAATAGAGATGGTTAAAATAGAGATGGTGGACCCCATTCATTTGGGGATTTCACTTAAATAGGTTAGGTTTGGTCAATTTGTGAGGTCTATGATCATTTGAACTTTTGACCCTTATCAAGCAATTCATGGGTCCCAGCCCGCATCATATGGTTTTATAAACGGTTAGAATATAGATGGTGGACTCCATTCATCTTTGGGGTCCCACTTAAATAAATTAGGTTTTGTTAATTTATGAGGTCTATGATCATTTGAACTTTATCAATCAATTCATGGGTCCCGGCCCGCATCATATGATTTTATGGACGGTTAGAATAGAGATGGTGGACCCCATTCATCTGGGTCTCACTTAAACATATTTGATTAATTTGTTAGGTCTACGATCATTTGATCATTTGATCTTTTTAAATCAATTCATGGGTCCCATCCCGCATAATATGGTTTTATGGACGGTTAGAATAAAGATGGTGGACCCTATTCATCTGGGGGGTTCTACTTAAATAGGTTAGGTTTGGTCAATTTGTGAGGTCTATGATCATTTAATACTTTGATCATTATCAAGCAATTGATAGGTCCCAGCCCGCATCAGATTATTTCATGGGCGGTTAGAATATAGATGGTGGACCCCATTCATCTCGGGGGTCCAACTTAAATAGGTCAGGTTTGGTCAATTTGAGAGGTCTATGATCATTTGATCTTTATCAATCAATTCATGGGTCCCGGCCCACATCATTTGAATTTATAGACGGTTAGAATAAAGATGGTGGACCCCATTCATCTGGGTCCCTCTTAAAAATATTTGGTCAATTTGTTAGGTCTGCGATCATTTGATCATTTGATCTTTCTTAATCAATTCATGGGTCTCATCCCGCATAATATGGTTTTATCGACGGTTAGAATATAGATGGTGGACCCCATTCATCTGGGGGGTTCCACTTAAATAGGTTAGGTTTGGTCAATTTGTGAGGTCTATGATCATTTGATCATCTTTATCAAGCAATTCATGGGTCCCAGCCCGCATCATATGGTTCTATGGACGGTTAGAATATAGATGGTGGACCCCATTCATCTTGGGGGTCCCACTTAAGTAGGCTAGGTTTGGTCAATTTGAGAGGTCTGTGATCATTTCATCATTTGATCTTTATCAATCAATTAATGGGTCCCGGCCCGCAACATTTGATTTTATGGACAGTTAGAATAAAGATGGTGGACCCCATTCATCTGGGTCCCACTTAAATATATTAGGTCAATTTGTTAGGTCTACGATCATTTGATCCTTTGATCTTTCTTAATCAATTCATGGGTCCCATCCCGCATAATATGGTTTTATGGGCGGTTAGAATATAGATGGTGGACCCCATTCATCTTGGGGGTCCCACTTAAATAGGTCAGGTTTGGTCAATTTGAGAGGTCTATGATCATTTGATCATTTGATCTTTATCAATCAATTAATGGGTCCCAGCCCGCATCATATGATTTTATGAACGGTTAGAATAGAGATGATGGACCCCATTCATCTTGGTCCCACTTAAATATATCAGGTCAATTTGTTAGGTATATGATCATTTGATCTTTCTTTATCAATTCATGCATCACCTAAAGAACAAAACATTTGGAAAAAAAACATAAAGATCAAATTAGCAACAAAAAAAAGGACTCACAAGTTTACTAATTATTAAATTTATTAAAAATAATTCATATCAGTCTGTGCATTTGGTGGTTTCGTGTTTATCCACGGGGTTTTGCTAGTTAAGACAATAAAAGTAATGAGGAAAGAGATAATGTAAAATAGAGTCCTGGAAAATATATCTGCAAATAGGGTTGAGTTGGGGAAAAACATAAAGCAAACCCTTAAATAGTTGAATTTATCAAAGCACAGGACCTGATATTAATACCTAACAAATGAGGCTCTTGTAGGCCATCTATAATCAATGGTGGAACCTGCCAGTCTCACATGCATGATTGTTAGTGGGTCCAGATGGAACTACTGAGTTAACTACCCATTGAACAATGCAGCATGGCAGAATGTGATTCTATGGTATGACAGAGGAAGATCTTAAAAAATAATACATATATATATATATATATATCTTTATTATTCTAACTCAAAAACACACTATGCAGGAAACTACTATAATCAAATTGATTCATTAAATATTGTAGAAAATAGAAACTTACATGAAGAGTGTTAAGTCTAACACATAATTTAGAAGTTGTCAATTCATTCAACTGGTTGAGTACTTTATCCTCCAGAAACGTAGGGTCAATTGGCTTTTTCTCGATAAAAAGAGTCCCCGACTCCTTGTCACGGGTCAATGCAGGAGCACTAGGATACAAATGGTTCTTGTCAGCTGCAAATTCAAGGAAATTTAATCAAGATCTCATGCTCCAGCATATGGCATTTTAGATAAATGGTATGATCAAATATAGTTACTGTAGGTGCAGAAAATAATGACCCACAATAAAGAGGTGCCTTAGAGGACTTATCCAACAATGGTGATGACTGGATACCGTCCGAAAGCCTGAAAGAGAAGAACACACGGTCAGAGGACCCCGGCCTGGGCGGCGCAAGGCTCTCCGATGCCAAAGTCAGTGAAGGAACTGGAACAATGGAAGGAGAGGAAGAAGAGAGGCAGAGTAACAGCTCTTTGAGTTGGGTTGTGCGTACCTTGCATGTGAAATGCAGTCCTTTTTATAGACGATTTGGAAGATATCTTGGACGATATCTTGGCATGGGTCTCATGATTCGACCGGGAAGTCATGATCAGCCCATGTTGCAATTAATGCGGTCCAATCCAGCCCACTTTGCATTAAATGCGCGTCGGATCAGCCCACGTCGCATTTAATGCGCGTCTTGTTGGGCCAGATCGTGTTTAGACGCCTTTGGCAGTAGGGGTACCATCGGATCCGCCCTCGGGCCCTGCCCTGATGTGGCCTCAGCCGCTGGAGGCCGCCATGTCAGTGAACTGGCGAAGATTGTGAGCGGCTGGATGTCGCATCTGTTTCGCTAGCTCGCGCCCCTATTCCTCCACGTACTTGATGACGTGGGGGGATGAGGGGCGCAAGTGGAGGTTCTTTCCCACTTCGGCTTCCGTCCCGGCTCTTTCAGCCGAGGTGGAGCTCTCTGCCGAGATGGGCACACGAGGTGGCCGAGCTCGGCACTAGGGGCCCGGAGCTGCTTGACTTCGGCCGGAGCTCCTGCCCTGGCAGCCGGGGTGAGCCTGGTGCCACGTGGGTGGCACGTGAGAGTCTTAGATTCATCTGATGGCTGTGATTAGCGTAATCCTGTGGCTCTGGAAATCTCCCCACACAATTGCCCCCTAGCTTTTGACCTCTTCAGCGTCCTAGCCTTTAGTGGTCGAAAGCTAGAAAACTCGTCTGGGGATGCGGCGATCATTGCCTGGTGTCGTTTCAACTTTTCTGACTGAAGCAATAAATGCTCCGCCCCATCTGTCCTGGGAGGCGAATCGACGGCTACACGTGTAGCCTCTTCACTGGTCGCGCTGTTTCATTGATGGAACGGGCGCGGATTCGCGAAATCCGTCCTTTCGAATTTCGAAAGTAGCGCGCGCTGAGGGTCCCCTTTCCATAAAAGGGGTGCCTTCTTCCTTTCTGGTCTCTGGTTTCCTTTTGCCTTCGCCTTCGCGTTCGATTTCTGCTCTGCTGCTAAAAACCTTTCTAGCGAGGACGACCATAGGACGTGCTCGGACCTGTTCTTGAGCTGCCCCTTTGTCTCTGTAAGTTGCTTCGTGCCTCTGTCTAGCTTTTCTTTGAGGCTTCGCATCTTCTAGGGTTTAGCTTTCGCTGTCTCCCCTCTTTAGACATGGGCACCCCTAGGTTCGATTTAGATCTTGAAGAGGGCATAGCCAGATTTAGGGTCGCTTTTGGTATCCCGGAGGGAGTCCTTCTCAAGCCGGCGGACTCCGTCGACTATGCCACGATGCGCTGGTCCTGCGGTTGGATGCCGTTCCCTCTGATCTCTGTGATCGAGGGCGGGGGTCAGATTTCCCCTGCACCCTCTACTTAGAGCTTGCCTCAGTACCTGGTCCCTTACCCCGTGCCAGCTGATGCCTAATGGCTATAAGGTCATCATGGGCATGGCGAAGCTGAATGAGATTCTGGGGACCGACCTAGGTGTCCATGATATCGAGGACACCTACGATATCTGCAAGGCTGGGGAAGGGAAATATTATCTCCGGGTGAAGCCACAGCGAAGAGGCTTCGTCCTGGCCTTGGAAGATTCAAGTAAGAACGCCGAAGAAGCTTTCTTCTGTGTTTCGGGGGACTGGGAGTTCGGCGCTGGCGAAAGTAGGAGGCTAATGGTCCCGCGCCGCCCCGGGACAGTCCCAAGTAAACATCGCTCCTTTTCGTTCATCTTCTTTGCTTGACTTCGACGATGCCGAGCTGACTCCTCTATTATTTGTTATGCAGAGGCAGGTGCGAGACGACGCCGAGCTGCGAGTGAAGGCTGGAGGAGGAACGCCGACGACATCAACAAAGTTGAGAGGTACAAGGGGCACGAGACCAGGTCAGCTTGGAAGCTGCTCGGATACACGCCGAGATACCGCGGTCACTACCAGAGGACCGGGGTACCTGAGGTGGACGAAGCGCACCCTGATCGTCCAACCGTTTCCCTCGCTGTACCTGCCGGGATCCCCTTGAACGATCCTGCCGCGAGACGAGCTGCGTCTGGGTCCGAGGCGTCCACTTCCAGTTCGGAGCCGCCGAACCTAAGGCAGATAGTGGACGCTTACTCTTCCGATCAGGAAGAAAATATGGCGGGAAGGTCGAGGGAGCCAGTAGTGAAGGACCTAGCGGCAAAGTTCAGGTTGAGGTCCTCGTCTTCTGGGGCGCCATCGTCTGCCAGTACCCGCTCAGCTTCGAGCTCGGGGGGTGCTGACGCTCCTTCTGCTCCTGCCCCCGCTCCGAGCGAGGGAGTTCGGCGACGCTCGCCGGATCGCTAGAAGGAGGGGTCCCCGCCCAGGAAGAAGTCCAAGGCGGGGGAGAAGGACTTGGGGGCTGAACAACCTTCGAAGGGCAAAACCCCTGCGCGGGCCTCCGGAGTCAAGGCTCCGACTGAAAAGAGCGCACCGGCTGAGAAGAGTGCGCCAGCTGAGAAGAGCGCGCCGGCCAACAAGTCGACCGGCGGGATGGCCCGCGAGCTCGCCATCTTGGCGGGGCAAGGGTCTGGATCGTCACCCGGACCCCGAACTGCCCCAGCACCATGGAGGCCGAGGATGGAAACGCAGCCCGGTAAGCCTCTGAGCGTCGAGGATCGGCTACTGGGGAACGCCGATGTCATCGGAGCTCTCGCCAAGGTCTGCGCTCTGCCGCGGGACATGGAGACGCACGAGAGGTTCGATAACGAGAGCCTGATGGTCTCAGCGATTCAGGCTAACCTTTTGGTAAGTGCTTTTCAGTGTTTTCCTTCCAAGTGATTTGGTTCGACTGCCCCAGCCTGATCCATCTTTCTCCATTTGCAGAATGTGCAGAGGCTCCTGACGGTGGTGGGACGGAGTGATAGGAATGCTGCACGGGTCACTCAGCTGGAGTCCGAGAGGGATAAGCTGAAGAAGGAGCTGGAAGAGCAGCGGAAGGGAATGGAGGGGCTGAAGAAGGCCAGCGCTGAAGAGTCTGCTCGGCTGTCATCGGCTCTGACTGATGTCGCCGAGCTTACATCGAGGGCTAATCAGTTGAAGGGCGAGGTCCGGGCGAGAAACAAGAGGACCGCCGAGCTAGAGTCGGAGCTGGCCAGATTGAAGGTTGAATCGACGGCCGAGGGGACGAAGCTGCGCGGGGAGGTGCTGGTCGGGCGCGCTGAAAGGGAGAAGTTGCAAATGGCGAACGCCGAACTGGAAAAGGAGAAGGCCTCCCTTCTGTCCGACGCCCAATCTGCTTTCCAAAAGGGGGTGGATCATGCCACGGAGCTGTATGAGAAGCAGGTGGAGGAGATCACCTCCATTCTGTTCGAGGAAGGATGCCTGGCCGCACTGAGACGTGCGGGGGTTCCCGAAGAACACCCTGTCTACCGGGACCTGCCGAAGTATTCGGACCCGGCTCCTGAGCCGATCTCCACTCCTACAGCTGACAATGCCCCTGGCGAAGCTCCTGCAGTCACTCCTGCTGCTGATGACGCTCCAGCTGCCCCGGCCCCGAGCGACGCCCCGGTCGCCAGCGACGCCTCGGCCGTGCCTCAAGGTGATGCCTCCTCTGCTCCTGCTTCGGCTGAGGTACCAGTTGAAGCCCCTTCTGCCAGTGACGCTCCAAGCAAGGTCATGGTTTCGGCCGAAGCCACTGATTCAGCAGATATGGTGATCGACCTGGTGGAGTCGCCGAAACCACAGTAGCCTTGCTCCTGTAATGTTTTTGCTTTCTGCCTTGTAATGTTTTCTGCTATCAATGAAAAACGGGCTTCTTTACTTGGATGTTTTCTCTCTTTGGTTTTTTGGATGTGACATTGAATAGCATTGAATGCCTTTACTGCGACGCATGACCATCGAGGTAGAGAGAGTCATACGGTTTGCATAGCTGTCTGTGCCGATTCCCCGTATTCTGGGGGTCATAAATAGTAGTAAACATGGCGTTACTGCCGATGAGGGAAACGGGCGGACGTCTCCACGTGGTGCCACAGGAATCGCTGGCCAACAGGCAGGAAGGCGTGCATCCCATGTAACGCGTGGGAGACTTCGCCCCTTAACTTCCTTCGTAGATTGAACCCTTCTTCTTCCTATAAGTAGGGGTGATAGGCTCGCCATGGGCGAAGAAAAGAACAGAACTTAGGACAGTTTAAACCACGTAGACTTAGGCGCCATGCCTAGAGGGTGTTCAGAAGCAATTGATCCGGGGGGAACCCCTGCGCCTGTGAGTGGCCTTCTCCAAGGGGGGAAGCCCGTCGTGGTCTGCGCGCTCTCTGAAGGAACTTCCTGTGGACCACGCGCTCTCTGAACGCGGGTTCATGGCCGACCGTCCCTGGTCAGGTTGCAGGGGAATCCTCTACAACTGCGGGATGGTCGGGCCCTTGGCGTCTGGCGATCCTGCAGGGTCCTGGGTGGCATCGAGCTCCCCGCGAGCCCCTTGCGCCGTGTCAGGATCGTAAGCCTAAGGGTGGAGTTGAGGCCTACTGGACCTGGGGGCTCTTCAAATTTTGGTCTCACTGACCGGAGGGTGTTGAAGAGCTCGGCTAGGTCCTGTGCCTCCAAACTGGAGGGGCTCTGCAATCGCTTTGGTCTGACCAACCAAAGTGTATTGTAGAGCTCGGTGAAATTCAGGATCCCCCAGAACCTCCAGGCAACGAACTGGCGTCTTCGAGCCTGCAGCCTGAAGAGTCAGTGAAGATCAGAGTCTCCCAGCTTTTACTTCATTTTCTGTTTTTAGAGGACTGCGATCCTCCTTTATGTATTTTTCTTTTCTGTTCTGTAACTCTTGTAATGGAGCAATTTGCAATGAATAAAAAGGAAGATTTCAGCGATCACTTGAATTGTGTGCGATGCTTTTTGTCTTCTCTTTTACTTTCCTTGCACTGTCTGGGAACGTTTTTGTGCTGTCTTTCCATGCTTCAGTGCTTGTACAGTTCTCTTAAAAACTGTCTTTGGCCGAAATGGCCGGCTTTGGCCGAGACGAGCTGCTCGTGCGCTGAGGTGGATCCAGAATACTGCTGGTCTCGGCTATGTGAGCATGAGTTCGGCTTCAAACCCTTGGAGAGTGTTCGAACTCGAGGCCTCCTTCCAGGGCTACGAACCCTTGGAGATTGGGATAGATCCCTGAGTTTAGGAATTCGGCCGAGTGTTCGAACTCGAGGCCTCCTTCCAGGGCTACGAACCCTTGTAGATTGGGATAAGATCCCTGAGTTTAGGAATTCGGCCGAGTGTTCGAACTCGAGGCCTCCTTCCAGGGCTACGAACCCTTGGAGATTAGGATAGATCCCTGAGTTTAGGAATTCGGCCGAGTTCGAACTCGAGGCCTCCTTCCAGGGCTACGAACCCTTGTAGATTGGGATAAGATCCCTGAGTTTAGGAATTCGGCCGAGTGTTCGAACTCGAGGCCTCCTTCCAGGGCTACGAACCCTCGTAGATTGGGATAGATCCCTGAGTTTAGGAATTCGGCCGAGTTCGAACTCGAGGCCTCCTTCCAGGGCTACGAACCCTTGTAGATTGGGATAAGATCCCTGAGTTTAGGAATTCGGCCGAGTGTTCGAACTCGAGGCCTCCTTCCAGGGCTACGAACCCTTGTAGATTGGGCTAGATTCCTGAGTTTAGGGATTCGGCCGAGTGTTCGAATTTGAGGCCTCCTTCCAGGGCTACGAACCCTTGTAGATTGGGATAAGATCCCTGAGTTTAGGAATTCGGCCGAGTGTTCGAACTCGAGGCCTCCTTCCAGGGCTACGAACCCTTGTAGATTGGGATAAGATCCCTGAGTTTAGGAATTCGGCCGAGTTCGAACTCGAGGCCTCCTTCCAGGGCTACGAACCCTTGTAGATTGGGATAAGATCCCTGAGTTTAGGAATTCGGCCGAGTGTTCGAACTCGAGGCCTCCTTCCAGGGCTACGAACCCTTGGAGATGCCGGAGTTAGTGAAAGAGACGACAGATTGAAGACAAGGCGAAAGGCTGCTTTCATTGATTTGGGATTCATTACATCCTTAGAAATAAAATTTCTTTAGGTGGGATGCATTCCACGGTCTCGGCAGCGGCTTGCCTTCTAAGTCTTCGAGCTTGTAGGCTGATTTCCCTGCTAGTGAGACCACCCTGAATGGGCCATGCCAGTTCGGAGCCAGCTTCCCTTCGTTTGGTTCTTTATCAGCTGGCAGGGCCTTCTTTAGAACTAGCTCTCCCACGGAGAATCTTCTTTCTCTGACGTTTTGATTGTATGCCCTGGCTAACCGCTGCTGGTAGTCGGTCAGTCGCAGGGCTGCTGCTTCTCGTCGCTCGTCTGCCAGCTCCAGCTCCATCGCCAGGTTCGTGTCATTTCGGCCTTGGTCGACCAGCTCTGTCCTCAGGGTGGGGAGGCCGATCTCTAAAGGAATGACCGCCTCCATCCCGTAGGCCAGAGAGAAAGGTGTTGTCGAGGTGGACCTCCTTGGAGTTGTTCTGTATGCCCATAGTACGCTTGGAAGCTCCTCTGTCCATCTTCCCTTTGCCTTGTCCAGTCGCTTCTTCAGGCCGTCCAGGATCACTTTGTTAGAGATTTCTGCCTGGCCATTACTCTGTGGATATGCCGGAGTGGAGCAATGGTTTCTGATACCGTGCTCTTGGCAGAAGTCTTTGAAGGACTTGGAGTCGAACTGAGTCCCGTTGTCCGAAATCAGAGTCCGGGGGATGCCGAACCTCGTTAGGATGTTTTTTCCAAACGAAGTTCCTGGAGTCCCTGTCCGTGATTGAGGACAACGGTTCAGCTTCTATCCACTTTGTGAAGTAGTCTGTGGCGACTATCAGCCATCTCTTGTTTCCTGGAGCTCGGTGGAGAGGCCCCACAATGTCCAGGCCCCATTGAGCGAAGGGCCATGGGCTAGTGAGGGGACTCAGATCTTGTGCTGGCTGGTGGAGAGAGTGGGAGAACTTCTGGCACTTCTCGCACTTTTTGGCGTACACCTGCGCGTCCTTTTGCATGTAGGGCCACCAGTAACCCTGGCTTATTGCTCTGTAAGCCAGTGATCGGCCTCCTATGTGACTGCCGCAGATTCCTTCGTGGATCTCATATAGGAAGTCGTCCACTTTGCTCGGATGGACGCACTGGAGGTATGGACCTGTGAAGGATTTCCTGTAGAGTTTGCCTTCGGGAGAGAGCCAAAATCGAGCTGCCTTGAGTCTGATCCGGTGAGCTTCAGCCTTGTCCTCAGGGAGCCGGTCATCCTTCAAGTAGGCGACGATTGGATCCATCCAGCTTGGGCCGAGATCAGCACAGAGGACAAGCCGAGACGAATGGAGTTCTAAGCTTGACCTTGATACTGACCCAACCTCGATGGTCCTTTTCTTCCCTGCTTCGACGGCGGAGGCGAGGTTCGCAAGCGCATCTGCGTGCGTGTTGGTATCTTGGGATATTTGCCTGACCTCGGCTTTCTGGAAATGAGACAGCAGTTTTTTCGCAAGGGCTAAATAGGCCGCCATCTGGTCGTCCCTGGCCTGGTAGTCTCCGGCGAGCTGGCTCGTTACCAGTTGAGAATCACTGAAGATTACCAGGTGTCGGGCTCCGAGGATTTGGGCGCTATTCAACCCTGCTATCAGCGCTTCATACTCTGCCTCATTGTTTGTCGCTTTGAAGTCGAGGGTGAAAGCCTGCTCTATGACCAGACCCTCTGGCGATTGGAGGACTATACCGGCACCAGCTCTCTTGGAGGTGGATGACCCGTCGACAAAGATCTTCCATGTCAAGGTGGGAGGCTGTTCGACCTCAGTCAGCTCTGGCTCGTGCCCTGTGCCCCCCAGTGCCGTGCCGAGCTGGGTCGGAGCCGGGTTGGGGCAGACGAATTCGACAATGAAGTCTGCCAGAATCTGGGCTTTGATCGCAGTTCAGGGACGGTACTGTATATCATACTGCCCCAGTTCAACTGCCCACTTTGATATCCGCCCTGAAAAGTCAGCCTTTTTGAACACTGAACGGAGTGGATGCTCCGTGATCACCACAATGGTGTGGGATTGGAAATAATGGGAGAGCTTGCGAGAGGCGCTGACGAGGGCCATCGCAAGTTTCTCCAATAGAAGGTATCTGGTCTCGGCATCAAGCAGGGTCTTGCTCGTATAATAAATTGGTTTTTGAATTCCCTCGTCCTCCCTGATGAGGACGGAGCTCACTGCGTGATCCGAGACCGCAAGATACAAATAAAGAATCTCCCCCGAAGTTGGGGTGGAGAGTAAGGGTGGTGACATTAGATAGGTTTTGAGCGCGGCCAATGCCTGGTCGCACTCGGGGGTCCACTGGAATTTCAAGTTTTTCTTTAAGAGCTGAAAGAAAGGCCTGCACTTATCTGATGACCGGCTGATGAAGCGGTTGAGTGCTGCAGCCATTCCTGTGAGCTTTTGAACTTCCTTCGTGGTAGAGAGGCTCTGAATGCTCTGGATCGCGGTGATCTGGTCCGGATTAGCCTCTATCCCCCTCCGCGTTACCAAGCTGCCGAGGAACTTGCCAGAGGCTACGCCAAAGGCGCACTTGGAAGCGTTTAGCTTGAGCTTGTATGCGCGAAGGATGTCGAAGACTTGGCCGAGATCTGCCAGATGGTCGCCGGAGTGCACTGATTTGACGACCATGTCGTCGATATATACCTCTACCGTTCGGCCGAGCTGAGCATGGAACATTTTTGTGACGAGGCGCTGATAGGTCGCCCCCGCGTTCTTTAGCCCGAAGGGCATCACCTTGTAGCAGTAAGTGCCGCGAGGGGTTATGAATGACGTTTTCTCCTCGTCAGGCTCGTAGAGCGGGATCTGGTGGTAGCCTCTGTAGGCGTCGAGGAAGCTCATTCGGTCGTGGCCAGCGGTGGCGTCGATCAGTTGGTCAATCTTTGGAAGGGGGAAACTGTCTTTAGGGCAGGCCCTGTTCAAGTCCGTGAAGTCCACGCATACCCTCCACTTACCAGTTTTCTTCTTGACCACCACCGTGTTGGCCAGCCATACCGGGTACTAGACCTCCCGAATGGCTCCTGCCTTTAGCAGGTTGTCGACCTCTTCGGCGACCGCATCTGTCTGCTGCAGCCCTGTCCTTCGGGCCCTCTGCACTACCGGTTTGTGGTCGGGATCCACATTCAGCTTGTGGCACATGACCTCAGCGTCGACCCCGGGCATTTCGCTCGGGCTCCAAGCGAAGACGTCAACGTTCTGCATCAGGAACCGTGAGAGTTCGGCCCTTTCTCCGTCTGGCAGCTGGGTGCCAACCAGGAAGAACCTGTCTGGGTCTGCCGGGCTCAGCCTGACTTCGGCCAGGTCCTCGATGCTCTTCTTCTCGGGATCACGGCCGATTTCATCTAGGCCTTTCTCGAACTCGGCGAGGTTGACGCGCTCTAGCTCCTTCACTGCTGGGACTGCGGCCAGCATGCACTGCCTGGCTTGCTGCTGGTCTCCCTCCACCGTAACCACTTCCAACTTGCCCTCCTTGTTCTCAAGGATGAACTTCAGCTTCTGGTGGAGGGAAGAAGGGACTGCTTCTAACTTGTGGAGCCACGTTCTGCCCAGAATGACGTTGTAGGGAGAAGGGGCGTCCACGACCAGGAAGTCGGCCGAGACGGAAGCTCCGCCAACTCGGGTCTCCAAGGTGATCCTACCCTTGGGATAGACTGGCGTGGCGGATAACCCTAGCAGGGGTGCACGGACCTCCGTGAGGTCTGCTTCCGAGAGGTTCATCTTCTTGAAGCAGTCGTAGTAGAGGACCTCGGAGGAGCTGCCTGAGTCGACGAAGATCCTCTTCACTGTGAAGTCTCTCAGCTTCATTGTGAGGAGCAGGGGGTCGTTGTGAGGGAGCTGGATTCCCTCTAGGTCTTTGTCTGAGAACGAGATGGCGGGTCGGTCGCGGCGGGCCCTCTTGGATGCCGGAGCGAGTTCGGCTTTCATTACTTCCTTCCCGTGCGAAGCTCGCCTGGCTTCGGCGCGGGCCTGGGAGCTGCCCCGAGACGAGGGAGCGGGGGCTGAGGACGCCAGATGGATCACGTTGATGATCTTCTCTGAATCCTCACTGTCTGGATCCTGGGCTGCGCTCTGGTGAACTCGGCCCTCGCTGCCGCCGGCATCTCCTGCCTTGACGAACTCTGGAATGTGGCCCTCCTCGGCCAGCTTCTCCAGGTACCACTGCAAAGACTTGCAGTCCTCGGTCCTGTGCCCGTTACCCTTGTGGAAGGAGCAGTAGAGCTTGCTTCGGCTGCCGGAGGTGGGCTCGTGCTTCAAGGGCAGAGGCCACTTGAAGAACGGCTTGGTCTTTATCTTGGCCAGGATGCGGTATATCGGCTCCTTGAAGACGACGTTGACGCTCTGACTGGCGCTGGAGGGAGGTTTGGGCTTCCAGGCGTCCCCAGACCTGGACGACGCAGGCTTCGCCGAACTGGAGGCCCAGGCCTGTTTGGGCTCCTGCTTCTGGAAGGGCCTCCCGCCTCTCTGCCGAGGCTGGCTGCTCTTCTGCTCGGGCTCCGGACGCCCGTCTTCTTCCCGGGCTCGGATCTCATCTTCCTCCCGGGCGACGAAGAGCTTTATCCGGGGCATCAACGCTGGCATGGACTCTGAGGGATCCCCGACCAAGTCCTTCCGAAGGTCGTGACCGGGGATCAGGGCATGTTGGAAGGCGTAGATTGCTATCTCCTCCCTAGTGCCCTCGATCTGGCTGTAGACCGCCCAGAATCGTTGGGCGAAATTGGCGAGGGTCTCACCCTGTTTCATTCTCAGGGCGAGGAGGTCCCCTTCTTTCTTGGGGACGACGGTGTAAGCTTGGAATTTCTTCAAGAAGGAGAGCTGGAGCTCCTTCCAACTGGAAACTGACTTCTCTGAGAGAGAACAGAACCACTTCAGGGGGAGGTCACCCAAACTGGAGGAGAAGATTTTGCAGTTCAGGTGACCCTCATTCCCCCAGATGGACATCTTCTGGGAGAAGTGTCGGAGATGAGCGGATGGGTCGGACAGTCCGTCATAAGGGACGAACCGCGGGACAGAGAACTTTTTGGGCAAGGGGTGCGCTCGATGTCTTTTGTGAAGGGTGAGCCCCCCAGATCAGTGTGGCCACAGATCTGCTTCTGGTCCCGCACGTCCAGGTTATGCTGAAGAGCTAGCCTGACGCGTTTCTCGAACCGTTCCTGCTCGTCGTCCTTCTCTGGAGTCCGGGCTCTTGGCTTTCGCTTGGAGTGGTTCGGGCTACGGTGGCTATGAGTTCGGCCATCGCGGCTATGATGACTCCGGCTGTTGCTCGAGCCTTCGTCACGAATCTGGCTCCGCTTATGGTCCAGATGGTTTCTGAGATCCTCGCGGGGAGGCTGGGCTGCCCTGCTGGGGGCGTCCCTTTTCTTCCCTTGAGGCTCAGAGACCTGCCTCAAAGAGGCGGTTTGCGCTGCCCTCAGCTACTGCTGGAGCTCGCGAATCAGCTGCTCTTGCCTCTGGAGGAGAGCAGTTTGGGCTGCAACAACCCCTCCAGTGGCAGGGGGTTGAGCGTGGCGTGTCTCTTCTACGGCCACGGCTTTGTCCTTGCGAGGACGCTCATGCCGATGCTCATCGCGTTGGGGTGGCATGACTTCTTCTGCTGAGATCGAGGTCTCGAGTCCTTCTTGAAGGGGGACCTCGACGAAAAGCTGCGAGCCTAAGCGGCCCTCGCCTGCTGACGTGCCATGCACCGTCCGGGAGCGCCCTTGAGGAGGGACGTCCGTCGACGGTGGTGGCAGCTCGAGCGCTGCTCTCGAGGATTCTCCGCCTTTCCTTGCTTTCGGAGGCATGGCTTCTGAGAGATTGAGGTTGAGAAGGTTGGGAAGGTTGGGATATTACTTTCCCACAGACGGCGCCAATTGTAGGTGCAGAAAATAATGACCCACAATAAAGAGGTGCCTTAGAGGACTTATCCAACAATGGTGATGACTGGATACCGTCCGAAAGCCTGAAAGAGAAGAACACACGGTCAGAGGACCCCGGCCTGGGCGGCGCAAGGCTCTCCGATGCCAAAGTCAGTGAAGGAACTAGAACAATGGAAGGAGAGGAAGAAGAGAGGCATAGTAACAGCTCTTTGAGTTGGGTTGTGCGTACCTTGCATGTGAAATGCAGTCCTTTTTATAGACGATTTGCAAGATATCTTGGCCGATATCTTGGCATGGGTCTCATGATTCGACCGGGAAGTCATGATCAGCCCATGCTGCAATTAATGCGGTCCAATCCAGCCCACTTTGCATTAAATGCGCGTCGGATCAGCCCACGTCGCATTTAATGCGCGTCTTGTTGGGCCAGATCGTGTTTAGACGCCTTTGGCGGTAGGGGTACCATCGGATCCGCCCTCGGGCCCTGCCCTGATGTGGCCTCAGCCGCTGGAGGCCGCCATGTCAGTGAACTGGCGAAGATTGTGAGCGGCTGGATGTCGCATCTGTTTCGCTAGCTCGCGCCCCTATTCCTCCACGTACTTGATGACGTGGGGGGGGATGAGTGGCGCAAGTGGAGGTTCTTTCCCACTTCGGCTTCCGTCCCGGCTCTTTCAGCCGAGGTGGAGCTCTCTGCCGAGATGGGCACACGAGGTGGCCGAGCTCGGCACTAGGGGCCCGGAGCTGCTTGACTTCGGCCGGACCTCCTGCCCTGGCAGCCGGGGTGAGCCTGGTGCCACGTGGGTGGCACGTGAGAGTGCTTAGACTCATCTGATGGCTGTGATTAGCGTAATCCTGTGGCTCTGGAAATCTCCCCACACAGTTACCTCAAAGAGAATCAAACTTCTGATCAAGAAACCAAAGTCTATATGGCACTGAATTCACCAACCACACAATATTTTGAGTGCAACTTTGTTTCATACATGTATATGAAAACATAAGCCAACTAACCCAGGTTCAACCGACCAAGGTCATCCTTCATGCCCATAATTCATCTAGGCCCATAAGATGGTGATATCTTCTCCACATAGGAACACAGATACGCACGGTACAACATTTCTATTTTTAGCCTTAAGAAGATCTGAAGATTTCCTAGATTTATTACAGTAATTACCATGTTTGTAGCCTCCAGTCGGCAAGTATAATTGTATGTATTGAGATTATCACCAACGGGGGAACGAACTGAATTCACAGAAATGTTTTGGCTTATTCTAAAATGCTCTAACTAATATGGTATCAGAGCCCTGAATTTCTTAGGGGTTGTTTGGTAAAATTAGTTGTATAATGAAGTGAAGAGTCAAATCAAGAGAGAAGAAAAGAAGAGGAGGTTAAAGGTAAAAGTACTAAGTGACAAAAAGCACCTCCTCTTCTTTAAAAAAAAAAAAAAAAGAAGACAAAAAGCTACTCTCTCATGGCACTAAATGACAAAAGACTATAATTTGGGGGAAGAGTAGCCTTTTGTTTTTTTAAAAGTAAAGTGTTAAATGACAAAAAGCTACTCTTCCCCAAGTTATAGCCTTTTGAGAGTAGCTTTTTGTCTTTTTAAAAAAAAAAGAAAGAAAAGAAGAAGAGGTGCTTTTTGATTGTCACTTCATACTTTTACTTTTGACCTCCTCTTTTTTTTTTTTTCCTCTTGATTTGACCCTTCACTTCACTATGCAAGTAAATTACCAAACAACCCCTTAAATTACCAAACAACCCCTTAAGATTTTCTTATTTTTATGTCATACCTTTTCAAAGAGTCGATTGAGATTCTGAAACTTAGTCAATCTGCATTCTTCATCCCCTGAGTGCAAGGATTTTGAGTTCAAATCATCTGAGTTGATCTCTTCCTTCCTTGTAGCAACATTGGTTGAGCTTCGCTCTTGGATCTCTTTGGATTTCAGACCATCGGCAGATCACCTCAGGTTTCTAATGTTTCGTCTTGCACACCACTGTGTAGATCTCGTGCATTCTATGGAAATCTCATACCTCATCATCGTCAACAACATCAAATAAATCGTCAACATCATCAAATAGAACTCTCACCATTGAAGAGAACTCATTGCTGGACGACAGCAGCTCATCGAGGGCTATTTGGGCATCGGTCTGTCCAGATATTGACCATCCATAATCATATAGGAGGGCCTCTCAATTTTATGGGTCCACCTCCGATGATCAGCTCCACTCTGGACTTCACAGCTAGGGTTGCCCAACTATTCTATGGTTCTTGTTTTTTTTTCTGAATTTTACAGTCACATTAAGGTGAGTTTCAATCATGCTGTGTCGACACTTTCATGCAACAGTTTTCATCATATTGATATATCTTGACATCAAGTAGTTCAATCTCTCTGATTTTTCACATTCAAGTGTACAAATTGGATATAGACATTATTTAAGGCATAGATTAGATAATGGATTTTTCTGGGCTAGGCTTAATTCCATTTTAGAGATCGGATTTTTCTAGGATAGGATTAATTCAATTCTACTGCTGAATGTAAGGGTTGCCGAATCCATTTTTTCTTAAAAAATTTCCCCTAGCCAATTTTTCGAGAATCTTCTATGGACAAGATGAATATTGTTCTAGTTAAAATGACCGGTAAAAATTATGTTGGATGGTCATTTCACGTCACACATTATGGCCAAGGAAAGGGTCTCGTAGGGTTTTTGGACAGCTCATCTAATGAGCCTACTGAGGAAAAGGCCTAGGCCACTTGGTACCAAAACAGCTCCAAGGTAGTTGCTTGGATCCTTAGTTCTATTGATCCCTCCATCACATTATCCTTGCAGTCTTGTACAAAAAAGCCTATGATTTATGCTGCACATATACGGCATGGATATGGCAAGGACAGGCTATAGATACGGCAAGGACACGGATTTCACACATAAAAAATGAAGTATCGGATACGATACGACACAATACGTTGCCCATTTTGAATTATCCGTGCATCATAGGCTATGATATGTGGTCACATTTTAAGAAAATCTATCATAAACTAATAAAGCCTGGAAATACTACCATGACACTGCACTAGCAAAATACTGCCAAGGTAATAAATCAGTGCATGAATATTACTATGGGTCCCTCATCCTATGGCATGAAAAGGACTCTATGATCTGAAAAACTATATCCATTGTCATGCTTCCCTAAGCAATCAAGCTTCAGGAGGAATTCCATATTAGCCAATTCTTGATGAACTTTAGGCTAGAATTTGAATCTGTCTGGGCAACTTTGATGCATAAATAAACCTCTTCGGACTTGGACACGTGCGGGAGGTTCTTCGAGAGGAACTCCGGCCTCAATCCCAACATCCCATGATAGAGGAACCCAAAGCATTTAGTGCTCCCTTAGCTAATGAAAGGGCTCTTCTCTCTACAAGAGGGAAACCAATCCAATGCTATGAATGCAAAGAGCATGTGTTAAGGAATTGTAAGGAGAAAAATTAAGCAATTGTCATGTTATTTCCAAGTGCAAAGACATCCCCAAAAGAGGAATAAAGGTTCTCTACGCTGTCCGAATCCTACTCAGAATGTGGCTGCTCTTCAAGCTCAGTCCCAAGCTCCCTCGCTTGAAGCCTCATCTTCACAAGTTGTACTCATGACTCCAGAGCAAATTCAGGAATTAATCAATGCCTCAGTCGCATCTGCCTTTACTTCAATGGGTATCAATGGTCAGGAATCAGGATCATCCCACTTCTCCCTCTTCATGGTATATAAACTCACGGGCTTCCATTCAGAAGACATCTATGGAAACCAATCTTAGTTCACCCCAACCTTATACCAAAACTGAACAAATTATGGTTATGAAGGGTCGAAATTTGTCCATTTCCAGTATTGGCTCCATAATCATTACCACTCCCGCAACACCAAAATGTTACTCTATCCAATGTTTATTTGTTCCCAACTTCTCTACTTATTTGATTTCAATTGGAAAATTAGTTGACAATGGATGTTGAGCACACGTAAATTCTTCTAGATATCTCATACAAGACCGACACAGTGGGAAGGTGATTAGGACAAGGAGTAAGCATGAGAGGATGTTTTTGTTGGATATTGGCTTAGGATCTTTTTTTGCTTCTTCTTCTGGAACTTTGAATAAGTTGTGATAATTATGTCATTTAATAAAACCAATTATGTTATTTAATATAAAAAAGGGTGATAATTATGGTAATGATTTCATTTTCATTATCAAATGGAAATATATACTTTTGCTCTAAATGTAGTGATAACATGTTTTTGTACATGACAAGAGCCCATGGCATGGTGGAAGGTACTCACTATTGCAACATTGAGGTAGGTTCAATTCTTTTTTCCTTTTTTTTTCATGCTTACTTTCATTAAAGCAAGCAGTACAAGAGAGCTATATTGACAAGCTTACAAAACAACAACAAACAACACCAAGGGAAAACAAAATGGAGACATAAAAAAGGCAGCAAACTACAGAACAAATCAGCCCCTAACATAGACCAGCCACTTCCTTCCAATTCCTCATAATCTGATCCAAAGAGTATTGTTTAAAAGAGCTGTTAACCAGAACCCAAGAGGCCACAACAAATTTAATTCTTTCCATTTTAATTCTTTCCGTCAAAATGTTCCCATCTACAGCCACCCCCACAAAACATCTCGAGTTTCTTTCCTTCCAAATAATCCAAATAACCGCAAGAAATGACAGGCTCCACATTTCCTTTCCTTTACAAGATCCTAATGGGCACTTTCAAGCATGGAAAAGATCAAGGATACACTTCGAAGAGACCCAGCTGCAGCCAAACCAATCCATCAAAGATCTCCATAACATCTGAGCCATCTTGCAGTTTAACAACAGGTGATCAACCAATTCCTCTTCCCAGAGGCATATGGGGCATCCATTAACCACTATTCTCCCGGTAATATCCCTAAGTCCAATTAGAGGTTTGGAATTTTGCAATTTATTAAACTTTCATAGCCGGTCCCAAGCCCGGACAAAGGAGGAGGGTTGTGCGTTAGGTAGCCGATAGCCAGCACAATACTCAGTCGGATTTCTTTATGGATTTAAGACCTAATGTAATTTCGTGGGGGCATCCCCTACTTAGCAACGCGCTGTATAGTCCGGGTACAGTGATAAGTGAGCAATGACTGCTGCATCGGCGCCCGGATGCAGTGCTAAATAGGCAAAGGTCCTCACACTTTATTGGACGAGTGTGGGGGGTAAGGAAGCTAGTCCAAAATAAAAGGCTGAGATTGGGTACTTGGAACATTGGGAGCCTAACTGGAAAACTTATGGAAGTGGTGGATACAATGGAAAGGAGACGAATCGCAATTGCTTGCTTGCAAGAGACAAGATGGGTGGGACACAAAGCTAAAGAGATTGAGAGGACTGGGTAAAAGTTATGGTTTACGGGACTTAATAGATCGAGGAATGGGGTCGGCATAGTGGTAAACAAGGACTTAAAGGAAGATGTAGTTAATGTAAAGCGCTATGGAGATAGGATTATTGCAATTAAGTTAGTGTTAGGAGAAAAGATAGTGAATGTAATTAGTGCTTATGCCCCCCAGGTGGGCTTAGGAGATAGACATAAGGAGAAGTTTTGGGAAGACTTGGAAGGAGTGCTACTAGAGATAACCCAAGGAGAGATGGTCTTTATAGGAGGAGATTTGAACAGTCATGTAGGACACGACGTAGATGGATACATAGGAGTACACAGGGGATATGGGTACGGTAATAGAAATGAAGAAGGAAAGGATATCTTGGAGTTTTCAGTAGCTTATGATCTCATGGTAACTAACACCTTTTTTAGAAAGAGAGAGGAGCATTTGGTGACTTATAAGAGTGGCTCTTCGAGGACACAAATTGACTTCTTCTTAACTAGGAAAATAGACCGCTTAGCTTGTAAAGATTGCAAGGTTATACCGGGGGAGAGCTTGACTTCCCAACATAGGTTGTTCATCATAGATGTGCAGCTACAAAGGTGGACTAGAAAAAAGAAGTTGTATAGATGCTCAAGGACTAAATGGTGGAACCTGAAAGGTGATAAGCAACTAGCTTTAAGGGAAAGAGTACTTGAGCAAGACGTTTGGGCGATAGATGAGAGTGCAAATAATATGTGGGATAAGGTAGCAAAGTGTATTAGGAGGGTAGGGAAAGAAGTCTTAGGAGAATCCAAAGGGGGTTCTTCGGTACAGAAAGAGGTATGGAACTTAGGCGAAGCCGTCCAAGACAAGATAAGAGTTAAAAGAGAGTGCTTTAAAACTTGGCAAAAGAATCGAAATGCAGCGAACTTGGAGAGGTCTAAAGAAGCAAAAAGAAAAACCAAAAAGGCAGTTAGTGAGGCCAAGACAAAGGCATTTGAGGAGCTATATAGGCGAATTGACACTAAGGAAGGCGAAAGAGAGATATTCAAGCTTGCTAAAATCAGAGATCGGCGGACCAAGGACTTAAACCAAGTTAAATGCATTAAGGATGAGGATGAAAAGGTATTAGTAAAGGAAGAGGAGATAAAGGAGCATTGGAAGAGCTACTTCTACAAGTTATTTAACGAAAGCAGTAGTAGTGACATACAATTGGGGCAGCTTACCATTTCTAGAGAAGAAGCGAATCATATGTTCTATAGGAGAATCAGTAGGGAAGAAGTTAAAGAAGTATTGAAAAGAATGAAGAATGGGTAAGCGGTTGGGCCAAATGGTATCCCTATTGAGGTCTGGAGGTGCTTGGGGGAGGATGGCATTAGTTGGTTGACAAAGCTTTTTAATGTAGTGCTAAAGAGCAAGAAGATGCCTAATGCATGGAGGAAAAGTATTCTTATACCCATATACAAGAACAAAGGAGATACTCAGAACTGTGCGAACTACTGCGGGATTAAATTGATGAGCCATACGATGAAATTATGGGAGAAAGTTATTGAGAGAAGACTAAGAAGAACAACAAATATTTCAGAGAATCAATTTGGTTTCATGCCTGGGAGATCAACCATGGAGGCTATCTTTCTCCTAAGGAGGTTAATGGAACAATATAGAGAAAGACATAGAGATTTACATATGGTGTTCATTGACTTGGAGAAGGCCTCTGACCAGGTTAATTCCTAGGGAGATTCTTTGGAGAGTTCTGGAAAAGAAAAGAGTGTGTCGCATATATTGAGGCGATAAAGGATATGTATGATAGAGTCGTGACATCTATAAGGACGACTGACGGCGAAACTAAGGAGATTCCTATCACGATTGGTATACACCAAGGCTTAGCGTTAAGCCCGTACTTGTTTGCCCTAGTTATGGATGAGATTACAAGACATATCTAGGATGAGGTGCCGTGGTGTATGCTATTTGCAGATGACATTGTTTTAGTGGATGAGACGAGAGAAGGAGTGAATGCTAAACTAGAATTGTGGTGGAAAACATTAGAGACAAAAGGGTTTAGGCTAAGTCGATGCAAAACGGAATATATGGAATGCAAGTTTTGTCAAAGTAGGACACCTGGTAACATAGAAGTAAGTTTGGGCACACAAAAGATTATAGAGAAAGAAAACTTTGGGTACCTTGGATCTATGGTGCAACAAGATGGAGGGATCGATACTGATGTAAGTCACAGGATTCAGGCCGGGTGGACCAAATGGAGGAGTGCTTCGGGGGTCTTGTGTGATCGGAAAGTCCCCCTCAAGGTTAAAGGAAAGTATTATAAGGTGGCGGTGCGATCAGCATTGTTATATGGATCAGAGTGTTGGGCAGTAAAGTATAATCATGTCAAGAAGATGGAAGTTGCGAAGATGAGAATGCAAAGATGAATGTGCGGGATCACAAGGAGAGATAGGATTAGGAATGAGAAGATTAGGAGCAAAGTAGGAATAGCACCGATTGGAGATAAAATGAGAGAAAATCGACTGAGATGGTTCAGCCATGTTAGAAGGCGTCCAACGGAGGCACCTGTTAAAAGGTGTGAAAGCATGGAGATTGCCATGAGTAGGAGAGGAAGAAGGAGACCCAAGAGAAGTTGGAAAGAAACTATTAAATATGACCTTGCCTCCATGGATCTAACAGAGGACATGGCCCTAAACAGATTTGATTGGCGTCGTCAAATCCATATAGCCGACCCCACCTAGTGGGAAAAGGCTTGGTTTGGTTTGGTTTATTAAACTTTCATATTTCTTAGAAGAGACTTGTTTTTATAAATATTGTGTGAGCAATGCTCTCCTCTAATGATTATTTGAATGATGTACGGTGGGTCCTAGGTCTTTTGAGTATTACTAACCCATTGGTAGGGCCTGTTGGGAAGTCCTACATCCCACATCGCCTAAGTAAAAGGCTTGACATGTCTTAATGTACCTGTATGGGCCTTCCACCTATCAGCTTAAGCTTTTGGGTTGATATATGGTTTCTTACATGGTATCAGAGTGGGTTCCGATCCTGTTGTTCTTATGTAGCCCACATGGCTGTCGTTCTTGTGTAGCCCACGTGACAGGCCTATCCATGAAATTTGTTGGGCCTGCACGCGAGGGGGGGTGTTGGGAAGTCCCACATCCCACATCTCCTAAGTAATAGGCTTGACATGTCTTAATATACTTGTATGGGCCTTCCACTTATCAACTTAAGCTTTTGGGTTGGTACATGGTTTCTTACAAGGCCCACATGACTTAAATAATAAGGACGTTGTATTATAAAAGAATAGATAGGACCCACATATGGGGTCCCAAGTGGTGTGACAACACCTCTAGTCCCATAAGGACTTGTGCAAGGCAGTGGCAGAGGGAGGGGGGAATTGCCCCTCCTCAATTTTCTCTTCACATGGAACAAAGAAGAGAGATTTTAGGGGCTGTTATTGACATTTTTATTTTATGGCCTTTTGCCCCTCCTCAATTTTTGTTTTCTTTCCAAAGAAGAGAGAATTTTAGCTACAGTAAGGGAATACTTGTCCTTTTGTTTCTTATGAAAGATGTAGAAGGAATAAATTTATCAAATCCCCTTCTCTTGGAGGAAATTTTTTCTTTTTATTCTCCTTGCATCCTTAAAAGTAGGCATCCCACACACGATTTCTTGCAAATAGAATTTTATGATATTCTTGAATGGGGGCCACTTAAGAAAAATGAAAATAGACCCAAAGGCAAATCTTCAGGCTGATCTCTTGAGTGGGGTCCATTTAAAAGAGTCTAAACCTTACAAAAGAAATGCCTTGTTCTCTACGACTACTTTGACTCAATATGATCTAAGCCCAATGTCAATTCATTTGAATTATCTATAATATATTATTTGAGTATTTTAAAATATATCATTGAAGGTGTCGCTTGATTGAAATTTGATGGGGCTATACACTACATGGGGCAGCCGTTTTATCAATAATTTTTATGTTTCATAACTGGGCCCACTATTGTGGAACTCTTCCGTGACTCATTGGTTTCTCTTCTTTTTTTATTGTCTCTATTAAGTCGATATTATTGGGGGCCTTGAAATAATTATTGGGCCAAAAAAAAGGTTGCTCCTTTTCTATGAGAAAATTCACTCCAATACAATGTAGGCCTACTCTAGTCAATCTCTGCAAAATATTTATATTTTATAATATTTTATCTAAGCATTCTACCAAAAAATAATATTTATTTAAGCATCTTAAAAGTTATCATTCTACTTGCGATTATTTAAGTGAAAACTTATGAAGGGTCTAGGGAAGGGCCATTTATTGAATGGTTTAGATTTTTTATAAGTGGGTTTACAGGGATAATTAGACGACAGTCTTCGCTCCCTACAAGAAAGTCTGGCTCCACCACTAGCGCAAGGACTTGCGCACTATAATCCCAAGAAGGATTCTTGTGCGGCGGTGTTCCTAGGTTAACTAGAGCACTTGCCGACTCTTTATAAACCCTTTCCCCTCTTATTTTTCTCATATTTCACTCATCGGTAAAACTTTTCTCTAGAAAACCCTAACTGTAGATTAGAATTAAAAAGGATTGGGGAGGACTTGAAGGAGGAAGAGAGGACCACCAATCTAGGAGCTTACAGGCTGCCTTACATCTTTCCTCAAGCAAACCAGGCCACAATAGTTTACACAAGGTGAGTAAAAATCTAATTCTCCATGAGTAATAAGGTTTTTCTTCTTAAATTTGGTATGTTTAGAACCCTAATTTGTTATAAATTCATTAATTGTGATAAAGGGTTGAACTATATTATGATAATGATGGCTTGCATGCTGGCCAAATGGTGTAATTGAAATTATAGAAAGGTCAACTAGGCTATGATGATCCTATATTGGCCGAAGGAGAATTTGATGGAAACTCTTTTAAGGGGGTTATGATGGAAAGTCTTTATGGGTTGAACTAAGGGCCCGTTTGGTAATTTTCTCGTAAAATAAACATAAAGTAAAGCATCAAATCAATAGAGAATAAAATATAAGGGGGTTATGATGGTATTTTATCTTTAGTGGATTGGTAGGGAATATTTTTTACTTTCTGTGTAAAAAGTAGGTGTTTTTTTTGTCATTTAGTTGAGAAAGGAGGTTGCTTTTTTACTTTGTTTTTGAAAAAGGACGGAATTTTTGGTGGCTCAATGGGTGTTAATAAACCACATCCTCAGAGATATTTTCTTTAGACAAAATCATGTACTGTTGGAAGGAAGTGGCTATCATGCATGTAGTTCTGGTTAGGGGCTGCCTGTTCTTTTGTTTAGCTCGTAGGGGCCCCAGGGGGTAGGGCCGGTCTTCTTCGGCCCTATTTTAAGGGTCCTGTTGTTGTTCTCTTCTTCAGTACAAGTCTCTTGTGATGTTTGCTTTTAATGAAATCAACCATTCAAAAAAAAAGGAGGGAATTTTGAAAATATGTACTTTTGATGTGACCCTTTGTTTGAAAATGGAGGCTTTACATTACTTTTACTTTATCAGTAAATTCCCAAACGGGCAAGGCAACTAGGGTTTAGAGTTGGTCGATGACTGGCTGTAATGGATAAAGTATGGATGATGATTGAATCTTTTATACAAAATTTAGGACTTGGCCGAACCTAGGATAGGGACCAATGGTTGGATCAAATGCATATGTTGATAATTGATTTTGGTTTTGATCTTGAATTGATAATACATGTATGATTAAAAGTTGAAAATTGAAAATTCAAAGATTATTGTGCATTGTCTCAGAACGAATGAGTAACATTGGAACTAAAGATTGAGTTTTTCTAATATTGATATGATGATATGGAAAGGCTAACCATGACAAGACATGCTTCTGGTTGTTCGAAAGGAAAGTACTGAATGTGATTAGATATCTAAAACTACTTAGGGTCTTTGTAAATTTATAAAATTAGCACCTAAGCTATGGTTGGTTGAATATCATTATATAATTACAACTGGTCAAATGGGATGATAATGATTGCTGGCTGGTTGTACATAGAATGGATGATAAGAGGGTGATTGGTTGTTGGGATAGTAAAGGGATGGTGTGATGACTTGATAGAATTTTAGGGTTTCATCCTGAATTGATGTGGTTAGAGTCTTAATTACTTAGATTACATGTTTTATTGAAGAATGATGTGATGCGGATTGATCATTGAGGAAAACATTAATGGCCGCATGATATTCGTGATCATTGGAGTGGCTGGTCAAGAGACAGTTGGATTGCGGAATAGGGTATAGTTGGGTTTACAAGGGGCTGCCACTATCAACCTGATTGGTAGCATAAAGGTTGAGGAATTGGGACCGATGGATTATGATAGTGAGGAATAGATTGTGATTTTGTAATAGATACGGTGTGGAAATTTTGGGCTTAAAACCAGCCCTTTTTCACACCATTTTCACAAGTATTTCACACATCCCATGCATAAATCAGCCCAAACAAACATAATCATGTGTCACGCCCCGAAACCGGGCCCTGCAGTGAACCGATCCCGGAGTGCGAAATTTTGGGATAATTTGAAACTTTTTGTTATAGTTCACAAGATCCGCGTGAATGAGGATAAACAAATTCCATCACGATCAGAGTATATTTTCGCGGAAGCTACACATGGTGTTACGACTCGGAAGCCGTGGCCATCGGGTTCCGTGTCGCACGCAACCAATATCACAAAGCCATCAAATAGGCAGACTGGCATAAATCATATATCAAAGCACACTGAGCTGGTAGTAACAAGACTAATTAATTCCCACATGTTCAGATTACAATTAACAAATGTCTTAATTACAAACCCGAGAAAAAGGCTAACAAAGCTATACAAAATAACCAACTAGTGTCATACTACCCCAAGTGTTAGATACGAACCCCGGTGCCAAACTTGACATCTAAATGATATCACAGGGCAGCCTCTCACGTCAGACCGGCAGTCCCACCGCCTCCTCCGATCAAACACCTAAAAACAAAAAGAGCGGAATCTGGCACCAAACAAACAAGGGTCAGACACGACGGTCTAGCAAGCAAATAATCAAGTAATATGAAACAAAAGAACATATATAAAACCTGATGAAATCATTGTAAAACCAAATAAAGAGTCTAAACAATAATAACAATAAATCACGATGAAACGATCGAAAGACCGAACATAAATATCAAAGCAATAAAAGAACAATCTCAGAAGTACGAATGTCTCGAAAGATAGTAGCCCGCATAAAGCATTTAATAGTTGGAAATACATTTCAAATCCCGAATAATAGCAATAATATGATAAATGATCGACATCATAAACATTAATCAATTTAAAGCATGAAGAGTAAAAACAACAAGAACCATAAAACAAAGTAATACGCAGGTAAAACATTGGCAACCACACATAGCTATATTCTCCTATTACCGAAGTAACAAGAGTAGACAGAAACGCAGCCACTGAACGTGGTACCGGAAATAGGATCAGAACCGTAGCCATACAAATGGGACCGGCAGATCAAAAATCAGACCGTAGCCATACAAATGGGACCGGCAGATAAAACCGTTGCCATGGTTGGTACAGACAGAAGCCAAGCTGAAGCTGGCGGACAAATTAAAGATCCCAAGCCGGGTGATCAGCCCGACAAGGTGACCTAAGCCTAGTGGTGCCTTTAGTATTCGAAACTCAAACCGATACAAATCTAACATAATACTAATCCATTTGGCTCAGGGGCTCACACTACAAAGCTCCGGCCCCGTCTTGCCTCGAGGTTTCATTTTCAAAATACTAGTCTTAACAAAATAATAGTCTCATCGAAGAAATCCCGAATGTGACGAACCACTCCAATCTCCTTTCAAATCAATTCGAAGAAAACATACGAATATCCATGGTAAACCGCTCAAATACACATCAAAGTGATTTGTATAAAATCATACGATCAATCCTTTCGAATATGGATGACCCCATGATTTTATAACAAATCACCGATGCTATTTTAAATAGTTTACCAAAGGATACAAACACAAATACAAATACATTCTCTAACTTGAAATGGAATGGAATTATGTAAAATGACTTAATGACTTACCAAGGAACCATCTCAATGCACAACTATCCTTTAAACATTGATCATTAAGGAGTGAGTTTGATGCCAATGAAAATCCCCAACATTTAAATGATAAAGTGCGCATTGAGACTCGAACGATTCCCGGATAATTTATATACGTTCATTCTCTCATTGGTCCCATTCCCATTTCACAAATTCCAAGCATCACAAGTAAATCCAAACTCTTTAAAACAGGACCATAGTTGGCCTTAAACCGAGTCCAAAACAATCTACTCATTTAGTCCAAAACAGTCCTTTAAACATAGCCCAAACAGTCCTTGAAAACAGCCCATAACTAACCTTGAACAGGCCCATAAAAACAGGTCTCAAAGTGGTTTAAAAGCTGGCCTTGAACAGGCCCAATATCAGGTTTTAAAACAGCCCAAAGCTAACCTTGAATGGTCCACAAAAACAGGTTTTAAATCAGTCCAATATCAGGCCCAAAGATGACCCAATATCAGATCTTGTAATGGTTCAAAAACCGAATTGAATCAGGCCCAAGGAAGCCCTGAAATCAGGCCCACAATAAATCTCCAAACTCGGGCCCGAGCCAGACCCCAGGCTGAGCTGGGCCTCGCTCGAGCGAACCCAGGTCCGCTCGAGCGGAGCCCAGACAGTGTCTGGGTCGCTCGAGCGGACTGGGCCAACCCAGTCCAGCTCGGCAGTGCAGGTTTTCCCATTTTTTTTGCATTTTTCTTGAATCTTTTTCATTCTTTTCTTTCAAACAATTTTCTAAGATCAATTAGGCCCTTTCTTGACCTCTTCAACTCATCAAACCATCCATAAATCATTCTAATTGGCCCAAACACAACACTTTTTAAAGCAAAGTTTTCTCCCTTTCATTGAACACCATACTTAACACAAAGAAGACTAATTTTTCAAGATGACCAAAGTGAAAACCAAACTCCCAACTCATTGTACAATAGCAACATAAGTGGAAATCAACATAACATTGCTTCATTCATTCCAAGTAAATCCATAAATCATGAAGGATTAGAACATAATGAGGAAAAACCATGAAACCAAACAAGAAACATGAAAACATCATATTAATTGAAAATTTCACTTGCCTCTAGTCAAATTTAGAGAAATAATACTCCACAAACCAAGCTCTAGGATCTCAAGCTCCCAATCTACAAAAACCCCAAATTTTCCAAATAAAACCCTAAAAATCCATTTTTCTCAAATCTCCAAGGAAAGCTCTTGCATATGGGATTAAAACACTCTAAATGGAGAGGAAAACAAGAATCTTAAGAAAAGAAGACCATTGCTAACCTTGAGGAATCCAAACAAAGAAGAGAGGCTTGAATGAGGGCCTTCACTTAGCTCAAAACCCTTGAAAAGGATGTCTTTGGGAAGCTTGAAGAGGGAGAAAGAACTTGGGGAGATCAATCCTCCAAGAGGACTCCACCAAATGGGAGTTTCAGATGAGAGAGAGAGTGGGAAGAGAGGGAAAGAGCCCTAGCAAATGGGTCTTGCTGGAAATGAAATGAAGAAGAGGAAGAAGAACTCCTCTTCTTATAAGATGGGTCTTGTGGACCCCACTCTTCACAAGGCTGAAACTCACACTTGCGGGCCCCGAACGAAAACGACGAAGAAGACAAAAACGATCAGCGAAATTTCTACTTTCCAAAAAGTATATTTTCCCCAATTTCTGAAATTTTCGAAATTCATGGACAGATTTAGTGTGAAAGGTCGGTTTTGCCCTTTTTCCTCGAAAAACGCATTTTCTGATCATCAAATCAAAATGGTCAAAACATGAAAGTTGTTAAACTTCATAAAATGAGTCAAAATACACCAAATCCAGAATTTTTAGAAACCAAAAGTAATTTCTCATAAAAATACATATCATATGGACCGGGTCAAACCAAAGTCAACGGTCCTCAAAATCTCAAAGGCTATGGAAAAATCTAGTCAAACTCAAAACAAGGTCAACCCAACTCAAATCTTACTTAAAAAGCTAAACCACGATTAAAACAATACTAAACAGAGGGATTGGGGGTCGGGGTCTTACATCCTCCCCCCCTTAGAACCCATTTGGTCCTCCAAATGGTCTAAACCAAATCAAAATAAAAAACCCAAAAGACAAACGAAAACACTGACACCCTACTCTGAACCTCGGCAACTGAGACATCCTCTTATCAAACCTGACGTTGAGATGCGCATGCAAAAACAACATTCTGATTCGGTTGAAGGCTTCACACTATTCCACATATCTGTTCAAGACATACTCCTCTGACCAAACTAGAGTTCAATAATCCTTCTAGTCATCTCTGGTGTCATCTAGTCGTTCCTGTACTGGATCATTTCTTTTACTTACCTCGTCAGTCACTGTCGGTCCAAGAAACTGCAAATTCTGCATCTTTCTATCACTTTGGAATTCTGTAATCCCATATGTTTGCTCTAGCTATGTTTCTCGAATGCATCATCAGCTTCTGGCCTCCAAGTATACCGTCAATCCTTCTTCGTTCTGAAATCAAAATCTCCAAATCCAAATCTTTCGGTGCTGCACTCAAAATTCTTGCCCACATCAGATTCTATCTACTTGCTGCTCTTAATCCCTTACCTGATACCTCTCATAAATCCAACTTTGCATCCAACTGAACTAGTGCGCGTCTTGACATCCATCAACCCTTCAATTCATACACTTCCTAACTCCAACCATAAGCTATCACAACTCATCCCATTCAATGCAAAACAAGTCTTAAAATTTTAAACATAAGGACTAAAATAATTACTTAGTTGAATTTCATCATTTTAAAACATAATAGAAATTGAACTTCCAAATCAGCAAATAAAGCTTAATAAATAAAGTTTATCAAAATTTGAATATGAAACAACATTATTCGTTTTGAAATCCACATTTTCATAACCCAATAAATCATTGAAACACCCAACAATTTCAAATTAGGATTTCAAAAATAAATTAAATTCTTGTAGTATGACCATACATTAAATTTTATTGAATCAATTTCCAGCCAAACATATACAAAATTTTGAAATCGTTAAGGTTTTGAAATGTAGATGTCAACTTTTAAGAAAATTAAAACAAGAGCAAAATTTCAAGATCATTGTAAAATAATATCTTAAGAAGATTAAACAAAAATTCGAAACACAAAACCTTATGAAATAAAAATCATGTGACTCCTGAAAAGAGTATGATAATATAGTTTATTTCAAAATAGCCTTAAAGAAGAAACATAAATCCATTGTTTAAACTTTGCAAGGATAAATCATAGTCATTAAGAAAAAATGTAACAAAAGATGAAAACATCATGAAAATCATTCTTATTAAGAAAAGGGACATCACAATAACTAAGGTATTCCCTTGCATCTGCATGTTGTCCAATCCAATACCCTGTAAGTCGGTTAAAATTCGCAGGGTTTCTTCTGCTGCCAAAAGTTATCTTGACCACAACGAACCATTCACTTGATATTATCTCTGAAGAACTACACTGGCTAAGCTGCAAGTCACGGGAATTCTTAACCAAAACTATGACAAGGCTCGTCGAATCCGGGAAATCCCTGAGTTTCTGGCACTAATTCCTAGTCTTACTAACTAAGATCACTTCTCCCTTCAAAGAATCAATAGCTAATACGCCTCTTGCAGTCCTTCATCTTGGAAAGTTGGTCTGAGTTCACCCAAAATCCACATTTACTTACCTTGGTGCGCTGCATGATGATCCTTGATCAGCCGAAAGGGGGTCTTCGAATACTGCTCAAGTCCTACTTTGGCTGGCAAGTGCCCATGTCTTCTCTCATTAACCACAATGAAGACGCTGAAGGCTGAAAGTCTGCTGATGTTCTCCAAAAACAACATACTGAATCCACGAGGTTCTCAGTCTCCGACACAAGCATAGATAAAAGACACCGAACAAGAGTATGGAGACTTTAAATTCTCCACCACTAAGGAGGAAATTTGGTCATCCAAATCTCCTAACAACACGAACTAAAAGAAAAGACAAGCAAATTCTCCCGAACTGAAAGAAAAGCAGACTCAAATTCAAAGAAACAAAGACACGAGAAAACAAATCGACACAATCTAACGAATCCTCACCACACGTCTTAATATCTCTAGAGTATTTTATTTCCTAGAAACAAACCAGCTCTGATACCAATCTGTCACGCCCCGAAACCGGGCCCTGCAGTGAACCGATCCCGGAGTGCGAAATTTTGGGATAATTTGAAACTTTTTGTTATAGTTCCCAAGATCCGCGTGAATGAGGATAAACAAATTCCATCACGATCAGAGTATATTTTCGCGGAAGCTACACATGGTGTTACGACTCGGAATCCGTGGCCATCGGGTTCCGTGTCGCACGCAACCAATATCACAAAGCCATCAAATAGGCAGACTGGCATAAATCATATATCAAAGCACACTGAGCTGGTAGTAACAAGACTAATTAATTCCCACATGTTCAGATTACAATTAACAAATGTCTTAATTACAAACCCGAGAAAAAGGCTAACAAAGCCATACAAAATAACCAACTAGTGTCATACTACCCCAAGTGTTAGATACGAACTCCGGTGCCAAACTTGACATCTAAATGATATCACAGGGCAGCCTCTCACGTCAGACCGGCGGTCCCACCGCCTCCTCCGATCAAACACCTAAAAACAAAAAGAGCGGAATCTGGCACCAAACAAACAAGGGTTAGACACGACGGTCTGGCAAGCAAATAATCAAGTAATATGAAACAAAAGAACATATATAAAACCTGATGAAATCATTGTAAAACCAAATAAAGAGTCTAAACAATAATAATAATAATCACGA
Organism: Litsea cubeba; assembly: GCA_012931725.1. Taxonomy (NCBI): domain Eukaryota; kingdom Viridiplantae; phylum Streptophyta; class Magnoliopsida; order Laurales; family Lauraceae; genus Litsea; species Litsea cubeba. The sequence continues at coordinate 45,318,494 of CM022946.1, read as the reverse complement.
TGAAACGATCGAAAGACCGAACATAAATATCAAAGCAATAAAAGAACAATCTCAGAAGTACGAATGTCTCGAAAGATAGTAGCCCGCATAAAGCATTTAATAGTTGGAAATACATTTCAAATCCCGAATAATAACAATAATATGATAAATGATCGACATCATAAACATTAATCAATTTAAAGCATGAAGAGTAAAAACAATAAGAACCATAAAACAAAGTAATACGCAGGTAAAACATTGGCAACCACACATAGCTATATTCTCCTATTACCGAAGTAACAAGAGTAGACAGAAACGTAGCCACTAAACGTGGTACTAGAAATAGGATCAGAACCGTAGCCATACAAATGGGACCGGCAGATCAAAAATCAGAACCGTAGCCATACAAATGGGACCGGCAGATAAAACCGTTGCCATGGTCGGTACAGACAGAATCCAAGCTGCAGCTGGCGGACAAATTAAAGATCCCAAGCCGGGTGATCAGCCCGACAAGGTGACCTAAGCCTAGTGGTGCCTTTAGTTTTCGAAACTCAAACCGATACAAATCTAACATAATACTAATCCCTTTGGCTCAGGGGCTCACACTACAAAGCTCCGGCCCCGTCTTGCCTCGAGGTTTCATTTTCAAAATACTAGTCTTAACAAAATAATAGTCTCATCGAAGAAATCCCGAATGTGACGAACCACTCCAATCTCCTTTCAAATCAATTCGAAGAAAACATACGAATATCCATGGTAAACCGCTCAAATACACATCAAGTGATTTGTATAAAATCATACGATCAATCCTTTCGAATATGGATGACCCCATGATTTTATAACAAATCACCGATGCTATTTTAAATAGTTTACCAAAGGATACAAACACAAATACAAATACATTCTCTAACTTGAAATGGAATGGAATTATGTAAAATGACTTAATGACTTACCAAGGAACCATCTCAATGCACAACTATCCTTTAAACATTGATCATTAAGGAGTGAGTTTGATGCCAATGAAAATCCCCAACATTTAAATGATAAAGTGCGCATTGAGACTCGAACGATTCCCGGATAATTTATATACGTTCATTCTCTCATTGGTCCCATTCCCATTTCACAAATTCCAAGCATCACAAGTAAATCCAAACTCTTTAAAACAGGACCATAGTTGGCCTTAACCGAGTCCAAAACAATCTACTCATTTAGTCCAAAACAGTCCTTTAAACATAGCCCGAACAGTCCTTGAAAACAGCCCATAACTAACCTTGAACAGGCCCATAAAAACAGGTCTCAAAGTGGTTTAAAAGCTGGCCTTGAACGGGCCCAATATCAGGTTTTAAAACAGCCCAAAGCTAACCTTGAATGGTCCACAAAAACAGGTTTTAAATCAGTCCAATATCAGGCCCAAAGATGACCCAATATCAGATCTTGTAATGGTTCAAAAACTGAATTGAATCAGACCCAAGGAAGCCCTGAAATCAGGCCCACAATAAATCTCCAAACTCGGGCCCGAGCCAGACCCCCAGGCTGAGCTGGGCCTCGCTCGAGCGAACCCAGGTCCGCTCGAGCGGAGCCCAGACAGTGTCTGGGTCGCTCGAGCGGACTGGGCCTACCCAGTCCAGCTCGGGCAGTGCAGGGTTTTCCCATTTTTTTTGTATTTTTCTTGAATCTTTTTCATTCTTTTCTTTCAAACAATTTTCTAAGATCAATTAGGCCCTTTCTTGACCTCTTCAATTCATCAAACCATCCATAAATCATTCTAATTGGCCCAAACACAACACTTTTTAAAGCAAAGTTTTCTCCCTTTCATTGAACACCATACTTAACACAAAGAAGACTAATTTTTCAAGATGACCAAAGTGAAAACCAAACTCCCAACTCATTGTACAATAGCAACATAAGTGGAAATCAACATAACATTGCTTCATTCATTCCAAGTAAATCCATAAATCATGAAGGATTAGAACATAATGAGGAAAAACCATGAAACCAAACAAGAAACATGAAAACATCATATTAATTGAAAATTTCACTTGCCTCTAGTCAAATTGAGAGAAATAATACTCCACAAACCAAGCTCTAGGATCTCAAGCTCCCAATCTACAAAAACCCCAAAATTTCCAAAGAAAACCCTAAAAATCCATTTTTCTCAAATCTCCAAGGAAAGCTCTTGCATATGGGATTAAAATACTCTAAATGGAGAGGAAAACAAGAATCTTAAGAAAAGAAGACCATTGCTAACCTTGAGGAATCCAAACAAAGAAGAGAGGCTTGAATGAGGGCCTTCACTTAGCTCAAAACCCTTGAAAAGGATGTCTTTGGGAAGCTTGAAGAGGGAGGAAGAACTTGGGGAGATCAATCCTCCAAGAGGACTCCACCAAATGGGAGTTTCAGATGAGAGAGAGAGTGGGAAGAGAGGGAAAGAGCCCTAGCAAATGGGTTCTTGCTGGAAATGAAATGAAGAAGAGGAAGAAGAACTCCTCTTCTTATAAGATGGGTCTTGTGGACCCCACTCTTCACAAGGCTGAAACTCACACTTGCGGGCCCCGAACGAAAACGACGAAGAAGACAAAAACGATCAGCGAAATTTCTACTTTCCAAAAAGTATATTTTCCCCAATTTCTGAAATTTTCGAAATTCATGGACAGATTTAGTGTGAAAGGTCGGTTTTGCCCTTTTTTCTCGAAAAACGCATTTTCTGATCATCAAATCAAAATGGTCAAAACATGAAAGTTGTTAAACTTCATAAAATGAGTCAAAATACACCAAATCCAGAATTTTTAGAAATCAAAAGTAATTTCTCATAAAAATACATATCATACGGACCGGGTCAAACCAAAGTCAACGGTCCTCAAAATCTCAAAGGCTATGGAAAAATCTAGTCAAACTCAAAACAAGGTCAACCCAACTCAAATCTTACTTAAAAAGCTAAACCACGATTAAAACAATACTAAACAGAGGGATTGGGGGTCGGGGTCTTACATCATGCATAACCATTACCATTACGCATGTGAACTATTTATATATATAAATGGCTGCAAACAAACAACTCCTTAGTACATGAAAAAAAACATTACCAACTTTAATTTTTGACCAAGTATATAAATCATCTAGTCAATCTTCAAGGAAAACAACAAGATTACCACTTCAGCCGGAGATAAAAGCGCCACCAGCCTTCGCCCATCCAGGAAAACAAAAGAAATCATATAGGTTTGTACAATCAACTAATATTATATTGATATGGAGTTCAAATACAAAATTAAACCATAAGCATCACAATGAAATTAAAAGGGCAACTCACATGAATAAGATTAAAACTTAATTAGCAACACAAATTTAAAGATTAAGATGAGATACTATAATACCTAGCTGATCAACTAGTTTTAGCAAGTAAGCTTCCAAGCCCTGATAAATTCCAAGCAATAGTGACTGCAAGTGTATAACATCCATTGGTAGGTTCAGGTTGAAGAACTGCTCAACTGTCTGCAGGAATTTGTGTGCTCAGATTGAAAGCTAAAGATGGAAGAATCAGTATGAACTATGAAGTAACATGTATAAAGATCAGAACATAACAGCCTAAACATGGAACAAGATAGTAATCTCATCTCCAAATGGAAGAAAGCCTATCACACAGCCAACATGTGAAATCACAGTATAACATCCATTTAAAGGATAAAGTTGAAGAACCAATCAACTGTCTGCAGTAATTTCTGAAGTCAGATCTGAAAGCTAAACTGCAAAAATAAGCACCAAGGGGCATAAAGCTTGGAACATGAGAGCCACTGCAAGGAACAAGATTATGATCCCCTCTCCAAACGAAAGAAACCTAACATGTGATTTACACGTTAAATCAAAGAAGCAGATGGATGTATTAGATTATGTTATTTTTTGTTTCTTTTGTGTCCATGGTTAGATTACTACAGGACACTCATGGCTTTCTACCTGACCACAAAATAAACAGATAAATCTACCCAACAAAAAAATAAACAGATAGAAGTGCTGCACACTTTGTTTATTGATCTCCGGCTTCTGGTAACTAAACCTAACGCCATAAGCATATGCTCATGCATGAGATTTGAATCATTCATTTAGAATAATGCACTGTTAATGAAAAGCGTGAAATCACTTTACACACAGGATCCAGACGATCCAAACAGAGGAATTTCTCTGTTAAAATCATTCATTTTCCAGTGTAGTCTTCAAAGCCCATCTTTTGTTGGTCGGTTTTGTAATCATCTTTTTTCAGTTAAATTTTACTCTATCCAAGAAAAGAATTTATGCTCACTTCTCAGAAATCTTTCAAAATTCTATTTTATCTTTCTTTCCACATTTCCATAGAACAACAAAGGGAATCAAGTCACATAATATCTTTTTACATGAAATGGGCAAGGTGAGACACCTTTAATAACCTCAATCGATTGTCTTATTTATGAACCAAAAAAAAAAAAACCATGTTTTTATCGTCTGCTATTTTCCTATTTAGACATTGATTTTACCGGAAATTTATTGTGTGCTACTCATTTTTCCTTCTTGTTACCAAACAAAGAGTCGTCGTTATCGTCGACTTCATCATCATCATCATCAAAGTTGTGTCCCAACTATGATGGGGTTTCAGCTACATGAATCATTCTTCTCCATTCGATGTATCCTGACCCAAATCCCCAAATACGCTGCACTTCTTCGTATTTGTTTTTACTACGTCCATCTATGCCATCTTCAGCCTACTTCTTCCCCTTCATGGGCCATCAACCTACATAACCAAACTTTTACTTACCGGCACCGTTGCCGGCCTGCATTGGATATGCCCAAACCATTTCAAAGGGGCTTCCCTAATTTTATCCCATATTGATACTACCCCTAAATGCTCTCAAAAGCGCTCATTTCTAATTTTTATCCTACCTAGTTTTTCCACACATCCACCTCAACATTCTCATCTTTGCTTCATCCATTTTGTGCATATGCTACTTCTTGATTGGCCAACATTGCTGCTTAGGTCGTAGCTAGTCTAATCATTGTCCTGTAAAAATTTTCCTTCAATCTTGTTGGCATTTGTCGGTCACAAAGCACTCCAGAAATAAATCTCCACTCCATCCATCTCGCTTTTATCCTATGTTCGACATCTTCATCAATCTCTTGATCCTTATTAATTACCGAGCCAAGGTAACAAAAAGAATCTCTTTTTGGTATCTCCTAGGTTTCAATTCTCATAGTAATTTCAGCTATTTGTATACGCCCACTTTAGTTGCAATCCATATATTTTGTTTTGTACAGCTTATTTAAAGCCGTTGGATTCTAAAGCCTCCCACCATCTCTGGAGTTTTGTATTCACACCATCTCTTGATTGATCCATCAACACTACATCATCTGCAAACAACATACACCAAGACACCTCTTGAATATAAGCAGTTTTCTCGTCCTTAGTTACCATATTCACTGATATGGATGTCGAATCATGAATAGTTCGATTCCGACAATTCGTATTTTAGTTTGCTGCAATCCGAAAGTTTGAAATTATGCTGTTCATTTTAGTTTGGTAGGAGGAAGACGACGTGCTTTGGTAAAAGTGAATGGGAAAGGAAAGAGCAAATATGAGAGGTAACTTGTGTTAACTGTGTAATGATGGAGAACATTTCACCTAGACTAGGGAATGGCACAATGGTCCCATCACACTAATGAGGGTATGTTAGACTAACAATCAGTGAAAAATGAATCAAAACAAACATTTCCAGCCATCTGATCAAAAGAAATGAAAATGAATGGTAAATGCCACTGCATGAATGGTTGAAAATTGTTGCATTTAATTGAATGGTAAAATATGTCTGATGAGGCCTATCTTTTATGTATTGCTAATCCATCAAGATCCCTTTTATATGACTAGACCATTGAGCCACTCGCCAATGCCACTTGTCCACCATCTCACTACACAAGTGATTTTCTATTGGCAAGGTATGTATGGAAGAAGTTTTCACTATTGAGATGATGGAGGGAAACTTAAATACGGCAAACAGTTGACTAGGGATATCTTTCTTTTTTTCTATTACTATTATTATTATCCTCCCCATAAGTCTATCAATTGGGCCCCATCCAAAATCTAAACTGCCCAAAATTACCATAATCTTATTTATAATCTATGAGCCAAATTCACTCAAATTAGAGCCCACTGTAACACCCCGACCCACCTTAATCTCGTTTTAGAGTTAATTAATTTAGATTAATTGCTTAATGGATGTTTGATTGTGATTGGACTTGATTAGGTAGAATTAGTGGGGTTTGACCATTTACTAGGTAGATTATGACTTTTGGAGTGTTTTGGGTTTTGTGTGTACTTAGAAATTTTGGATTTTTAATGCATTGCATAGTGCATTTCATGGTCATTAACTTTCATGCTTTGGCCCATTTAATTTGGATTCCATTAGGCCCATTCCCAGCCCATTTAATCAACCTAAGCCTCTTTCTGAGATATTCAGCCCATTTTTGGACTTGCATGCAATGTAGGAAAAAAATTGGCTTAAAAGCCCTTACCCAGCCATTTTCCTTCTTCTCTTCTTTTTCCTTCTTCATTCCAGCTGGGAGCTCTTCTTCTCTTCTATTCTTCTTCTTCCTTCACTCCTAGCATCAACCAAGGGATCTTGCATGTGTAGAAGCTAGTCACCACTTCATCTTCTCCAAGTCTCCATTACCTCCAAGCGTGCTCCATCTCCTTCTTTGGTAAGTATTCACCTTCCTTTCCCTTGTTTTTACTTCAAGTCATTCCCTCTTGATTTCTTTCAATCTAAGAATGTCCTAAATTCGTGCATGCATCATCTTCTTCCTCATTTATTTTCATTCATTTGCGTTTTCACCATTTTAGGGCATTTGAGCTTGCATTTTTGGGGATTTTTTATTAGAAAGGATTTGGAGTGTGGGATAGCTTCCAAGCACCTAAGGCAAGTTAAACTTACATGTTTATATGCATGCTTCCTTGTTTGATTCATGAATGTATGAAATCTTGTGTAGACACCCTTCTTCTTGCTCAAAATGGATTTTTTATGGATGATTCTTCTTGTTAATTTATATGGGTTTATTGGTGGTTTTTATGAACATTTTGGAAGCTCAAAGATACTCTTGTGTAGTGTTTAAAACCTGAAATGAATGCCTTGAATGGCCTGAGAGAAACAAAGAAGTTTCAGATTTTCGGAACACAGGATTTGATAGTTCGCTCGAGCGAGCGTGAGTGAAAGCTCGAGCGAAGGGCTCTCTGGGAGAGTTCGCTCGAGCGAACTCTTGGTCCGGTTGAGCGAACGGCTCTCTGTCTGGGGTCCGCTCGAGCGAACATCTAGATGCTCGAGCGAACCTGATGCCTGTAGTATGCAGATTTTCCACCGACCATAACTTTTTAACCGTATGTCCATTTTTGGAGATCTACATACCGTTGGAAAGCTCATGATGTCTAGAACCCAAAAAAAAAAAGTGAATTTATTTGATTTGAATATTAGAAAAGAATAAATATTGGATTTTACATAATTGTGACAAATTGATGTCTCCATGAGCCAAATATTGAACCGTAGTTTGTTTTAGTTAATTGGCCTGATAGATGGACCTGTAGGATGTGCACCCTGAACTTTATCATGACCAATGGATTTATTTAATTGTGGATATGGATTGAGCAACCGTAATCACAAAAAGGGGCCTTGTGTTCTTTGGATTGTAACCGAACCAAACTTGTTCTATTAAGGGATTCGACATCCAAACTATGTAACGCCAAGGGGTCCTTTGTAGCCTGATAATGTCGAAATTCTTAATACTACCCCAAGTTGGACGGTGAAGACCACATGTGTTCCCAAGACCGTAGGCTTGGCTTGAATTACTTCTTGACTCCGTATATGATCTATATGTACATGCATTGCATTCCGTTTCCAGTATTCTAGTATGACTTGATCATGCTTCTGTTCAGTTATGTATTTTTTGTTACACATCTGTTATGTTATATCTATTTATGGCTTTGTTCAGTATATCTCAGTAAGTTCTGATTCTTTGTCATTATATGTCATGTCCTGCATATGTCCTGCATATGTCCTGTATCTGATTAACACTGTTCTGCACCTGATCCGTTAATTTTACATTGCACTCTATGAGTCGGCACCACTTAGCTTCGACCCTATCTAAGTCGGACCCGGCTAAGTGTGGATTTAGTAGTACTTCTGGCCCTCTGCAGATGGAAAAATTACTCTGAGGGTTTACCGGCACCCTAGGTCTACGATGGAGAATTTTGGGTACCTCTGTCTCCTAGTAGCACCGCCCTGTTCTGTTCTGATATTCTGCTCTCATTTTATTTTCATGTTACATGATTAACTTGAGAGAACATAGCTTATGTGGATGTGCCAACTAGTTCTGTTAATATGTTTATCTGTTATCTATGACTCGTATGTCTCATGCTAATTCATGCACTGATATGTCTAGTGATCATTCCTTGATCTCTTATGATTTATTCCTGTCTGACTATTCATTTGTTACATGTTATATAGACTGTATATGTTTGTCTTGCTTAGCTTAGTCTAATGGTGCTACACTTGGCGTTACAGGTGAATACGTCGCCGTCACTGCCCCGGAAATCCTTGAGGAAGAGGAATCTCTCCATAAAGTAGCAGAGTAGACTCCTGATAATGTCTTTTAGACATCTACTCGATAAGATGGACGTTTAAATGACCCATGGACCGTGGCTAGGGTTGCCACCTCTTTTGTAGTAGTTTTCATGAGTTGTTTAGCTTTTGGGATTGTAAACTTAAACTTAACTAACTTACTCATTCTCTCTTTATCTCTTAAACTTGAACTTGATATCTAATCTATGCTCATGGACTCTTATGCTCTATACTTTGATACATGATAAATTATGGATGGATATCTATTTGATAAATTGTACAGGTTATGGAAATTTATAAACCTCACACGTGATATCCTGTGGGTAAATTCCTTACGTGGGGACGTAGAGTCAATGAGTTTGACTCGAATTTCCATGCGGGCGTGTGTCGCGCCTCGGGATGTGTGAAATCTCGGGCTCGGGGCGTGACACCCACCGTGAGATTGATTATGCATAAATACGTGAGTAAAAAATAAATGGATTCTAATGGTTTTAGAAAATATAAAGCTCGTTAGATCATCCTAACCCCTTCATCTATGGACCTCAAGTTTAATGATTTTAGAAAGCGTCATTTTTTTTTCTAATTTCAATCCAACGGTGAGTACTGGTTGGATAAGTGTTAAATTTGTGCTTGTGGCAATTCAAGGTGCGGGTAGTGTGTGAACATGGTAACTCGATCATACGTGGGATGGGTGACCAACAATCATGGTTCTAATCCAAATATCTCTATCTAAGTAGAATCAAATCTATAAATTCGCCAATTGTATCAAATTACATATTCAAAATATTGTAGCGAATTCGTCAAATTTGAATTTCGAAATTAAGCAATTGAAAAACGAATTAAATGGGGCTACCCCATCGAATTTTCGAATTGAATCAAGTGTCGAACTGTAACGACCCAGGCCCGTTGTCTACATGATATTGTCCGTTTTGACTCAAAGGATTTCAACCCAATCTTGCCTCACCGTTTTAAAAGGCCTCAAGTGGAGTTAAGGTCCGATCACACACATATATACCTAAGATCAGGACTAGCATGTTTCCGATATGGGATGTATGCACTATTGCATACACAGTCCTTTAGAGTTTCCCCCGCCCTCTCACTCTCTAGGCGGATGCTCTCCGAAACCAATGCCCTTCTAAAGGGGGGGTCACAGGCGTAACATACTCCCCAATTTGAAAACAAAGTCGTCATCGGCTCTGATACCACTTTGTAACAACCCGGAATACGGGGCCCTATTGGATTCCGCACCATAACCAACAAGTAGTATAACCAACACATAAATCAAATTATCCACACATAATAACCAGAGTTTTGCCTAAAATCTGAACCTTTATTTAAAAGACTATCGAATCCAATAATAATGTTCAATAAATAAAAATAAGCAACAAAATTTGCAATGTGGTCTTTGAAATTCAAATAGATCGACTTGCGAATTAGGTAACTATGAACTCATCCATAATCAGTGCAAACTTGACCCCTAATGAAAACCCATGGTCACTAGGAATTCACCTGTCTCTCCACAAGTAGTTCTCATAGGCAGTTAACTCATCCATCCATAATGAGTGCAAATAGAAGAGAGCTTAGGGTTGATCCCTAATGCAAACCTCTCTCCAAAGGGAACTCACCTGACTCTCCATAGATAGTTCTCACACTTGGAACCAGTGCTTAAACTGTGCCAAACAAAGAGTAAATAATAATAATTTTTAACAATATCCATTCAAAAGACAATGTTCGCAAGCTGTTGATGAGCCGAGGCTTGCCGAACTAAGCCAAAATGATTGGGAATGATATTTGAGCATTGATCCACAGCATGAACTTAGCCATTAGCCTTCCATGAAAGCAAAGTAATAGACCCAATTGTAATAAAAAAAATTACACCATGCACACATTTCGTAGGTTCACGCTTGGTTGTAAAATCGTGAATTGCATAGTGAATCATTCAAGGGGTTGAATTGAATCGAATCGCGAATTGTATGATATTTTTTATTTTTCTTAATATAGATGAAAAAATACTAAAAAATATTTAAAAGAGGAAAGCTTGTATGTCCATAATCTATCTATTTTCCATCGATTCTAACATCAATGCATAACAAATATTAGTGTCTTAATATACTACTGTCCTTTACCAAAAAAAAAAAACACTTTGCCATAAAATGATATATTTCTGTCTGAATTGTTGAACATGATTAGGATGTAGAATTGAAAAGGCTTGAATCAGTTGAATTTAAAAATGTTGATCAACCAGCGAGGCCCACCAGTGGTATACTAATTGATTCATGAAAATAAAAGAGAGAGGCCATGACAAGAGTCTGGAAAAGAAAATGCCCAAATGAAAGTGATAAGCGACAGTAGAGAAATTTCTTTCATTAGTGGGGCCCACCTGTGAAATCCAACTGCTAAACATTCTGGCTAAAAAAATCCAACCTGCTCTCAGGTGGGATCAACCAGTGGATGAAGAAAAAAATGAAAACAAACAAAATAACAGCTGTATCCATCTGTCAGGCCCGCTGCTGATTGATGAAACTGACAAATGAAAAATGGCCTCAGCCTATAACATGTCCGGAAAAAATGCTGTAGGTTGAAGGGGTAAAATGACAATAAAAATATCAAAATGCATGGGGCCCGCAAGTGAAACAAAAGAGCAACTGTATCCATTTGTGGGGCCGTTGCTAATTGATGAAAATGATAAATGAAACTGACCTCAAGCTATAACAGATGTCTGGAAAGAGAAGCTATAACAGATGTCTGGAAAGAGAATTGCTGAAACAGTTATGCTACATGGACTAATTCATTGAGTTAGTCCATGGACTAACCCTATGATTTTTATGGAGATATCTTGTGATATGACATGATATCCGCATGGATATCATAGAGTTAGTCCATGGACTAACTCAATGAGTTAGTCCATTTAGACTTTTTAAAATTTAAAATGCATGAATAAGCCCACATGTGAAATCAGAAAAGAACAGGTGCATCCTTCTGTGGGGCCCACATGTAAAATCCATTTCAAAATTAAGGATAAATAAAACAAATTGCTCACAGGTGGGATCCACCAATGGATGAAAAAGCTGACAACATCTGTGAATCGAGGGGGGGTTAGCTTAATTCCATCTGTGACTCCCATCGACAGGTTTGGATTGGACGTGCAGGCCCCACTGATGGATGGCGGAAAAAGAAAAGATGAGGGCATGAAATGGAACCAAGGGTGGACCCAGGAAATTCAACTGGGATCGGTCTCTATGCAAAAGAAATATTGGGGGAAGGGTGATGCAGGCCCTAGGGTTAGGGCTTGCGTAGATGCCGAAGCACGTGTCAAAGACACCTCAAATTATCTCCGCAGAGATTTCTAACACGAGGAACAACCTCTCCAAGGGAAAATTCCAATTTTATTTAACTCCAACTCTAAGATTATCATCTCTACAATGTAATATAAATAGGCAAAGTAAACTTAGGGCCTAAGACAACCTAATCTAATAATAGAAACTATCCTAATCAAACTAGGAAATCAAATAAATCAGAATGCTAATCCTAATTACAATAAAATTAGGAAGCTGCTAAAAATAAATATCCTCAAAACTATGTTGGGTGGGACCAGTAGTGGAATAGTAGTCTATACTGCATCATTCCCCCAAGTTGAAAGAAGAGTTCGACCTCGAACTCGAGTCTTCTTCAATACGTGAAGCACTTCCTTTGTAGCATTGGCCCTGGATTTCTTCTTCTGTGATTATGGTTTCTTGGGATGGAGAGTAACTTCCTTTCCATTGTGCATGAAGGTATACGTGTTGTTCCGGATCCCATGAGTGCCATTCTTGTCATACATCCATGGGCGACCCAATAGGATATCTCCACTGTCCATTGGTAGCACATCGCACCAAATTGTATCTTTGTAATCATTACCAACTGCAAAAGTAACCTGATATGTATGTCGCACTTGCGCTTCATCACCTGTCATGAGCCATTTAACAAAGTAGGGTAGATTGTGCTTGTAAATCTTTAACTTCAAGCGATCAACAAGAGTTTGAGAGATAAAATTCTCACAACTTCCACCATCAATCACAACTGTACAATTTTGCCCATGTATTGTACCTGTGGAACGAAAAATATTTTTCCACAGCCATTTCGTTTCAACAGTGGGTATAGACTCTTGTTGCACTAAGAGAAGTTCACCATCTGTTTTAGCTGCTATTCCTCCGCTTCATCGTC